>ML790168.1:132156-157184 GCA_009831015.1 Picea engelmannii | reverse complement strand
GATGAGGAAAATATAGAATAGTAACAAGTTTGTACTAACCAACCAAGAAATCATGGATAAAACTATCCTTCTTGAACTGTTCTTCTTGATAATACTCTCTAAAGTTTGAATTAAGTTTGTTTGTTGTCATTTAAGTAACGACCCTATGTGGGCCCAAGCACATCACATCTTCCACCTCTATTACTAAATATTTTTCATGCAAAACCACTCTCGCGTGTGCGTTCTTGAAGCTTACTCCATGCCATGCCATACATTGACAGATGGATGAGGACAATACAGACTAGTAGTAAATTTATACCAACCAATCGAGAAATCATGGATGCAACATCCATGATGGCTGATAATACTTTTGTAATTTTTGGTTTCTACCAACTATTACTAAATATTTGTTATGCAAAAACACTCACACATGAGCTTTCTTGAAGCTTACTCCAATTCATGTCATTCCATGCCATCCATTGGTGGATGGATGATGAAAATACATACTAGTAATAAATTTGTACTATCGAACCAATAAATCATGGATATAACATCCATGATGGATGATAATACTTATGTAATTTTTGGTTTCTACCAACCAGAGCAAAACTACCACACTTTGCTTTGCATGTTTTCCATCATCACGACCATCACAACACTATCATCCACCATCTTGTAGATGGGAATGTGAATATACATCATCCATGATTGATTTCCTTTGGTTACTTTTCTTGGATTTTAGTTTTCACTGATAATGCTCTAATAAGGCTAAACCCCATATGCCATTATAAGATCCCTATGCCTTTCTTTTCTTCAAACTCACCCTTTTCTCTTACTCCGTGCTTCCAACATCCATAGAATTTTCTACTTCCTTTTGAATTCTCCCAACTCTACAACACATTAAATACGAAAATGTATAGATTATGTTCACAAGCTAAATATAAAATGCTCTGGTAGGGGGAAATATATCCCAGTCTCACCCTAGATCAAGATCTAGGTTGTGGGTGGGAGTAAATAGTTTAAAATTGTTTCAAAATAGGTGTAGTGGAGTAAGTGATCCATGCATTTACTCAGTTAACCGAATTGATCCATACCAAATACACTAGGAACCATTGGATCCATCTAGTAGGAGCAATAATTGGCAAAAATGGGAGGAGAGAGCTCCAATAAATCTAACATGTATACTTAGATAGACAACTTAAACAATAGAATATACAGTGTCATCCTTTGAACGTAACCATTTCCTGGCAAGGGTAGGTGTAAGTTCTTCACATAGCCCACCCATTTTAAAATCAAGAAAAAGGACATGATTCCAGACAACTCATTATTTTCCTAACAAGCTAAATATAAAATTGACAACAACGACAACATAATAATGTCAAGGGAAGGTATAGGTGAAGATGGAGGGTTTTATTGAAGGTAATAAAACCATTGAGTTTCAAGACAAAATTTATAGCATAGCATGAAATTAAATTACTAGGGATGATGGGCCAAACCCACAATCGATCAAATGAATTAATGGTCGAACATTCTATTATTATATAACAATAGGAAACTTATTTGAAAAATAATAAAAGGCATTATAATTGACAGAATCAAAGGTATCCAAAATGATGGAAACCGTAATCAACAAAAGTGTTGGAACATTGGGTTCCTTGGTAAACCTCACCTTATCGGATTAAGGGAGTTGACCAATTATTTGGGCCAACCACATACTAAATATGTTTGACCGTGTCCACATTTGGATTCCAAATCCACCTTTTATGGACATGTACAATTGATGTAGTTCGTGGTTGTTTGGTTTGGCCCATGACCAAGCCTATTTACAGTTGATCCCTCAGATCGGTCTATCATTATCAGATCATCAAGATCAATTGTGATTCAGTGAAACAATGTCTTTAGACACCACCACTGCTTTCGGATTTGTGTTCTCCTCTACGGTTATTTATTTGACCCAACATGGTATCAAATTTGTTGGGTTTGTGATCTCGGGTTCACAAAGAACAAGAATGAGGTTGAGACAATGGTGAACCCATTATGGATTGATCTTCGTTGAGTATCTGGGTCACTTGTTTTTTTTGTGCCCTATTACCACCCTAACCTAGGGGTAAATAGGGTAATGATGTCATAAGGCCCATAGGTAACATAAATGAAGTGTTGAGATCCAGAAGATCGCCAAAGCCCACATTGAGCAGACATAGCCCCTCCTCTCCACCACATATCATCATTCATTGTCAGCAGCATAGTAGTGTCCGCCACACCAACCTGGTCCACAAATCATTGCAGGTCTTGCTTCATGAGGTAACAAGTCCAGTCTTATGGTAAGTGATCCAGGGGATCAAAATATGCTAAAAAATCAAAGTGCTCAGAATTGCTTGAAAATAGACTCATGTGTAGGCCTCATCCTCACGATCCCAACACAACCTGAACAGGTTCGAACATATGTCGTATGCGAGAGATATCATGTTCTGTCTACTTTTCCAAATATACAAAAGTTTTGTTGACTGTACAGTCTGTACTGCTGACTGTGCAGATCGTACTGACACATGGAAGGGTGACCGTACTGACATGTGGAAAGTGGTGATGTGGCATAGGTTGACGTGGCAGGTGATTTGGCACATGAGGTGGACCTATCTGGTTTTGACACGTGGCATGTTTGTGGACCAATGGTATGGTGCCATGTGGCCCAGACATGGGATGCCACGTGGCACCCCTCCGTGGTGTAAAATTTTGGTTGGAGTTCACGGGGGTCGAACCCACGACCTCTGGGAGTGGCAGAGTGTTGGTGTAGGCTGGGCCACCAACCCTCCTACCGTATGTGACTTAACCATATAGTCTAAATTAAATATTTGAATTTTCATTGGTTGTTAGTTCGAGTGGAAAAGGGTCGGGGCTTAGCCCTAGCCCTCGGCCATAACACCAACCAATCACCACACAAACTTACCACATAGTTATGCTCTATCCAATAATCAAGCGTGGGCACGAGGGGGTTCAAATGGTTAGCCCATGATTACACTTACCTTACCATATGACCACAAGTACGTGGATTATTCCAACAGTTGCCAACAGATCCGAACTTGGCACTAGGACATGGCCACATGGAGCCCATGCGACCGACACCTTCGACGGTTAAGGTGCTTGGTGCGCTAATCTTTCGAACATTTTCTAGGATTTGTGGAATGGACATGGTGTTGAGTTTTTGGCACGAGAAACACCCGTGAGCTAGGTTAGTCACACACAAGTGCATTTTGGTGAGCAGAGACAATAAATAATTGAGAGAAACTTCCAGGAAGTGATTCCAATTCAATTTTTGGCCAAACTGTAATGTCCCCACTTTGGGACATCATCACAATGCAGAGGTTTATGATGACCAGAGTAGCCAAATGGGTGTTATAGTGAGTACAGGGGTTATTGAGAGGCATTGTGAGGTCTAGGTGGCATAGAGGCTAGTGATAGTGACTCTTGCACAGAGGCTAGTGATAGTGACTCTTGCACAGAGGCTGATGATTCTAGCACGCTTGAGGAGGATAGTGACCCTTGTGTAGTAGATAGATAGTTAGGGGAACATGATGATAGCACCGGTACTTCAACAGACATCTCACATGGTGTTGATGACCTTGCACCTCAATAGAGTGGGACACTAGTGAGGATTCACACGTGTTAGCACCTAGATTTGATGAGCTCCCTTTAAGGGCCATGACACATTTGTCACCCTTTCAGACACCCATGATAGCCACAACACATGAGGATATCAATGGCACGTCAGATGTGATGGATGAGCGTAGTGTGAGGGTTGCACACCATGGACATGTAGACCCACAGATCCAGGAGGAGGTACAGGATGTATGGGCAATTGACCTCACACATACAGGTCAACCAGAGGATATTGAGTCACAACTATTGGAGACTCCATTGGTTGAGAAGATTGCAGAGGCTGACAGGTTGGTGGAGCACTTACTTCTAGGATCGAATTGCATTGATGTGGATGCACTCTTTAGTATTCAGGATTACCATAGCATGTTTCTAGACACAACTATATGGGATCCAGTCGCAGAGGATAGTAGAAGGTTGAGTGCACAGGAGTATACAACTGCTCATACAGGGTACAATGTGATTCAGGGGGAGATAGCATCTAGATATGGGGTGCAGTGGCATACAGGAGTACCCAACAACACAGTAGACAATGGACAATTCAGCACGTCATCTTATGCAAATGGTGTTTTTGGGGATTCCAGAGTTGACACTAGCAGTGAGGGGTTTGAGATGGCACCTCAGCATGACCATGATCAAGAGTCACACCACTTAGCAGCACAATTGAGAGTTAATGAGGCTATGATCATGGAAGTCACTAGACGTACTGATGACATGCATGCAGTGATGGCAGATTACTGTTGGAGAACATCAGTGGCACAGGGTAGCTTAGATGGAGGATTTTCCATGGATGATTTTCACACTCTCAGGAAGAGAGTGTCTATGATGAGGACTGACTACCAACAATTGTTGACAGACAGGGACTACCTACTGGGGATTGGCGAGTTGTATCACAGGGCCTTGAGGGGGCAGGAGTTGGAGGTGGACCGACTCACTCAGGAGTTGGAGAGCACTCAAGGATTCTTGAGAGGCACACTGACAGCCCTTCAAGAATCGGAGTCTAGATCAGATGATATTCTTGAGGAGATTCGTCAAAGATCCACTTCATCTATCCTGGTGGACACTCTGATATATCCTTCAGTCACATGGTTATAGGATGTTGGTGGTCTAGCAGAGGGGCACCAGTTGATGGAGGACACTTCCATTTGTGTTCCGAGAGAAATTGACCTCCATGTAGAGGTTGACCCAGCGGTACACCCCAGATCTGTGATGCAGCATGAGTCTACGAGAGATGACATGAGTATGCCAGAGCATACAGTGATGAGTGATAGCTCACAGAGACATGTCGAGATGTATGGTGGGATTTAGAGGCATGTATTGACTTGCAGGGAGGAGACACACTTAGGGGAGTATGTGGATGTCACTCATTTGTAGCAGCACATAGTTGTGGGGGATCACCTTCACCATTTCAGCAGTTGCATGGGAGATGAGAAATGGAGGTTGGTTGACCAGCAGTCGGAGGGGTTACTTCTGGTTGTACTGGATGGTTGGGATTCAGTGATGACCACAGGAGAGTATTTATCATGGATACCGATGGACGAGATTTTGGTCAAATCCTTGGGATTGACCAAAGCATGTGACACCTCCCAGTCCTACAGTCAGTTGCCGATGTTTCTGTTAGCCTGTCCTGACACATTTATCATTGACAACAACACAAGGAGGATAACAGATGAGCATAGAGGGCTTCTGACAGTGATCAATCTCACACAGGAGCAGTTAGACAAAATTGGAAGTGATAAAATTCCAAGTTTGCCATGGGATCCAGGAGCTCATTGGGTGAGCCAGATGTTTCACTACATGATGACCTATGTTGCGCTCGAGAGCCACACACTCCACCAGGGGTCAGTCTAGAGTGGGCCTGAAGGGATTTGTCCGATAGAGCAAGGCAAATTTTCACTCTTGATCATCATGATCGGACGTGGAGATGGGTGGATAAGTACTTCTTCTACAGAGATTCCTTTACAGATACAATTTCTGGACAACAGGTCCAGTGGTCACAGGTATTTCAACTTGAGGATCCAAGAGAGGAGGATCCAGTATGTATGCAGGGGACAGACAGTCATGGTCAGAGTAGTGCAGGGCCAACATGGTGATCTTCGACATAGGTTAGCATGGGACCCAGGGATTGAAGGGTTGATAATTTCACTAACTGACAAGGGCGAGTGGACCTTTGCAGAGGAAATTTGTTCTAACTTTCCATTTAGCTTCAGTGTTGAGGGGAGCGCATCGCTTGAAGGTGTCTCACGGAGGTCTTCCAGTACCTCATTCTGGCATCAACATGTGCAGTTGATGGAGGCTGTGTGGATCTTGGTAGATATTTGGAGGATGGACTCATTCCGAGATGAGGCCATGTGTCATGTGCAGGAGGTTCACAGGGTTGATATATTTCAGGACTATGCTTCAAAGAGTATTGCAGTTCACTTCCTGATATGGGATCTAGGGGGTGGAGTATAGTATTGTTTGTCTTTCGATGGGTTCTACTATGTACCCCACATGTGGACATGGGATCCTGGTATGTTACTTGGAGGGATTTGGGTATTGCTTGAGGACAAGAAATTTTCTAGCAGGGAGGACTATAATGTCCCCACTTTGGGACATTATCACAGTGCAAAGGTTTATGATGACCAGAGTCGCTAGATGGGTGTTATAGCAAGTACAGGGGTTATTGAGAGGCATTGTGAGGTCCAGGTGGCATTTCTCATCATATCTCATCATTATGAGCCATTCCGCATAGGTTGGCTTTGGTTCCATTGCATTCCGATGATTTCCATGATTTTGACTATTTTGAGCTATAAGTCAATGGAATCCACTTAAGAGCTCATTTTGGGCACATTACTTGGAGGAACCTCTCAGTGTAATAGCTCATTGGAATCGGGAGGAGCAAAAATACAGGATGGGATGGCTAGAAGTGACTTTCAGTGGCCAGGGAAGCCACAAGGAGAGATAAGAATCTTTTCAGAGGTAAAAAGGTTAATTAATTAATTAAATATTAATAAAATGAAAGTCGCTTTGGAGGGACAAGGTGAGACAAAAGTATAAAGGAAAGGCAAGGGCCTCTTCTCATTCATTCATGTATGTTCTTATTTTGATATCTGGCTTTTAGCTAGTGAGCCCATCATTGGGGGTTTTGAGGGTTTTGACTTAACAAACCCTAGAGGACGATTCGGTGGTGAAAGATTCCACCTAGCTTGTCCCAATCTTAGTCTCGAAGATGCAATACGCTCCCACACCATTCTAGTTCCAGATCTACTCAGTTGCAGGAGGATTCTACATTAGTTGCAGGGCAGAGAGAGAGAGGGCACACCAACTAGGGTTTCCAGCAAGAGGGGCGCACCATTCATTGAGGGAGGATTCGTCCTAGCTGAGGAGAAGTGAATTTGGGAATTCCAGGTATTGGGTTTTCCTTGTAGGTGTCCTAGAATCATTCTTGGTGGTTTCCAGAGGCATTTCAGTGGCAAGTTTATTTGTATTGATAGTGGGACGATTTCCCAAGAGGAGGGCGCACCATTATTTGGAGGGTAGCTAGATCTAAGGATCTAGCAGGTATTTTGATGATTTGAGCACTTGGGTATTCATTGTCGTGCCCCGATCTATCATTCTAGTGGATTGGTGGAGCTATTGGAGGTCTCTAGGAGAGAGGACGAATTATTAGGGTTTCAGTCATCCAGTGGGGTGCACCATTCAATGGAGGACTTCAGATCTACAGGGTTTGAGAGGGATCTTGGAGATTCAGGCACCTGGGTTGTTCTTGCCATCACCCGATCTATTGTTTGGCATATTTCTTGAGGTGATTGGACATCTTTGGCACCAAGGTCGAATTGTTGAGGAGCTTCAGCTATCCAGCAGGACATGGCATTGGTCTTCAGATCATATCCAACCTTTGGAGGCATCTTTTGTATTAGCGGGAGCGTTTTGTAGCAGCTCATATCTATTATCTATTGGGGCCATCTGAGGATTATTCCAGATCTGCTCTATATTGTATCTGATTCATGCTTTCCATAATAAAGGTCAGATCTATGTTTATGTTTTCCATATCTTGAGTAAGTTTGTGATCTTGCATGTGTTGGATAGATATTGTATGAACACCATTTAAATAACTGGAGTGAACCCTAAGGCCGAAACACCAATATCCACATGCACAACAATAACAATCAAATCAATGGTAGTTAGTGGTTTCAAGCAAAAAATTGGCTTGGGATCATTACAGTGGTATCAAAGCTTAGACTCCTGCTAGCCTGAGGGATCTTCCATAAGGAAAGATGGGGTCTATAGATTTTGTTAGAGAAGTGGTGAGTTTTGAAAGGGAATATCATGCACTTTGTAAGAGATTTGGGCCTCTAATAACACTCCAAAAGTTTATATCCATGAAAAACCCCAGTTGGAGCGAAGATGAGGTGACATATTGGACCAACATAGTAGAGGGAAACAGAGCCAGGGCAGCTAGATGGAGGGAAGCACAGAGAAACCCCACACCCATTAGGAGCACACAACTTTGCTACAGTTGCAAGGTGGCTTGGGAACCAGATCATAGGTGTAGGGGTAAGGGTAAGAAGCATATCATTGAGGTGCACTATGACAATGATGATGAGTATTTGGAGCAATCTGATGATGATAGTGACTCTTGCACAGAGGCTAGTGATAGTGACTCTTGCACAAAGGCTGATGATTCTAGCACGCTTGAGGAGGATAGTGACCCTTGTGTAGTAGATAGTCAGTCAGGGGAACAAGATGATAGCACCAGTACTTCAGTAGACATATCACATGGTGTTGATGACCTTGCACCTTGGCAGAGTGGTGACACTAGTGAGGATTCACACGTGTTAGCACCTAGAGTTGATGAGATCCCTATGAGGGCCATGACACATTTGTCACCCTTTTAGACACCCATGATAGCCACGACACATGAGTAGATCAATGGCACGTCAGATGTGATGGATGAGCGTAGTGTGAGGGTTGCACACCATGGACATGTAGACCCATAGATCCAGGAGGAGGTACAGGACGTACAGGAAATTGACCTCACACATACAGGTCAGCCAGAGGAGATTGAGTCACAGCTATTGGAGACTCCATTGGTTGAGTATATTACAGAGGCTGACAGGTTGGTGGAGCACTTACTTCCAGGATTGGCTTGCATTGATGTGGATGCACTCTTTAGTATTCAGGATGACCATAACATGTGTCTAGACACAACTATATGGTATCCAGGTGCAGAGGATAGTAGCAGGTTGAGTGCACAGGAGTATATGACTGCTCATATAGGGTACAATGTGATTCAGGGGGAGATATCATCTAGAGATGGGGTGGAGTGGCATATAGGAGTACCCAACAACACAATAGATAGTGGAAAATTCATCACGTCATCTTATGGAGATAGTGTTTTTGGGGATTCCAGAGTTGACACTAGCAGTGAGGGGTCTGAGATGGCACCTCAGGATGACCATGATCAGGAGTCACACCACTTAGCATCATAGTTGAGAGTTAGTGAGGCTATGATCATGGTAGCCACTAGACATATTGATGACATGCATGCAGTGATGTAAGATTACTGTTGGAGAGCATCAGTGGCATAGGGTAGCTCAGATGGAGGATTTTCCATGGATGATTTTCACACTCTCAGGAAGAGAGTGTCTATGATGAGGATTGACTACCAGCAGTTGTTGACAGATAGGGACTACCTACTGGGGATTGGCGAGTTGTATCACAGGGCCTTGAGGGGGTAGGAGTTGGAGGTAGACTGACTCACTCAGGAGTTGGAGAGCACTCAAGGATTCTTGAGAGGCACACTGGTAGCCCTTCAAGAATCGGAGTCTAGATCAGATGAGCTTCTTGAGGAGATTCGTCAAAGATCCACTTCATCTATCCTGGTGGACACTCTGATATATCCTTTGGTCACATGGTTAAAGGATGTTGGTGGTCTAGCAGAGGGGCACCAGTTGATGGAGGACACTTCCATTTGTGTTTCGAGAGCAGTTGACCTCCATGTAGAGGTTGACCCAGCGGTACACCCCGGATTTTTGATGCAGCATGAGTCTACGAGAGATGACATGAGTATGTCAGAGCATACAGTGATGAGTGATAGCTCACATAGAAATGTTGAGATGTATGGTGGGATTCAGAGGGGTGTATTGACTTGCAGGGAGGAGACACACTTAGGGGAGTATGTTTATGTCACTCATTTGCAGTAGCACATAGTTGTGGGGGATCACCTTCACCATTTTAGCAGTTGCATGGGAGATGAGAGATGGAGGTTGGATGACCAGTAGTCGAAGGGGTTACTTCCAGTTGTATTGGATGGTTGGGCTTCGGTGAAGACCACTGGAGAGTATTTATCATGGATACCAATGGACGAGCTTCTGGTAAAATCCTTGGGATTGACCAAAGCATGTCACACCTCCCAGTCCTACAGTCAGCTGCCGATGTTTCTGTTAGCCTGTCCTGACACATTTATCATTGACAACAACATGAGGAGGATAACAGATGAGCATAGAG
Organism: Picea engelmannii; assembly: GCA_009831015.1. Taxonomy (NCBI): domain Eukaryota; kingdom Viridiplantae; phylum Streptophyta; class Pinopsida; order Pinales; family Pinaceae; genus Picea; species Picea engelmannii. Next base: position 147,062 of record ML790168.1, on the reverse strand, counting down.
GGCTTCTGACAGTGATCAGTCTCACACAGGAGTAGTTAGACGAGATTGGAAGTGATAAGCTTCCAAGTTTTCCATGGGATCCAGGAGCTCATTGGGTGAGCCGGATGTTTCACTACATGATGACCCAGGTTACACTCGAGGGCCACACACTCCACCAGAGGTCGGTCTGGAGTGGGCCTGCAGGGATTTTTTTGATAGAGCGAGGCAATTTTTCACTCTTGATCATCATGATCGGACGTGGAAATGGGTGGATAGGTACTTCTTCTACAGAGATGCCTTTATAGATACAGTTTCTGGACAACATGTCTGGTGGTCACAGGTATTTTAGCTTAAGGATCCAGGAGAGGAGGATCCAGTATGTATGCAGAGGACAGACAGTCATGGTTAGAGTAGTGCAGGGCCAACATGGTGATATTCGACAGAGGTTAGCATGGGACCCAAGGATTGCAGGGTTGAGCATTTCACTAAATGACAGGGGCGAGTGGACCTTTGTAGAGGAAAGTTGTTCTAACTTTCCATTTAACTTCAGTGTTGAGGGGAGCACAACGCTTGAGGGTGTCTCATGGAGGTCTTGCAGTACCTCATTCTGGCATCAACATGTGCAGTTGATGGAGGCCGTGTGGATCTTGGTAGAGATTTGAAGGATGGACTCATTCCGAGATGAGGCCATGTATCATGTGCATTATCTTGCATGATGAATGTTTGGGTTGTTTGTGTATATGCTTGAGTGCATGGATTTAATGCATTGTGAAGATTCTTGATATGAAGCTTGATTTTAATACCAGTTAGGTATGAATGATATTAAATATACAAGTGATGCACATGTATGCTGTAAGAGTATAGGTATACTAAAGGCACGAGGTGACTACCTAGATGAGTGAAATGTGAGGCAAGCATTGCGCTTTCCAAGATTGAATGAATACCATAGATGCATGCTTGACTCCATTTTGAAGAGTCATGAAAGTTCTATTTCGAATGATAGCTTGAGAGGAATGTAATCCACTTCCTCAGGAAATACTAATATAAATAAATGAAAGAGTAAATGAGCAAAGATGCTATGTTGTCATGATAAGAGGCAAATGATTATGCCTTGGAGGATCACATGAGAAGGATTGTGAACAATCCTGAGTTGACTGGTATTAAAAGTAAATATGTATGTGGGATGTGAAACATACCTATGACATCTAGATATAGGCTTAGGATTATGAATATGGCTAAGTACATCATGGATGTAAGTTAACAAAAACTAGAATATGTGTGGATACATAATCTAGAATGCATGACAAAAATGCATGTCTATGTTCCTTAAAGAATGCTTATTAACAAGTTGAAACTAATTCAAGGTTGAGGCCATCACAGATAGTGATGGATATGCAATGAGGAAGTTGCATGTTGAAGAAGTTCCTTGTGAGGAAACTGTGTAAGGACTATGTTAGAAGAACAGAGTCACAACCCTAATAATTGTGGAAGGTTGGGCAATGGGTTGCAAAGCCTGTCTGTATAAGAATCCTGGATTACATTTTAGAATAAAATGTGTAAGAGGAAGACTAACAACTTAATGTTAACCACTATGAAAACCGAATGATAATGTGCAGGATGCACAGTTTCATGACCCACTATGAACAAAAAGATTGCTATTAAAGCATGTTGTTGTATCCAAAAAGGTTAGAGTGAGGCCTAACCAAGGCTTCTCAAGGAAAAGAGCAGGGAGATCCCAACCTAGAATAAATTTCAAAAGCCAAGAAGAGGAAAAAAGGAGGAACACTCGTCCACCCTAATAAATCTGAATTGCTTACAAAGTTGTAGGCCTTAGATGAGCAGCTGTGAGAACAAGTAAAACTGGGAAAAGAGAAGGGATAAATGAGTATGTTTGATCAAATAGGCCTGGTTGAAGCCACATCAAGCAAAGGAAGCAAGGCCTTGAAAATAACTCAGTTGGGTTGAAATTTCCAAGTTGTGTGGAAGGAGTGGGAAAAAGGGGAGAGCCCCTAACTCCTTTCTTGCTATGTGTTATGTTTCCTTTGGAATGAGAAAGTTGATTTACTAATAAAGGTAAATGTTTTGACAGATAGTGATGATGATTGTATTACTGTAGAAGCAGTTGAGAACTGTATGTATTTCATTCATGAAAACCTTTGAGGATAATGTGATGAAGAGCATAAAGATATGCTAGGACATTTTGAAGATGTTTTATGGATTTGAATGGATGATACATGCATTTTAATTGATATTCCAACCAATGATGCATGTTGTGTATAAAAAGGAATTGGAACTGTTGAGGAAGGCAATTACCAATGATGGGCAACCTTAAGCAGTGGATGACCATGGGAAGGTTGCGGTCGAGATATTGTTGAAAGGATTGTAAGAATCCCCCTAAATCACTATTGATAAGGTAAAAATCAAAAAGAGGGTGCTAGCAGCCAAGAACAGGTATGAAAAGATTGGGTGAGAATCCATTCTGAAATATTTTTATTGTCTCTTGTTATGTAAGGAATTTTGAAAGGGAAGTTGTATGCCATGGATACCCAAGTAAGGTATGATTTGGGAAGGAGAACTCGAATGATGGAGGTGTGAACCTCTGGAAGTGAAGACTATTTGTATGATGCAGGGGCATCTAAAACAAATGATCTATATTGACTCAAAAGGTCAAAAACCTTTACTAAGAGATCATAGAAATCCCTTCGATCAACTATAGATCAAGATTGTGAGGATCACGAGAGAAAACCCTAATTGAATTAGGTTAATCAAGAACCTGACAGTGGAAGTGAACTCAAGCCGTTCATCGGAAGGAAACCGATCTTAGTCATCAGATCGATTTCAAGATCCACTGGAGTTACAGGATCAAACGTCAGTCGTTTGATAAGATCGATGGCCCGTATTCATTGCAGAGATTGAACTCTCTGATAAAGAGTGTACGGATTGGGGGTTCCTCAAACACTATGAATCGTTGATCTGTGAATGATCGGTGGGTGGACCTGTAAGGAACCCATGCATTAATGCCACATAAACTCGTACAGTGATTGGGTTTTGTGGTTGAATTTGGAAAATCGAGGCTCTGCTCTCAATTTAGATTCTTGGTCAAATACTTATATGATGGGATTGTTGTATTTGGAATCATGTGGTTTAGAATCGATCTAGGGATAATATCGACGACCCGTATTTATTGCAGCGAAGGTATATGCATGTGGGTTAATGTAAGTAACTGTACCCATAAATTAAACTCAATATAGTTTTGTTTTGAGTTCAGGGTTCGATCATAGATCGGACGACCCGTATTCACTGCGGAGATTGGAAGGAGAATTAAACCGCGAGCTAGTTGAGGTTCCACAATCCCTCGTAGTCATTGGATCTGGGGGAAGACAGGTTTTCACCATCAAATTGCAAACAAGGGGTTTAGCCAGGGTCATAGCACCCGGAAATGAGAACTGAAAGAGTAGCGCCTGAAAAGAATAAATTCGAGGTCACAACTCTCGGTCGCATGAAGAGAAAACAGAGTTCCTTTGGGCTAGTGAAGGAAGGTAGAGTTTGACACTCTATGTTAGACTGTGGTCACGAGGTCTGGTTCTATGGGAATCAAGGTGCTCATATTTAGCACATTGCATAGAATGCATTGAGGTAATGCATGTCGTATAAGAGGGAAGACAATGGATTTTTCAGTAAGGAAGAAGGACCTTCCAATGTTTTACTTACATTATGTAAGCATTGAAGGAAAACGAATTTGGCTGGCCATAAGTGTTGGCACCCTGGTTACTAATGAAGTCATAATGATTGGGTGCATTCATGTGAAAACTTTTAAGTTTCATGTGTACTGATTTGGGATCGTGATCGGTCTATAGAAGGAAGTATAGTCTTGCTGTAAGAATGAATGAAAATGAATAATCCATATGATGAAAAGGTTGGTTAAATTCCAACACACCATGTCCAATAACCTGTCATAAAATGTGACAAACTTGAAATCAATGCAAGAGTGCATTGGGTATGAATGTGGCCATGAATATTGGCACCTTTGTTAAAATCCTTTGAAACGCTGAATTACATTTTGAAAGGTTTGATATGTTGAAATGAGGCATAGGCAAGGAATGAGACCCCCTTTTCATGTTTATATAGATATGATGATCTGTTAAGTATGAGAGACTAATAGTTTGTTTGGCTGTGTAAAGAATGAATTGCAGGGAGAAAAGGGTCTTGGATATGGAAGTGATGTAAGCCCATAAGGAAGACCGATTTCCTGCTTAGCCAACTGCAAGGAATGGTATTTCCTTTTTGAGAAAATGAATTTGATTGTTAGTATGCACAATTCTGAAATTGTTTGTGAGCCACTGCAATTATGTGATGAAAATATAATGTGCATGAGAACTAACAATTTGTTTAGCTGAACACTGAATTGTAGGAAGAAAGAGTCTTGGGTATGGCAGTATTGTAAGCCCATAAGGAAGACCAATTGCTTGCTGAGCTAAACCGCCATGGGAAGGAAAGTCCCATAATTATGAATCTGGTTCTTGTGCGGAACATATATGAAAACAAAATGTAGAATTTGGACATCTGTGGGTGACAGATTTACAAGAAAATTTTGAATTTAAAATTTATGATGATGTCTCATGAATTTTGTATATTTGTGATACAAGTGAGAAGAAAAGGTTTGTCCAGGGAGGACAGATGAAGGTTGTCAAGTTGAAAATCCTGAAAGAGGCCACTGTTGAGACATGAGAATCTCGTGGTAAGTCATGATTGCCTGAAATATGTTGTGTTGAGGTAACACAAGCCGAAGGGACGCCTTGACAGAGCAAGTCTGAGGGACGCCTCGACTGTAAGGCTCGATAAAGTCTCTGGAATTCTTCTCATGCGAGAAAGCCTTGGCAAGGCAAGATGGATCACTCAAGGAACTGTATAGTAGAGAAGGGGATGCTTGAGCCTCGACCTGGAGGGTGAGTGACCGGAAGGAAAAAGGAGACTCTGATAGTTCTTGTAAACTATTGATTGGGATCATGCACACAATGGGTATGTCAAGGAAAAACAATGATCCTGGATAACAAGACAATCACGTGGATGTAACCCCACGAATTGCACAGATAAGTATTGTGCTAGATTATGGAATTTTCCTCTTGAATTTTGAACAACAGTAAGATGTTTTCGCATAAAATTGTGATTAATGTGCTTGTTGTCCAAGAATTACTGAAAGCATGTGACGAAGATTAAGGGTCTGAAAAAGGACCTGACTGAGAAAGAAGGTTAGGAATTTTGATGTAGCTGAATGAGAAAGGAATGACAGGTGTTTCTGAGAAAGAACACTGAGGACGGTGTTCTTTTAAGGGGGAGGGAATTGTAACACCCTATTTCCCCCAACTTGTAATTAATCATAAAATAGGATTACCATGCTAAGGCATGTGGGCGATGTAAATGTATTATTGTTAAACTGACCATAACTGACTGTTGGGGGGTGAAGCCTTGAAGTATGAGCCATGATATCTCTAGAGGAAAGAATCAGTTAATGAAGGAAAGGACTAGTGGTTGAATAATCAACCACCCCCATGAATGGAAACATGGGTTGTCATCCCGAAGTACCACAGAGACCTAGAGACCCGAGCTTCCTTCTGACAAAAGGAACAGGATAGAATGGAAACCTTCCTAAGGAAGGAAGGTAAGATACATACAGGAAAATGGAAAAGAAGAGGAGATATTGCGGGAGGGGAGCTCTCCAGTTGAGAATGAACATAGGGCCGCGAGCTTGATGCTGAGGAAGCATCTGATAAACCTCGCAGGGATACTGTGACAGAGAGACGGTATCTAAGAGATGGCATAGTTCCCTAGTGATATCATGGCTTGGCACAGGGGTGGCTAGAGTGTTAAGAATGAATACCTTTGAGCCTATGGTTGGATGGAAAGGCACACACCCACAGCCAGTTAGTTGGTTGCAACTTGTAATAGATAAGTATCCTCCTACCTTGTGTAATTGAGTTGTAACTGTGTAATGAAATTGGATATATTGTGAAACTTTTTAGGGATGTGCATGATTTCTTAATGGTTATATTGTATCCCTTTTATTTCTTCTTGATTGTGTAATTAGGAAAGTAAGAGATTATATGGTTCAGACATGACTTGTACTCATAAATTCTTGAGCCCTGTGGTGGTTTAAGCTAGAGCCACAAACTATGAGTTCATCGACCTTGGCCATGGTTTTCACAGGTGCACGTTGACACTCCTAGTTTCCTTGAGTCTCCAGGAGGACGAAGTCTATAAATCTCAGGAGAGATAGTGTAGGTATGCATGGAGTCTCTATGAGGAGGGTAGAGGTCGAGAACCTCTTAAGTTATAGACTTGGTGAAGGAGCGCAAGGGGTGTGTAGAAGACCCTTCTAAGTGTTAAGTTAAGGAGAAAGAGAATAAAGATCTTAACTCCTTCATAACTGATGAAGCTCAGGAAGGATAGTGAGATTCAAGTATCAAAAGGGAATATCCTTTTGTTTGGAAGATGAACAGACAAGATCCGTTCGAGAGGATCCAAGGTCTGCCACGACCGTTAGATTTGAAGAAGGAGCACGGGTGTTAACGCCTCAACTCCTTCAGTCTTCGCAAGTTAGAAGAATGATTGGTAATCATCATGAGGGGGACGGATCCTCTGAAGTATGAAACCCAAAGTCGCGATGCGATCTGGACCGTTGGATCGCGGAAGGCCATGGACTGTTGATCTAACATAAGTGAAGTTTGAAGTTTGGACTTTGGGGAGAAGGAGGTGAGCTAACTTTTGAGTTCGCGAAGTGAAAAGTCTCAAAATGATTGAAAGTGGGCCTTAGGTCATAGCTGGAGGTCACATCAGTGGAGAATAAGGGAAATATCTAGCACTCGCTAGGCTCTAGTTCAGAATTCGAGAAGTCAGGAGAGTCGGGTGACTCACAGTAGAATACCCAAAGATGTGAAGTCACGAAGCGCCTTTTTGGTTAGGCATGTGGTCGAAGCCTAAGGTGATATGAAGGAAAGGGATAGCCTGGAAAGCTAGTGCATGTTGCTCAAATCCTTCAAAGGGGAAAGGAAAGAGCCCACGGGTTTGGAGGAACCCACAATATCGAAGAAAGGGGAATCTAGAGAGAGTTAAGGAAAGCGAAATTATGATACCCCACCCCTTAAAAGAGAACTTAGGGGTTGGGTGTGTTACAGGGATGTTTCAAGAACCAAAAGGATTGCCTCCAAAAAGGGGTAACCAACATGAGATACCATTGCAATAAGATTGTCCTCTTCCAAACATTGGTATGTACAGGATGTCAGTCATGGAGAATGATGAAATTAAAAAGAAAATCCAAGAGTTGCTTGACAAAGGGGTCATCATGCCAAGCACATCTCCATGTGGGTAACCAATTGTTTTAGTGCCAAATAAAGATGGTACATGTCACATGTGTGTAGATTTTAGAGCCTTGAACAAGATTATGGTAAAAAATCATTGTCCTCTTCCTAGAATTGATGATTTGCTTGACCAATTGAAAGATGATAAGTATTTTACTAAGTTGGATTTGAGAAGTGGATATCATCAGATTAGGATTGCTGAAGGAGACACATGGAAGACAACTTTCAAAACAATGCAAGGTTTGTTTGAGTGGATGGTAATGCCACTTGGGCTTTGTAATTCTCCTGCTACATTCATGAGAGTCATGAATGATGTTTTAAGGCTTTTTCTTGATGATTGTATGATTGTCTACTTGGATGAAATTTTTATATTTAGAAAATATTGTGAAGAGCATGTTATGCATGTAAAGCAAGTTTTGGATGTATTGAAGAAAGTGTTGGGTGTGTGTTATATTATTTGCAAGAGTAGTAGTGTCACATATTTAGGTGGTTTTTTGACACATGTTTTTTTGACGATGGTTTTCTATTTCTGGTTAAGGAATTAGGGTTTTTGACTAATCTATGTCATTGTGTAACACACCCACTGTGACATAATGAATTTTTTGTCTTTTTCTTCGAGGGATAGAATCCTCGAGACTTCTATGGGGCCTAGCACAGACCATCCCTTCCCTTATCCTCCTCCAAGCGATCACAACCTGGCCTTAGTGCAAGCGGCTTTCGCAGATCACGAGTTGGGAGTCAAGGCTCTCGACTCCTCTTTCTCCAAATGTCGATACCCGAGATGCGATATGGGTATGGCTCCTTCCTCACTAGTGCCTGCTACATGTAACCGTAGGCTAGGCCAAACAATAGCGCCACTCACAACTTCGCTAGTTGAGGTGTTGAGCCCTCGTGCTCTTCCTTTGCGAAATCCTGAGACGCGAGAGGTCAACGTTACGTGGGCTCTGCCAAAGCGATGCCCACACACCACTTGTATCCTCCGCTGTACACTTCTCATGAGCTGTGCCGCTGCCGCCCGTCACACGTGATCTCATCTCTCGGCATTTTGTGGCCTTAACGATAAGGGTGCAACTTCTTCATCCTGTGAAACCCCGAGCCATGATAAGTCAACAATCGGTCACCCGCTTCCTAAGATAAATACTAGTGCTATTCGCATCTCGTGACTTCGCGAGTTGGAGTGTTGAGCCCTCGTGCTCCTCCTTCGTGAATTCCTAAGATACGATAAGTCAACAATGGGTTGACTCTTTCCCAGGCAACATGTGTCCGTCACCTGTCACCCGCTCCCACCTTTCTCTGGGCGCTTGTTGTAATGCCACCTGTCAACCACTCAGTCCCCACCTAACGGAGGTGCCACGTGTTCGCATGAGCCCTCGTTGCTCGACACTTCATGACTTCTACAATAAAAAATAAACTCTCTCAAGTTCTGAACCCCCGAAAGGTGATAACGGTCATGATCACGTCACGATCTCACGAATCTTGAGTTCATGCAGTCCTACCCTTGACCACTCCAAGTCATGAGTCAGCGAAATGCTACTCTCTTTCCTATACAAAGGCTAAGATCGATGGTCAATAGGGCTCCGTCAGATCCTTGGATCTACGGTCCCGATTCCTTCGCTACTTGCGAAGGCTGAAAGGGGTCGAGGCATTAACACCTACGTTCCTTCCTCCAATCTAATGGTCGTGATAGACCTTAGATCCCCTGAAAGGATCTCATCCGTTCATCTAACAAATGAAAGGGTACTCTCCTTTGATATTTGAAACTCGCTATCCTTCTTGAGATTCGTCAGCTATGAAAGACTTGAGAGCTTTGTGCTCTGTCTCCTGGACTTGACTCTTAGAAGAGTCTTCAGTACAACTATTCATCAAGGGGTTCTAGGGTTCTATTTGATCGTAGAGGGCCTGTGCATATCGGCACTACCTCTCATGAGCTTAAAAAACTCCGTCCTCCAAGGGACTCATAATGACTAGGTGAGTAAACCATCGTACATGCGGCTACACCTAAGGTCGACGAGCTCACAGTTCGTGGCTCTAGCTTAAGACGCTACAGAACTCCAGAATTTATGAGAACAAGTCATGTCTGACCCATATAATTCCTTACTTGCCTAATTATACAACCAAGCAGAAATAGAAGGGATACAATATATCCATTAAGCATTCATTCACATTCTTGAAAGCATGCACAGTATAACCAATTCATACATAGTCACAACTAAGTTACACAGTGTAGGAAATCACTTATCTATTACAGGTTGTCGCCAACCAACTGAATATGGGTGTTCGTCCTTCCACCCGACCATAGGCTCAGAGGAATTCATTCTTAGCACTCTGGCCACCCCCGTGCCAAGCCATGATATCACCAGGAAATTCTCACAGTTCTCGAGGGTTCTCTCTCTATTTCAGCTTCTGTTCAGGTCCTGTTTTTTGCAACTCGGAGCTTTCTCACTCGGTTGTGGCCTCGATGAGGTTTCTCAGATGCTCTTCGTCATCAAGCTCGGGACCTTCTATTCATGATTCATTGGAGAGTTTTTCGCCTCTCCCTTGTGAGCTTCCGCCCTCGTCTGGTGCCTCCCTTTCCCGTGTGTGTGTCCCTCTTACTTGGGAAGGTTTTGCCGACCTATCCGGTTCCTTCTGTTAGAAGGAAGCTCAGGTCTGCAAGTCCCTATGGTACTTTGGACTGACAACCCATGTTTCCATTCATGGGGGTGGTTGGTGATTCAACCACCGGTCCTTTCTTCATTGACTGCTTTTCTTTCCTTGGGATTTGAATGAGGCTTGTCATCCTTATCAAGGGAGATTTGGGGTTATTTGATACATGAACTATCTCTTATAGTTTTCACATTCTTCCTCTAGTGATATCATGGCCAGTACTTTCAAGGCTTCACCCCTACAGTCAGTTATTGGCAACTCAAACAATAACACATTTACATTTTCCTCATGCATTAGCATGGTAATTCCTACTTTATGATTAATTACAAATTGGGGGAAACAGGGTGTTACAATTCCCTCCCCCTTAAAGGAACACCGTCCTCGGTGTTCGTTCTCAAAAACACCTGTCTTTCCTTTCTCATTCAGCCACTTCAAAAGTCTTGACCTTTATCCTTGGTCAGGTCCTTTTTCAGGATCTGAGTCTTCATCATCTGCCTTCAATAATTCTTGGACACAATCATATTAACCATAATGTTGTGTGAAAACATCTTACTGTTGTTCAAAATTCAAAAAGGAAAAAATTCATATTCTAGCACAATACTTATCTGTGCAGTTTGTGGATCTGTATCCACATGGTAGTTTTGTTATCCATGCTCATTGCTTTCCTTGATGTACCCATTGGGTGCATGATTCCAATTCAATAGTTCACAAGAGCTATCATGATTTCATTTTCCTTTCCAAGTTTTTTCCGCACGGGAAACTACCCATTGTGTGCATGATCCCAATAGTTTACAAGAATTAATAAGAGCTCCTCTTCCTTTCGGTCACTCATCCTCCAGGCCTAGGCTGAGGCATCCCCTTCACTGTTATACAGTCCCTTGGGAGATCCATCTTGCCCTGCTAAGGTTTTATCGCACAGGAAAATTTTAGAGACTCTATCAAGTCTTACAATCAAGGCGTCCCTCAGACTTGCTCTGTCGAGGCGTCCCTCCGGCTTGTGTTACCTCAAAATAATTTATTTCAGGCGATCATGACTTATCACGGGGTTCTCATCGCTCAGCAGTATCCCTTTTTCATCATCTTCAGCTTTGACAACCTTCATCTGTTCCTTTCTGGACATGTATTTTCTTCCCACTTGTATCACAGGTATATAAAACTCATGAGACATCATTATAAATTTTAACTTTCAGAATTTTATTGCAAATCTGTCACCCACAGATTTTCCAATCTCGCGACTTGTTTTCATATTTGTTCCACACAGGAACCAGATTCATAATTATGGGAATTTCCTTCCCATAACGATTTGTCTCAGCAGGCAATTGACCTTCCTTATGGGCTTACAATGCCTCCATATCCAAGACCCCTTTGCTTCCTGCACTTTCCACTTCAATCGGCCAAACAACTTGTTAGCTTTTCCATGCATATACATTTTATTGCACCTTTACAACATTGTCACAACAATTTCATAATTGTGTATACTTAACAATTAAATTACTTTCTCAAAAAGGGAAATACCATCCTTTGCAGTTTGGCTCAACAGGAAATTGGTCTTCCTTATGGACTTACAACACTGCCATATCCAAGACCCCTTTGCTTCCTGCAATTCATTCTTTACACAGCCAAACAATTGTTAGTTTCATCTCAACATACCAAACTTTTCAAAACGTAGTTCAACATTTAAAAAGGGTTTTAACAATTGTGCCAATATCCATGGCCACATTCATACCCAATACATTCTTGCATTGTTTTTCAAGTTCGTCACACTTTATGACCGGTTCTTGGCCATGGGGTGTTGGAAGTTAACCAACCTTTTGCTCATATGGTTTATTTGTTTTGTTTCATTCTTACAGTAGGACCATACTGCCTGCTATAGGCCGATCACAATCCCAAATCAATACACATGAACTCAAAATTTTCACATGAATTCCATTACGCATTCCTTGATTGTCAATGCATTCATGACATATCAATTCATGAATTCTTCCAATGGTTATAAACAATGTTTACTACCAGAGGTTCATACCTCCATTATTCAGGTTCTTTGTTCTGAGTTATACCTTATTTGGGTATCCAAGGCATACAACTGCCTTTCAATTTTATGCATATCACTAAGACAATAAAATATTTCAGAAGGGGTTCCTACCAAATCCCTTCATACCTTGTGACACATAGGCACGAATATCTTTATACCGGTTCTTGGCTGCTAGCACTCTCTCTTTGATATTATCCCATCAGTGGTGCTCCATGGGGACTTTTAAAGTCCCTTCAATAATCGTTCCACAAGAACCTTCTCATATTCATCCTTTGATTGGGGTTGCTCATCGTTGGCAATTGTCTTCCTCAATAGCTCCAATTCATTTCTATACACAGCATACATCATCATAGCCACAATTACATTAGTCGTAATATTAAACCGAATGCATGTATCATAACGTTCGAACTCATAAACATTCTCAAATGTTTCCATAAGTGAAACACAAACAAATTTCGATTGTATCTTTGGCAATACAATCCTTATTACTTAGGGCGTCAAGAACTTTTCGTTCATCAATGTACTAGCTTTCTCATCCCATAGAAAACACAATGCACAACAAGGAAAGAATTGAGGGCTCTCCCCTTCTTCAAATTCTTTCTACATCGCCTGGGGATTTTCAGCCCAGTTGAGTTATCTCTAAGGTTTCACTGCCTTTTCTTAATCACAGCTTCAACCAAGCCTCATCAGTTAAATGTACTCGTTTATTCATTTAATCATACTCAATGGATTTACTTGCCTCTTACCAACTATACCGGTTTCCACAAATGCTCTTTTTCTAAGCAGCCTTGGTTAGGCCTCACCCTAACCCTTTTTGGGATACTGCAACATGCTTTAATAGCAACTCTTTGCTCATAATGAATCATGAATGTGTGCATCCTACACACTTCCATTCGGTTATCAGAATGGTCAATATTCAGTTGTTAGTCTTCTATTAATTACATGATTCTTTCAAAATGTAATCCAGGATTCTTATATATATGGATAGGCCTTGCAGCCCATTGTCCAACCTTCAACAATTATTAGGGTTGTGACTCTGTCCTTTTGACAAAGTCCTTACACAGTTCCTCCACCGGGAACTCCTTCGGCATGCAACTTCCTTGTTGCATATCCATAACTATTTGTAATGGCCTCAGCCTTGAGTTAGTTTTGGCCTTTTTTTTTTTTTTACTAAATATTCCTCTTAAGGAATATAAACATGCATCTTTACTGTTAAGATTAGTCAATTCAGATTCATTCACAATCCTTCTCATGTGATGCTCAAAGGCGTAATAATTTGTCTCTTATTATGACAAGAGAGCATCTTTGCTCATTTACCCTTTCATCTAATTATATTGGCACTTCCTCAGGAAATGGTATACATTCCCCTCAGGCTATTATTTGGAACATAACTTTCATGACTCCCCAGAATGGAGTCAGCTATGCCTCCATAGTATTCCTTCAATATTGGCAAAAGAATTACTTGCTTTATATTTCGCTCATCGGGAAAAACCGTATCGTGCCTATAACTATACTCTTACATCATACGTGTGCATTACTTTGCATGTTTAGTATCATTCATACCTTATTGGTATTAATATCAGGCTTCCTATTATGAAGCTTCACATTGCATTCAACTCATGTGTATTCATCATAGTATCTCACGTGACCACCGACGGTGACCACGATCTAAACTAAAAGGCGCTTCGCGTTTCGCAATTTCGGGATTCATGTTGCAAGGAACTCTAGTTCTTCAATCCCCGAAATCCGAAAACTTGAAAGACCGAAGCTAAGGTTTTCTCGGCTCTTTGATTCAAATGACCCTTTGCTTGGTACCTGGGGTCAACTCCTAGACATGCGTCGGGATCCCGTGTTTCGGTGAATCCACGGACAACGCCCCACCATTTCCAAAAACTTCTGATCCACGAGGGTTGGGAAACCTGGATCCCATGGTCCAGATCTCTCTAGCAATCAACGGTCCTGACCAAATCCTGACTTTCCACCTTTCGGGACTCTGGTGGAGTCTTCACCCCTTAACTCTCGATTCTCGAAATTGCGAAATTCTCTTCTGGACGATCAATGGTTCAGATCGCTCCTTGATCAACGACTATGATCTTTTCGCAAATTTCTCATTGCTTCTTCCAAGCCCTTTGGTTCTGCGAAATTCCGGTATCTCCTCGCAACTAACTAGTGTGCTACTTCTCCAAGATCGAACAACTCTAATCATTTCAGTTCTTTTTGAATGGATCTTGACTCTCAATCCTATCCAATCTTCAAAACTCTTTTCTGAAGGATTTCTCCCGCTCAATCCTCCATACTTGTTCTTTCTTCGAACTTCAGTTTTCTGCGCTTCACCTTTGAATGCTTCAACTCTTCAAAACTTAGAAACTTTTTCTAAGTGTTTCCTCTCAAGACTTAAAACCACTACTCCTCCTGGTATACTCTGTGTTCAAGCTCTGGAGTTTTCAAACTTTAACACAAGCTTGATTCTATATGCATGTTCGGCGTACCAAATTTCCCCGCTATCTCTTCTGAGCTTTTAAGTTACTTACAAAACTAATCTCATAGTCATAACTCATACGGATGTTACCCTCTCTTTATGGGAACAACCAACAAGGGTTACTCTTGGGAATTAGCAACAGTCCCAAAGGACTCCTCTTAATCTTGCTTAAAAAGATTATCCTTGTTTTCAATTCTAACCATTATAGGTCAGGTAATCCGACCCTATATATTTTCATCAGTCCTCTCAATCATGAGGAGTTATATGCTCAAGGTTTAGTCTTTTAATAATGCAGTAATTATAACTTTCTAAGGATCCTACCAGTCCTTACCAGATTTCCCGAATCATGAAGGAGTTCTTCATTTGGATCTTAAGTTCTTACCTAACCAGCCATCTCAATTGCAAGAGACTCTAC
>ML790168.1:117216-131783 GCA_009831015.1 Picea engelmannii | reverse complement strand
ATACTGATCAGTGCATTCCTACTCCTATAAGAGTAGTTACCATTTTAACAGAGGGGTTAAAGAAATTCCCAATTTACAGTTTCATTCTGCGGTCCTTCTTCTTAAAGAGAAAATGCAGATAACAATGTCTCTTTACGCGGCTCTTACATGAGCCCAAGCAGGCCAAGTGTTGTAACCATGCTCTGATACCAATTTGTAACACACCCACTATGGCATAATGAATTTTTCATCTTTTTCTTTGAGGGACAGAATCCCTGAGACTTCTATGGGGCCTAATGCAGACCATCCCTTCCCTTATCCTCCTCCAAGCGACCACAACCTGGCCTTAGCGCAAGCGCCTTTCGCATCTCACGAGCTGGGAGTCAAGGCTCTCGACTCCTCTTTCTCCAAATGCTTAAAGGAGAAGGTAAAAAACCGAAACCAATTAGATATGGACCTTTCAATATTCTTGAAAAGATTGGTAACAATGCCTTCCATTTGGATTTGCCTCCTTATATGGAAATGTATGCAGTTGTTAATGTTGAGAATTTGATATTGTATGAGCCTCCTTTGATTGATGATCAAGGAGAGCATGTTCATATTCCTTCCATAAATGATTTATTACCATAATATCTTTCAGAACCACATGAGGATACAATCCTTGATAGGCGGACGAGAACTTCAAAACGAGGGAATGTGGAATACCTTCGAGTTGGTCTTAAAGGAACAAATCCAAGCAAGGCCAAATGGATTGAGGTTGGAAAGGTGAGGGAGCTGTACCCTCATCTTCATATTGACTAAAAGTAGTCTTTTGGAAGTCCAAAATCTTCCCAATGGGGAGGAGTGATCTAGGGGGTCAAAATATGCTCAAAAATCAAAGTGCTCGGAATTGCTTGAAAATGGACTTGAGCATAAGCCTCGTCCTCATGATTCCAACCCAACTTGGACGAGTTCAAATGGATGTCACATGCGAGAGATATCGTGTTCTGTCCACTTTTCCAAATAGGCAATTTTTTTTTTACTATACAATCCATATTGTTGACTGTGCAGACCGTACTAACACGTGGCAGGGTAACCGTACTGACACATGCAAGTGGTGATGTGGCAGAGGTTGACATGGAAGGTGATTTGGCACATGAGGTGGACCTATCCTATGTTGACATGTGGTGTGTTTATGGACCAATGGTATGGTTCCATGTGGCCCAAACATGGGCTGCCACGTGGCACCTCTCCGTGGTGTAAAATTTTCGTTGGAGTCCGCAGGGGTCAAAAACACGACCTCCAAGAGTGGCAGAGTGTTGATGTAGGTCGGGCCACCAGCCCTCCTACCGTATGTGACTTAACCATATAGTCTAAATTAAATATTTGAATTTTCATTGGTTGTTAGTCCGAGCCAAAAAAGGGTCAGGGCTTAACCCCAACCCTCAGCCATAACACCAACCACTCACCACATGACCTTGCCACATAGATATGCTCTATCCAATGGTTAAGCATGGGCGTGGGGGGGTTTCAAATGGTTATCCCATGGTTACACTTACCTTACCATATGACCACGGGCACACAGATTATTCCAATAGTTTCCAACGAATCTGAACTTGGTGCTAGGACATGGCCACATGGAGCCCATGCGACTGACACCTATGGCCATCGCAGATACAATGTGGATATATACTCCTATGACTTGAACTGATCGTAGCCATGAAGAATACACAGTGGATCTATGAGACGACAAGACATAGCCATGACCAATACAAAGTGGATCTATGTAACAGTATATGTGTCATAGTTCAAAAGAAGTCCTTCGCAACCTGGGTAAAGTACATTTAAGAGTGATGACTCAACCCAGGGTATTCTTACCGATTCTGATGTAGTACGAATCTAACCATGTGAATAGATTTCTTGATTTCGAACATGGCAGAAACCACATGATTACTGGTCAATGATGTAAATCATTAACAAGTGTGAGGGAAATCACCATTGATGTTAATGATTCCCAAGGTACTCTAGTACATTCCGATGAATGTGAATATATGAGATGAAGTCGAACATCCATGGGATCATCTAATCAGAGGTCAATTATGTAAACCCATTGTCGGACACGAGGAGGCCTGCCATTGAGGCATGAAGGTCCCAAGGTACTAACTGGTTTCTAAGTCTGAGTCCTTGGATAATGTGTTGAAGTCGACAGGAATAGACTCCTCGAAGGAGGGCCTTGATGTATCCCCCATCAACAACACAAAACTGACACAGAGATCTAATTGGTAGATCAAATGAACACGGACTCAATGGGTATTGAAACAAGGTATTTGTGATCGCTGAATCTCGAGGCAGATACTTCTCTTGAACACTGAGGCACAACAATAGAAAAATGACATGGACCAAAACTTGATAATGCAGTGGATGCTGTGACTTTTGTCAGGTGACCCAAAGGAGTAAAATAAACTCAGAGGATTGGCTCAATGTAGAGGTTCAATGGATTAAAATGAGTGCAAAAACAAAGTGTCATGTTCAAGGGTGACTGTAAGAGTTACTGGCAGTGTTCTCAAAAACTGCTTGGCTTGCTTCCTTAAAATTTCCCCCCATCCAGATAGACGAGTACCTCTTTTTAATTTAACGAGCTCAATGAGGGTAACACATGCTCAATATGACTCACCTTCGGTAAGTACCTCTTCCTTCATTTAATGAACTGGAAGAAGTAAGGGTTCGGTCCCATATGGGCCCTTCAATGTATGATTGTTTAACGAGTCTAGAGAAGGTAAACGTGGTGGTTTTTCATATTTAGAGAGTCTGAAAATAACTTAAAGATGACTCCAATGTTATCATTTTTCGTAATATTAGTCTTATGAGGCCGAAAAAGAGATAAATTATCACTTGAAAGACGCCCTTTCAAACCTTTTAACGAGTGGGAAAGGAAGCAAGATCACTCGGCAAGCTTTTCATGTTTAGAGAGTCTGAAAAGAGATCAAAGACGACTCCAGGGGGTTCCTTTTTCGTTTACCCATGTAGGTATGAAAAAGAGATAAAATTTTACCCAGTTGCATTCTCATGTATTTACGAGCACGAGAAAGAACAAAGACTAATCTCGGTATGCCCCCATCTTGAAAGCTAGTGGCTTAACTCCAAAATGATCATCAAAGGCTGGAGACATACCCTCCAAGCTTCAATTCATTCACCGAATTTGAGGTTGTCACCAATTTATGTACTAGATGGAGAAAAAGGATACAGGTGGATGAAATGAAAGTTCAAATATGAGATCTAACGAAAGACTCGACTCGACATCTATGAGATCTGGCGAAAGACTCGACCGGACAGGAGAGGTGACTATTTCATTTTTTAACGATCTTGACATAGGAAAAGAACTATGCTCAGGGCTCCGGGTTCAATCCCCAGATTGTTGTTTCATTTTTTAACAAGCTTGCTACAGAGAGGAAAACTATGCTCAAAGCTTCTGTTTCATTTTTTTAATGAGATTTCCACAGAGAAGAAAAACTATGCTCGTGACCTCTGTTTCAATTTTTAAACGATCTTTCCATAAAGAAGAGAAACTATGCTCGTGACCTCTGTTTCATTTTTTAACGAGCTTGCTACAGAGAAGAGAAACTATGCTCGTGGACTCTTCTTGATCATGGCTTCTAAGAGAATAACGCTCTGGAAGGACACCATGTCAAGGGACAAAACTCGGTCATGGCTTCCAAGAGATCTTCATTGGATTGAAGAAAATCACTTTGGAAGGAACACATGTCGAGGGTTGCGACAGGGGTAAGGAGATCAGGCTCCAATAACCCTACTGAAGATATTACCATGTCAACTACTGGATCCAAATCATTGGGAGTCGAAGTCATGGGAGACACCGCCACATAATTGACATGCGGCAAGGGTGACACTGTTGTCATAAAAGAACCATTCAGGGAGTTAATCTAGTCAGGACTGAT
The DNA here is from genome assembly GCA_009831015.1 of Picea engelmannii. Lineage (NCBI taxonomy): Eukaryota > Viridiplantae > Streptophyta > Pinopsida > Pinales > Pinaceae > Picea > Picea engelmannii. The sequence continues at coordinate 127,872 of ML790168.1, read as the reverse complement.
GAATGAAAGTTGATTAATAGTCACAATTATTCCATTGTGAGGGATAGATATCACACAGAAAAGAGTGGACACAATAGCTTTCATGGAATAGACATAATACCGCCCAAGGAGTAAAGTGAAATCCAAGGGGTCTCAGACTACCATGACATCAATAAAGACAATTTTCCCTCCCAAAGTTACCGGAAACTGAGGAAGGGACCCTAAAGTTTGACTAATTCTTCTGTTAAAAGCTAACAAATTATATGTAACCGGCGCAAGCTGAGGACAACCCAAAGCATTCCAATCAACAAAGGACAAAATACTAATGGACACACCTTCATCTATTAGCGTTTGAGGAATGTCCTGACCACAAACCTGTACTGTAATCTGGAAAGGAATGTGAGAGGGAAGACGAGGTCCATTTAGCGCACCCCAATAAAAAAGGATGGCCTCATTACTTGGAGGGGGTTTCGCGAGAGAATGAGGAATGGCCCCCATCATGGTAGATTATGTATCAACAAGAAAAACGTGGGCAATATTGGGTTTACTCTCTAGAGGGAGAGTAGGATCGACCGATGATTGGATCGAATCGACTGCGCAGGCAGTCTTCAGAGGAAGAGTGGGATTGATCGATAATGTGACCGGAGCAATCACTTTGGCACTCTTTGGATGAAGGGTGGGATTGACCGAGGAAGGGACTGGATCAACCACTTTGGCACTCGTCAAAGGATGAGTGGGATCGACCGATGACAGAACCGGATCAACCACTTGGGTTTCATTCTCCAAGGGGAGAATGGGGTTGACGGGTAGAAACGGATCGACCTCTTTGGTGTCACTCTTGAACGGGAGAGTGGGGTCGACCGAGGATGAAAACATATTGAATATTTAGGTTACACTCTTTTGATGAAGAGTAGGGCTAATCGATGATGGAACTGGATCAACTACTTGGGTTTGTGGTTCAATCGAGGAGGAAACTAGATCGACCACCTGATTAACTGGATTGACCGGGAATGGAACCAGATTGACCAGTCCATAAACTAACGATGGGTTGGGGAAAAGCTTACTATAACCTTTTGGAAGTTGAAGTTTTTCCAAAAGAGAAGAAGCCTCGTCCATGCGAGGACAAACGTGAGAATAATGATCACCTTTGCATAACATACAAGGGAATTTGACAATTGTCTTCTTCTTACGAACCTTAACATCACTAGTTGATGGGGTATCAGTGGCATGACCAACAGAGGCTAATGATGTGGAGGTCCACATTTCTAAGACCTTGGGAATACCAGGGAAATCCCTCAGAAAGTGGTCATCCTTACAAAGACTGCAAGGGAATTTGGGTTTTGGATTATTTATTTTAATCTTGTTGACCTCATCAACACTCCCAGTACTATTAATAGTAGCTGGTTGCTTGGATCCAATATCTGATGTTGTTGGAGCCTTGGTCCTTTTTCGGGCTCTTCTTCTTCTTCTCTTTCCGTTTCTTCTTCTTCTGATCAACCTGGCTAGTTGCTTTAGAGATTTTACTAGAATAAGAAGGAGAAATGGAAGGAGACTTAATGGGCGAAGAAGGTGAAAATTCGACATGAGGTTGATGTGTGGGTGATGTACTGACATCCAAAGTATTAAGTGCATTTGAAGCATTGGGAGGATTCGAGATCATCAGAGCGGGGAACAACCAAATAGGTAATCCGATGGTGAGTCCCGGAAGACTCAGTGTGGCAATGTATGGAGGACCAAAGTTTCCAAAAGAAGGAAATGTGTAAGGTTCCCCAGGAGAAGGGGTTCCTCCATTGGTACTCTCAGGATTTGATGTCATTAACACTGACTCGACCTAAGGTCCACTAAGTAGCACAACCAACACACACTATGAATCTGAGAAGAAAACAATCAAACAAAACCTTCCCACAATGAAACCACTAGTTGGTGATGAAATCCAACGTCGCGAGATCAAAATAGGAAGGGGCAGGGATAGAGAGGTTGGATCAGTTACGTTGGCGACCTTCTTAACAGACTTATTCCTTAGTGCAAGATTCCACGCAGTAATTGTGGATTTACCCTCCAAGGATCCCTAGTGAGTTTGACCAACATCTGTTCCAGGTACAGTGAGACTTCCCTTCACCGTCACCTTGTGTGAGACCCTAAAGATTATGGCTACTAAGTTCACCAATTCGTAGTCAGCCTCTGGGCAGGTACAATCGACAGTCCATTCGAAACATATGGGCAGGATAGAAAGTCCAAAATCAACTCGAGAGGCTCCCACACATAATCGTGGGTATACCTTCAAGTGACCCCCAATATACGATCTGACCACTACAAATAGTTGAACCACAGAGGGATAATATCCATAACTCACCCAAATGCGACCTCGTGTGTAACCCTTGTGTGAGAGGGGGATCCCATAAAACCTATACGACAATTGGATTTTCTCTCCCTATCGCAAGATGCTAAATTTGGTTGATAGCTTTGGAAAGTTATCCTTTCAACCTATTCCAAAGCCCTACACTTTAAACTAATGTAGGTTTTCTAACAAAGATGTAAAAATTTTGATAAATTTTAGTTAAACGTTGATTTTAGTGGCTGTTGTTTACTTAGAGGTGTATGAGAGTGAAGACTGATGATATTATGACTCGGTTCCCAAAACATGCATAAGAAATGATAAACAATCTTTTCTTTCAATGAATGTCTAATTAAGGGAAGGAGAAGGATTTTCCTTTCACTGTCAAACACTAAGATGAAATGACCTCATGCAATAGTCCTCAATAAGGAACCCAACGCAATGCTAAAATGTTTGTATGCGACTGATAACCGGTAGATGTAAATATTCTTATGCTAATCGGACTTCAAGAGTTGTGAGATTTAAGAAATCTGGAAGCAAACTTCACATAAACCAAAAGACACCCTTGTTGTGATCAAACAAGAAACAGAAGGCCAAAAACTCAAAAGGAAGGAGAAAGAGTTTGGACAAGATGACTCAAAGATCAGAAATCAAAGTAAAAAATACCTTTGAAACTCCTTACAAAGTTTTCACTCATTCAGATAAACGAGAAGAAAACGACAAATTGACTTCAAATCGTGAAGATCAAAGAGTTATTGAAAAGTAAGGAAAAATGTCAAAAAATCCAAACAAGAGATGACGAATTCTTATAAAACAAGGTGGTTTGAGGGATAAACAAGGATACACTAAGATAGCATGAACCCTAAGCAGATGAATCAACAAAAAGGATGAGAAAAAACCAATTTTTAAGAAGATTGTTTGCAAAAAATGGGGTAGCGCTCCCCCATAAGGGGACACAGAGCGCTCCAACACTCTGTGGAACACTGTAAGGGAGTGCCAACGCCCTGGTTCTAAGGGAAAGGAAGTTCTCTGTTGAAAAAACTCAAAATTTTTCCCAGAAAATAAAAAAACTCAGGAAAAATGAAAAAATCTAGTGTGTAAGATGAACCAAAATACAACAATAATATCTAAGGATTAGAGACACATCATGGAGAAGTTCAAGTGAGTGGGAAAAGGGATAAAACAAAATCTGGGAAAGGAAACAAAAATTAGAGCTCCTCCCCAGTGGAGTCACCAATTTCTGTTGAAGGTGAATCCCCCTGCGGACAAGTAGATTCCCTCTTGGTCTCTAAACTCCTAAGGCCAAGACAGAAGGTTCTTAACATGGACACTGACTTCCTTTTAGACCTAATCAAGCTAATGAAAGAAAGAGAAGGAGAAATATATGTACCTTATGAACGATGTTTTTCCTTGCAAAATCCAGGCTGAGCTTGAATCTTGAGCTCCTTGATAGGTCCTGCAAAACAAACAAAGATACAATGGAATTCCTACGCTACTGAGATTATCTCAATCATAGATCCATCTACTACAGACAAACTCATATGGAACAAGTACAAGTTTGAAAGAAACAAGCCAAACATTGATTATATTAATGAGAACTAGTAAAAGTACTTACAATCCTTTGAATGAAGGTGCAACAGCCTCTTCCAGTTCTCCTTGTCCAACCCCTTTGCTCAATCAATCTACACTGATGGATTTGATGTCATATCACTCATGAGATCATAAGTTTGATGTGATTCTCCCACTTCATTCTCTGTCAATACCACTTATAGGATCATAAGTTTGGTATCAATCTCAATTTTCATTCTGCCTTTCACCATGAGAAGGCCTCCTTATATAATATTGGAGAGGTCCAAACACTTGAGAGATATTTGGGATGAGTTGAGGATTCCTCTCCTTCAGTTGAGGATCTCCCCTAAGATCATGCCTTGACCATCTATTCGAATCCAACTACCTTAAGGATTTGAGGGATTCTTCCCTAATTTGACTCAACAAACCCAGAATTTTCTAAAAAGAGGGCAGCGCTCCCCCATAAGGGTGCATAGGGCGCTCAAGCACTCCCCCAAAGAGGATCATGGAGCACCAACACTCCCTGATAGTGGGTAGGGGAGTGCTCCTCTCCAAAATGCATTTTTTGAGTGGTTTTTCCAATGGTAAAAATCTTGTACCTCCTGTCAAGTGATTTCTCTTCTTCCAAGCTATCCTTTGAGGTGTCTTAAGTGTCTTCATGATGTCATTATGGAGATGACATAGGCAATATGGCAGCATAATGTTTTTGACACTTGCAACACTTATAGTCAAGATGCGACACTTGCAGACAAGATGTGACACTTACAACACTATCGAAGTGAGTAATTTGAGGCGTAACAAAAGGTTAAGGCACTTGGCATGCTAACTATTCGAAAATTTGCAAAGATTTGCGGAATGAGCATGGTGTTGATTTTTTGGTGCGGGAAACGCCCGTGAGCTAGGTCAGTCACACACAGGTGCGTTTTGGTGAGAAGGGACAACAAAGAATTAGGAGAAACTTCCAGGAAGTGATTCCAACTTAGTTTTTGGCCAAACCAGGTGCAGGAAGAACCCAGCTAGGGGTTTTTGGACGTTCTGGAGCCATTAAAGCCATCTATTTTGCATTCTGAGCATTGTATATCATTGATTTTGACACTTTGAGCATTAATGAAAATGATCCATTGGAAGCTGGACCAGGAGATGTAGCCCAAGAGAGGGGTGAACTCCTTTATCATTTTGTTGTGTTAATGTGTTTACTTTGATGGATTTTATGTTTGTTTATGCTGCTCATGATTAGGAAAAAAAATCATTAAGTTTTATGTGTTTGTAACTTGATCCTATTACCCAAGAACATACAATTTACAAATGCAATTTTAAAGAGACTCAAGCCTTTTCATTTTCAGATTAGTAAGTGTCACTTTAATAATTGAAGCAATTGAGCATGTTGCAAAGAGTCCTTTCTTGATTGCAAAACATTTTCTTGGAAATTATACCCTTTTCCTTATTTCACCTTTGTGGTTGACATGGTATCCTAGTAAGTTGGTCACCCTCGGGAAAAGGGTTTCTACTGGGGGGTCTCCTTGAAGGGTCATTGTACGATTCCTGCTCATACTTACCACTTTCCACACTTCTTCCCCTATATTTCCTCATCTTTTGTTTTTTTGGGTTCATTGACCCCGAGAAGGCCTTGTACCTCATTTCATGGGAAGAAGGGACTGAAGGCCCATAGGTGTTGTAGCTAGCACTGTAAAAGTAAAAATCCATGAATTATCCTTCTAAATGCTTTCCCTAAGGTCCCAAGAGCCATGAAATGCTTCTCCATAAAAATGAAGGACCTTTAAAAATAAAATGTCTCGCTTGATGGGGGAATGCATTACAGTGTCCTTTAATTTCCAGTGCATATGGCACTCAATGTGTTCTAACTTCAAGTGGAATTGTGGTGCTATTTTTATTTCCATTGCACATAGCACTCAATGTTCGGACCATAACAAGAAGGGCAAATAAAGGACTTGGAAAATGTTGCATTGCAAACAAAGGGATGCAACACACTCTCCACAAAGGCACCTGTAAATGAGACAATATGAGCCCTTGATATGTCAAGAACCCCATGCCCAAGAGTACTTTCCCCCATCCACCTCATACTCATTACATGGTTTAGAGAGGGTCTTCTTGGGAAACATTCCTTGACTTGGGGATTGGCTTACCCAATAGGGCACCATTCCACCCCTCCCATATCTAAATTTGGAAAAGTTTATAAGGTCTTTGAGCATGTGTTTAATTTGAAAAGGGGGGACTTAATGCACTTGTTTGGGTGGTTCTTTTATTAAATGTGTCTTACTAGGCATGATTCATGTGACTTGTGGACCCTTGGAGGGAGTATTTGCTTGTCTTTAAAGGATCTTTTCAGGTGAAATCTATTCATGGAGGGACTAAGCCACTTGGACCTTCATAGGGGCTTGAAAGCTCGTTAAATGGATGCTGCGCCCTACTCATTGGAGGCCTAGAATGATGGATGTTTAACCTTAGAGAACTTCCTTGGCACATGAATGAGGTGTAGGATGATAACTAAGGGATGGCGTCACCCTCCTATGCCAAAACGCCTCTCTTAGGGAGATTGACGTCACACATTTGGGAGGACGTTTGGCCATTTTAGTGCACTTGGTGGTGTTGTGGGCTTGAAGCCCCACCTTTTTTCTTGATATGGGGAGGACATGGCACATTTCTAGCGTGGAGTCTTAGCATTTGGAGGATTGTATTCATACATTCCATCTTGGAGGAGAGTTTTATGGATTTACATGCCATCATTTTTTTATTTTTGGTATTTTTGTAGCTTATGTGGGAAAAAAGAGCAAAACGATTTGCTAATTAAGCATTGTAACTTAGGTTTTAGCCTAAAATTGTGTATTTAATTATAACATGGACAAACTATGACTTGATTTTACTCATATAAATATGAAGCAAGTCATTTTCATTTGGATATATCTCATTAGTTGATAAAAACACTTCTTGGATTGGAATTCCATCCCTCTTGGACAAATCACTATCATTCTTTTCTTGTAATAATGGATGCAACCATTGTTTATTGGAGCAATAAAGGCTAGAGACTTCTCTTGATGGTGTTTCTTGACAAGTTGTTGGATGATATTTGGTAGTAAAGGGTATTTTGCATGCTATCTCTTGGATTTGGTGAGTAATTTCTACAATTTATTGTCATCTTTCTTGTTTAAATTCAAGAAATATATCTTAAAACCCCAAGAGGAGTAAAAGAGCTTACACCCTCCACCAAGGTTTATTCGTCTTTTCTTTTGAAGGGATATAAGGCTTGCAACAAGGAGTAAGAGGGTTTACACCCTTGTTTCAAGGCTTAGCTAGGGTTAATTTCTCTAGGAAGTAAGAGGGTTTACACCCCTAGAGTAACATTAAACCCTAGTTCATCTTGGATTCCACACTAGACGATTTGGAAGGATTGTTGTTGGGTTTAATAAGGGTTTAACTCTCAACAAAGATCTCTTCTTCCTCCTTTTTTAGTTTTCCTTCCAAGGAAAAGACTCCATTCACCGAATAACAAGGCACTAATATTTGCATTGGAGATTGTTAATTGTTGCTTTGGTAAACATGAAAATTGATGGTTTGGAATTGTTCAATTTGGATTTGAAATTTACATGCTTTATACTCTCTTATGCTCCAAGGACATCTTGATTGGTCAAGTGGTTAATTTTTTTTAATAAACATTAAGCTACAACCATTAGGGCTCAAATAAACTCTCTTTCTCAACAAGTTTTCTTCACTTTTTACCATTGAAATTTGCATGTAAGTAGTGAATTTTGATCTACTTTTCAAGGGGTATTGATTGGGTGGCTTGATTTTTTATTTTGTTGGTTAAAATTTGTTATTGTAGCAATAATAATATACAACCATAAGGATGTCATAATGTTTTTCTGATAATTCTTTCTTACAACCTTCTTTTGTCATTTAATTCATTGTTTTAAGCATTTGAATATTATCTCTAAGTGCATGCTAATTTGCCCAATATTATATGTTGGTTAGATGATCTAATTTACAATTGTTATAAAATTTTCATTACTGATATCTTATTGCTACAATTTTGGGACAACAAGGTTTCTTCTTGATTACCCTCTTGGCTTGGGGCTTATATCATCATATATTGTCTTGGTTTGGCTTGTCTAACAATGTTTTGTAGGTACACAATGTTGGCAACCTTTTCCTTGAACTATAATGATCCTCCTTCAAGACTCAAGATCCTCTAATCGTGACCTATAGGGGTGGTTCCTTCAACACTTTGCCTTCTCCCTTATAATCCCCCTAGGGTCACCTGGGAAGCCTCCCTTGTGTTGGACTTTCCATCATTAAAATGAGGGGATATATATTGAGGTGACAGTGATAGGTGTCCCCAGTTATGTCACACACTTGTTTCTTGGGTTGAGATTTTCCCAAACTAAAAACTATGCGATAACATGACTTGGGACCATTGAATGCGTTTAAGATGTACACCCACTGAACTCTCACTAGGGTGAGTCGACCGACTCGTATTTTGGATACATCGACCACTAGTATACCGAAAACCTGGAGGCAAGTTGACTACGCCACCTAAAGAGAGTTTCTTGCAAACAATACTGAGATTTGTGCAACCATACTTGCCTTTTTTTACTAGACATTGACTTGACAAGCATTCCATGGATGACCTAGCTCCCACGCACATGGATGTGCTCATTTTGATAGACTTGGATTCACATATTGGTTGACTAGTGTTCCATCTAGACTATTCTTATAGCTTGACTCGACCAAACATAACTCGTGGCTTGACTCGACTGGTTGGATTTTTTTTGCTCGACCCAACTAAAGACTCGATCGGGAATCAATCAATTTATTTCACATCGTCTCTTTTAATTTTCATTCCTATCAACTTTAGATCTCACTCGACTAGATATTTTTGGATGTTGAGTCAGACTCCCTTGACCATAAGTCAATCCCATAAACCATAATTTTTTTTTACTGGTGGATCAACTAGTCAAACCACCTAAAATATTTATCGACTAGTGGATCAACTCATCGATCCACCTAGAGTATTTGTTGACTAGTGGACCAACTCATTAATCAACTTATCCAAAATATTTGTTGATTAGATATGTGTGTGCATACCCTATCACATTTTTGTCGAGTGGAAAGGAGATCTTCCCTGCCTCTTATTGCCGACTAACAAAAGGGTTCGATTGGTACGACTCGACAAGGGACTCAATTTTTCTTTCCCTTGACTGGTAGACTTGGCCAATGATCTAACTAAACAACCAAGTGGTGCATTATAGGCATAGGTCCTCGAGTAAATGATGGATTGATTATGCATTTATGTTAGTTCCTTTTTTGCATGGATGAAAATTGACTTGCTCTTGTGATCTGTATACTCATTGAGATCGACTTATTCATTGTGATCAAACTACTCTCTTTTTCCTTCTTCAAACCATTGTTCACAATTTTTGATATTGTTTGAATTGATGGGTACGCTTCCTCAAAGATTTGTTTTTGGTAAAGTCAAGCTTCTTGGAATTTGGTTAACCAAAACCTTTTTTTTTTGTCCTTGTTGGGTTCAACTAAGAATATGAACAATTGGTCTAATTCGATTGGTGGTATTATTTGGCATCAATCATTCCTTTATCTGCTTGATATTATGTCTTACATAGATTGTCAGTATATCAGAAAATGGGTAAAATATTTTAGGCATTCCATGAGAAGAAAGTCATTGATTAGCTTGGTCAAGAAGTCATTACATTAAATTTTTTCATTTCCTTGTTGCAGATAGAGAATGAAATACTAAATAATCAGTTGAATACTGAAACTATCATGTTTCAGACTATTATGGCTAAGAACTCCCAAAATGTTTCTATCATGGAGAGCACCATGTAGACTGTTTTCCATAAAGTTTTAGATGAATTTGTAGACAAATTGGATCTTTTTGATGATCTAGAGAATGAATTGAAATCTCTTCTAGAAAATACTGCCTTGGGCATGGAAGTCTGCTAGTTGATGGAAATCAATGCCCATTTGACTCATGAAGTTTTACACTTACATACCTTTGTAGATGAGCTTCATGCAGAAAATGCTTCTATTCAAGTAGATAACAACCACCTATTTGATCGATATCATGATTTGAAAGAAGATTATGATGCTTTGTTTCTATAGTCGACTGAGAAGGATGATATTATTCATGGATTACAGAACTGCGAAAAGAAACTTGAAGATGAAGTTTGTCGACTGCATAATGTTGAGAATAAGACTATTGTTGTTGAGCTTGTTGATACTAAGAGGGGGGTGAATCAGTATCAAGTACAATTTAAAACCTTTTTCAACTTATACTTAAACCATTCAACTATATCCAATGAGCAATGAACAATAGTATAAGAATTACACCAATACACCACAATACACCATGCACAATATATGAGAAATAATCAATAGTTATTGTTCAAGGGAAGTAATGACTTCCAAAGGTAGCCACAACTTCCAAATGTAAAGGGAGGGATAAACCTCCAAGAGGAAAATAAAATCCTCCAATATCAAGAGAGAGTTGAACTCTCCATCCTGGCCCCTTCCTTCCACCCAAGAGTATATGAGAGATAATAAAACTTTACATTAAATCATCACCATCAACCAATCATCACATAGAACCTAATAATTCTTCCTGAGACTTCTTCAATTTCTGCAATTCTTCAATTCTTGGAGTACTATGATCTTGTAGATAATATTACTCAATGTATTCTCTGAAACTCCTCCAATTTTCACTCCTTGAATCCTCCCCAAAAAGAGGTTATAGAAAGAAT
>ML790168.1:80775-97742 GCA_009831015.1 Picea engelmannii | reverse complement strand
CCCCCCCCCCCCCCTCACTGGTCACTCAAGTCAAGTGGTATTGTTGAGTTTATGTCTTAAGAGATGAAGCAAATGAAAAAGTAAAGTGTACCTGCCCAAAAAAAGAAAACAAGCATATATATATATGATAGTTTCAAGTACAAAAATGATATTAATGCTTCAATAAACAATAAACTAATGAAATGTGTCCTAGTTGATATAAAAGTACATAATTAAATAAGTTTACAAAAAAACTGAGAAATATGTAACAACTGCAAGAATATTCTTCAGAAAATGATTTGAAAGTCAATAAAGATTTGGCATTTAGTATATAGAATGATAGTAACTTGTCACAAACAAATTTTGAAGTAATTAGCCAGCAATTACTGTTAAGTATGAAAAAAAATTCCGCAGTTAGATGAATGTAGCAGAAAATTATAACAACAACAATGAAATTAGTAGTCTAGGATAATTTAGTGTTAGTTTTGGTAGTGAAGGCTTGAGAGCTTAAAGTTTGAGTGTTTTTTTTTATCAATCAACCAAAGAGAAGAGAGACTAGTGCCTTTAAAGGTTTGTGGAGTCAAGAGTTTGACAACATTTACTTCGAGAAACAATGATGATTATACGTGTCTAATTAAAAGGGAGAATATTTAGAGGAGTAGCACCTTATGTCCTCTAGGATCCAAACTTTAGGGAGGTGAGCTAACTAGAGAGTAGGCACTTTTAGGCCCTAGCGTCATACTCCTCCTTAGACTATTGAAATGTATTTAGTGCAACAAAAACTAGGGAATGGCTTCTAAAGGTCTAGCAATTTAGGGCTTTAGAAGCATGTCTAGGTTAAACCACTTTAGTAAAGTCTAGCAAATGAAGAGCAAAGAAGTAGCAACTTAAGTCCTTTACTCCTAGGGTTTTTCAAGTAAGCAATTTCATAATATTTAACATGAATAAGACAATATGCCATTATAACCATTCAAAATGAAATGACAATTGCAGATTTACTTACTTCACCAAGAATAATCAAGCAATAAAACCCTAGATTGTCAAGTAACTTCACCAAAAAATGATCCAAGTTGCAAAATTTAGCCTCCAAAACAAGTGTGCCTCACAATTTCAGCCTATAAACCCTAAAAGGGAACCAATTTCAGTCCTCTCTCTCTCTCTCTAATGGGAGAGTTATGATGAAATGAATGTCATTTTTGTGTATTTATACCAAAATCTGGCCTAAAATTAAATTTATTTTAAAATACAGGGATGACCTCAACAATTCTACCCTTAATTTACAAATTAAGTAAATTTACATAAAATAACCCTAAATAAGGTGATTTCATCCCTTCTAGGGTGACGTTAGGTCTCCTCAAGGGGATGTTAGGCTACAAAAACATGGCGTTAGGCCGCCAAAGGCCTCAATATTTTTCCACATGTGCTACCATAATCTTCAACGAACCCTATCATCCTAGACTAGAAGGATGATGTCTTTGCCTCTAAAGGGTAGAATCTTGGTGCATGGAGGGCAGAATCCACCCCCCTAGGCCTACCAAAGTGCCTCCAAAGGAAACAACCTCATCATTTTCATGCCCCAAGCCTCGGCTCTCAACATCCATCCCTGGGATTCAAGCCCTCATGAAGGTTCTAACTTGTCATCTGCTCATGAATACCTGTCCACCGGGCAAGGTCTTGCAAAGAAAAATAGGTATTCTCTCCAGGGGTCCATGAGTCATGAGTATCATAGCAAGTAAATCATATCCAATAATAAAGCAACCTGAACATGTGCATCAAACCCCCCTAAACCAAACAAATGCTCAAAGACGTTATAAAACTTGCCATATTTAAGATTGGGAAGGGTCTTAGGATGTCCTATAGGGATAATCCTCCTTAAGTCTAGGGTGTTTCCCAGGTGGAGCCTAGTCCAAGTTATGTAAGTGTATGAAGTGGCATGGAGTGCATGTGATAATAGGGAAATGTAGAGTCTTACCTGTGGCACCTTTATGGAGGGTGATTTGCACCTTGTCATGAATGCAATTGTTTCCTAGCCCATTCATTACCATTTATTCTTTCTTAGATTTCTTTCTTTTGATATTTTATTTTTTGCTACAAGGGAATAGTTGAGGACCACTACCCTGGATTGGTGACTAGAGGTGACAGTGTCATCCACAAAACATTTCACGGAAATGAGAAGGCCAGCTCGTGATGAGAACTCCTTTCTCTTGGCTATGAAAACAAGAGCCACTACCCTAGATTGGTGACCCATATAGGTGGTAATGTCATACTGCTACATGTTCATGGTCATAATAGGCCAGCTCGTGATGAGACCTCCTATCCATCAACTAATACCTTGAGTATCCATGTTATCTTGTGGGTCCCCTTTTCTTAGTGAGAATATTTTCACATCTTTCTTAGGGATCCCTAAGAGAAGCATCTCGAAGGTTTCAAAATGGATTTTAACTCTTTCCAACTACTTTTACCCTCTGTGCCTTTATCCCCTTCTTCCCATAAGGTAAGGTACAACCCTTCCTAGTGTAGCCTATCCCAGTGCCGAAAATATGGGGAGATGGAAGGAATAAAGATGGAAAGTGCTAAGTATGGAGGGAAGAGACAATGACTCTTCAAAGATCCACCCAGTGGAAACCCATACTAAAGGGAAATCAACTTACTAGGGCACTGTGTCACCCTCCTAAGTTTAAACAAGGCAAAGATCATAATTTCCAAGAAAACGTCATGAAATGAAGAAGGATTCAACACAACATGTTCAAGTGCTTCAATTATTGGAGTGATACATTCCATGATACTTAGACTCATTACCTCATGGTGCAAGATCCACTGCCACTTTGGGACCAATCCAGTGTGATGGATATTGCTGCTGGCGATATGTGCACTGTACTTGAAGAAAAAAAGGGCCCTCCGGGGCTATTCTTAGGCCGTCTGGCTCTCGACACTGCATGTTTGGAACATGTGGGCCTCGAGACATGATCTTCTTAGTTATCCCTAGGCTATGGGATAACATATGGCTCCAACTCGGGGACATGTGCTCATCGTAGAGCGCATGAGAACCTCAACATCTCTGGTATGACATGTGCTTCCTAAATCTCAACAAAATATATTAGTAACATCTAGGGTGGTGATATCACCCCTTGTTCATACATGATATAAAAATTGGAATAAAACAAATTCTAATCATGAGCATACATATATACAAGTGAGACAAGAAAATAAAATGCAACTACAACTATGCTAACATGATATGCAATGGTATGTACAATAGATGCAAATGCCTTCCTACATCTACTTACCTATTGGTTGAATGTTAGGTGTATTCATATAACTAGTGAAACCATCCCAACAATATCTCATAACACCTACCTTTGTGTTTCATCATAAACCAAAACAATGACAAGTTAAGCACAAAAATAACATGAGTTAGAGCATGTATCATATCATAGGAAATCATAAAGTCTATCTCATGGAGGCAGGAGGGAGGGAAAAAATTATGCCAAGTTACACTTCTAGGAAAGTGCTCAATCCATCTCAGAAAGGGATTGTCAAAAGTCAAAGACTCACAAGGATGACTCAAAGAGTCTAAGGTTTGGATAGCTTGGATGTCATCACATCCTGAGGTCTAAGAAGGGACTAGAAAGAACCTAGAGGATGATTTCCAACTTCTTAGGGGAGAGTTGAACAATTGAGATAATAAGCTTCTTTGTAAGATATTCAACCTACCCTTGAATTCTAAAGGAAGGCTCTGCCATAGAGAAAACTTGGTACAAGAGGCATGTTCCCCAATTGTATCCTTAGCGACATAATGAGGTAAAGTAATCATAGGAATTTGGACAACCTTGTCACAAGTATCCTGCTTCAGGAAAGCAACGTCCTCACCCTTATCAATATCTGAGCACAACAGTGGTTGATAATCTTCTTCATAGAAGAAATCCAAGTGCTCAAAGGAATACTCATCAAACTACTCAAGGTATGATCTGAAATATTCATGATATCATTGCACTAGGTCATCCTTGGGTGTTTAGAAAATATCTGTAACCATACCATCTCCTTGTTTCCACATGTCAGAAATATTAGTAATCGCATACGATAGTTGTAAAGGAAACATTTGGATATGCCTTTCCATATCATAAATGGGATCTTTATTATAACCAACCACATCCCATTTGCGTCTCCCAACATGTATGAACTCATCAATATTATCAACCATTCCATTACCTTTATGATAACATGAAGGGTTTAGTACATCCAAGGATTTCCTTACTTCTTCACCTTCTGAATCATAGAATAGGGTATCATCAAAAATCTGAAAAGGAAAATGATTAACCTCATTCTCTTCCTCTTGTGTAGGAGGTGTTATCCCCATTTTGTGTATAACTAAGGAGATGATGTCTCGAGGCCCTCAGGTTGCAGATATGGAGTGTCGAGAGACTACATGACCAATAGTACCCTTTGCACAGATGGAAAACCCATTCACCACCACAGATGGTCACAGGTTTATAGATGGCATCCACCAGATCAGTTGGCTTCTGGAAGGCAGTGGGCCTTGCTCCATGAGGTACAAGTTTGTATTATGATGAGCACCATTTCAATACCTAAGCCATTTGATTATGTTGTATATTAGATTTCTCTAGATTTCATCATATGTGCTTAGACATTATGGCTTTTTCCCTGTTAAGTTTTGAGTTATTATTAGGTTTCTTTCAATTTACTAGATAACCATAACATAGGTAGGATCACTAAGAGAAACACAATCACAAGATACACAACATTTATCCTGGGAAACCCTCATGGGGAAGAAAACCCAACAAAACTTCCTTAATATAGATAGCCAATACAATGCCAAGACAATAAACCAAAACATTAGAGAGTATCCAACACTGAGCAATGCACCTCTCTCTTCCTTCTTCTACCAACTGCAGCTACCAAACTTGCACCCTTATTGAGCAAATGAGTGAGTGAACACATGAGGTGATAGCCTCCTTTATTTATACTAGCTGGCATGCGCTGGAAAGGTGTCTCTTCATTGGGCAGGGCTGACTTCTATTCTTAGTGGTTAAAACCACTTTAATTAGGCTTGAGGGCCGACTTCTTAATTAGCATAATATAGTTAGGGTTTGACCAATCCACAAAAAGGGATTTGGTCATTTACAATGCCCGACATGATCAATCCACAAAAGGGGATTGATCTAATTAATAATGACTTAATAATAAATATAATACTCTTTTCAGTTACAATATTTCAACACCCCCCCTTAACAAGAAGGGTATTCTACAGACACAGCTCAATACAACATCATCAAGAGAGAGAGAGAGAGGGTAGCAACATCAACATCATATGGAACACTGACTGGCACATCTATAAATCATCAGAAGTTTTTCTCATCATCATTGTTCACATCATGGAGCTGGAGTAACATCATCATCCTCATCAACATGAGGCTAGAGTATCATCATCAAAATCTTCATCGAGAATTTGAAGTGGAATCATCATTATCATCTTCGGCAAGAAGCTGAAGTGGCATCATCATTATCATGTTCAACAAGAAGTTGAAGTGGCATCATCATTATCTGCATCAACATGGATTATTATAATACTAATACATCATCATCATCAATAACAACATGAGACTGATACAACATCAACAACATCATCATCGCAACATGAAGGCTGGAGCATCAACAACATGAACATTAAGCTGGAAATCTTCAGCACGAAGTTGGCATATCATCAACATCAGCACTAAGCTGGAAATATTTAGAAAGAAGCTGACATCTCAACAACATCAGCACAAATATGGAAATATTCAGCATGAAGTTGGCATCACAACAACATCAACATGAAGCTGGAAATATTCAGCACGAAGCTGGCATCAAAACAACATCAGCATGAAGCTGGAAATCTTCAACACGAGGCTGTAATCTCAACAACATAAGCATGAAGCTGGAAATATTTAGCACAATTCTAGCATCACATCAACATCAACACGAAGTTGGAAATATTTAGCACAAGGATGGCATCAACACTACTCCCCCTTTTGAGGGAGGTCCTTTTGGACTATACCAAGCTTGTCTCGAAATTTCTCAAACTTTACACGAGACAGAGGCTTGGTCAACACATATGCAACCTGCTCATCTGTTCCGACATAATGGATCTTTATATCTCCTCTCTGCATCATATCATGAATTAAGTGATACCAGATCTCTATGTGCATTGACTCATCATGGAACACATCATATTTATACAACTCTGGTTATCGCATAGGATCATGGTGGCTTCCATCTCCAGACCTAATAGATCTGTCAACAACATCCAAAGCCATATGGCTTCACAACTGGTGGAACATGCTGCAATATATTCCGCTTCTATCATGCTGAGAGAAATATTGGATTGCTTCCTACTCTGCCATGAAGTCATGGCTGACCCCATACTGAAACAACATCCTAAAGTGATATTTCTATCAGAAACACTTCCAACTCAATCTGAATCAGTATATGCATACAATCTGAAGTCATGATCTCTAGTATAACATAGACCAAAATCCAATGTTCCCTTAAGGTGTCTCATCACATGTTTTTCATCATCAAGGTGAACATGTATGGGTTCTACCAGATACTGACTCAAGGAAAACCATATATCTAGCCTGGTATTCATCAGATACATCACTAAACCAATAATATGTATGTACAGAGTAGCATCAACCAATTCTAACGAGGTATCTACTAGAAGATTCAACTTCATTTCCATGGGTGTGTACATGGATTTACATTTCAACATGTCAAACCTTTTCATTATTTCAACTGCATACTTCCCTTGGTTAAGGAAGATCTTCTCTAGGTTCTTCCAAACTTCAAGACCTAAGAGATAATGCATTAGGTATTTCATCAAACTCTATAGTGAGCTTCTTCTGCAATATGTGATGATATTTTCTTCATATTGTCAAGAATACAACATCTACATATAATAGAAACACTATAACTGGCTCATCATTCATAACCTTGAAGTAAAGGTTAGAATCAATTTTACTCTGGGTAAATCCCAAACTCTTTAGAAAATATCAATCCTACCACACCAAGCTCTTGGATTTTGCTTCAATTTGCAGACATGAGTCTTTATGTCTTCAAATTCAAATCAAATTTTCACATCACTTTGTACCAATCTGGTACACTTGCTCAATTGCAACTCAATCTTCCCAATCATGTGTTATCTCTATGTGCTTTTTGCAAAGCACTATCTATCTCACTGTCTGGTAGTATGTCCTCTACTCTCTTTGCAACTATTCCTCTGGAAGTGGGACTCTGCACCTGCGATTGTTCTGAAGTTGAGAATGGCTTCTCTATTCTCACTGTGACTGTTGAAATCTGAAAGTAACTCCTCTACTTCATCACAGAAACAACTTCATCTGAAACTGAGAGTGGCTCAATAACTAATACTAAAGGTATCTCTTCTTCTTTCATGGAGGTAACTCTATATTTTGTTAAGGTTTAATCTATTATTAGGTTTCTTTTCAATTTACTAGATAACCATAGCATAGATAGGATCACTAAGATAAACAAAATCACAAGATACACAACATTTATGTTGGGAAACCCTCATGGGGAAGAAAACCCAGCAAAAACTTCCTTAATATAGAGAGCCAATACAATGCCAAGACGATAAACCAAACACTAGAGAATATCCTCTACTGAGCAATGCGCCTCTCTCTCTTCCTTCTTCTCCAATTGTAGCTACCAAACTTGAACTCTAGATGATCAAATGAGTGAGTGAACAAATGAGGCGTTGGCTTCCTTTATTTATACAAACTGGCAGTTGTTGAAAAGGTGTATCTTCACTAGGGAGGGCCGACTTGTCTTCTGAGTGGTTAAAACCACTTTAAAGTGCATGGGGGATGAATTCTCAATTTTCATAATATATTTAGGGTTTGACCAATCCGCAAAAGGGGATTTGGTCAATTATAATGCCCGACATGATCAATCCACAAAACTAGATTGATCTAATGAATAATAAATAAAATAGTCTTTGTGGTTACAATATTTCAACATCTTTTATTATAGCCATGTCTCCATGACCCAACTAATGTAATGCACCAACTTCCACTCAATTTTAAATATGGGGATTTCTCCCCCTGCATATCATACTATATATGAACCATGGTTGTTCTAGTTGTCTTCACGAATACTAGAAATATTTCTTCAATTACTGGAGTAAGTGTCTCGTCATAGTCGTCTCCCTCTTGTTGGGAGAATCCTCTAGACACACATCAAGATTTGTACATATGCAACATGCTTGATCTGTTAGATCAATCTTGGAAGTCAATACTGGATTTTCTTCTAGTCTCACGAAAAATCCATATCCCAGTCTTTTTGTTTGTCTTCCTTCTCTGTCACTGAAACAAGGGAACCTTCCATGAGATTTCATATCTCCTAGGATTCTTTGAAGTTACGATCTAGTCTTTTCATGGCTTCTATCTCCCAGTTTTGGAAGTTGTCTCTTCATCTGATCCTTTCTGAGATCAAGATTACTCTTGATTTCTTCTGAGTCTACAAGGACTTCATCATCTCTTATAGGGTATACTTGATGTTGAATACCAATTCTAAAAATGAAAAGCTGAGTCAGACTTCAAGTGAATTCTTCTTCCTGTCAAGGTGGCTTCATTATCCTTTGAAAAAGTCTACTCTGAGTTCTTGTTCTAATGTTTGGTCATATTTGGAGCCTTATGCTCCTTACAATCAATCTCCATATGAGATACTCTGGATCTCAAAAAATAGCTTCTTCTTCATCTTCTTTGGTACATGGATGTATATGTTCATGTACATAGTTTTTTCATGTCTCATCTAATCTATTTCCTTCTGCAACCTTCACTATAAATTCATCAGTTTTATCACATGTGACCCGAAACAAGGTCAACAAAACAACAAGAAAGAATAATACTCTTTTGATAATAGTAATAAAACAATAGCACGAATAATCGTCACAACAACTCCTTTAGAGATATCACTTGTGGCATGCCTGAAAATGTAAGAAATTCAATACGAAATGATATCAACACTCTTCTAGTGTTGTGATCAAACAATCATCCATGGTAACCTAGAACCAACACAAGAATTTTCTCCTAGAGGAGATGTTAGTTGTATCTGGTAAATGATTACATTAAGTATTTATCTCAATCTCACATGCTACCAAGTATAATACTTTTCAAAGACTGCTACCTCAACTATAGTGCTTACTTGTAAAGGGGTAGTTATCAAATTTTCATGTGCAACTTTGAATCTTATCAACTTAATTAATCAAACCTGGAACCTGGAGCCTTGTCCTTAAGAATGAGTGTGTTTCTTTTCTTCCAAGTCTCCTTCACTGAAGATCATGAGTGCTTTCTTCAACCTGTCTTTTGTACTAAGACAATATTCTATCTTGACAGAACGTTGGGTTAGAGAATAAACTCTATGATCTCAAATTTAATCAATCTAATACCTTGAATTTAATATCCTCAATATGCAACCTAGATCAAAATAATGTCATAACAAATAGATGCATATCAAAATAATCAAACATGGGTTGCATTATTCCTCTGAATGTGTTGGATCTGAGATCCTTTTGGATCTATGGAAAGAGATCCCTTCTCCTGAAAATACCCTTTAAAGCTTAACAATTTAAACATATGTGAGTACATACCCCTGATAGTAGTGGCACCATCTGATAGTAGAGGTAATAGTTACCATCCCTTTAAAAACTTCAAGGGAAACTGCAACTGGTACTGCAGATGATACTTCAACTGATACTGCAACTGTAATTGATACTATAATTTATTCTAAAATTGCAACTTCAACTTAGGGTTTTATGAGGAAGCCCTAATTTTTCAAACTTAAAATTTTGAAATTATGATCTAGGGACTAGATGCGCTGGGCTGAGGCGAGTTTGCTGGAGCTATTAGATTTCAAAAATTTCAAGTTTTGCCCCTTGAAAATAGAGTTGCAGAAATATGGACTGGTACTTCTGGTACTGGCTCTGGTTTTTCTGGTTTTCTGGTACTTCTGGTTTTCTGGTACCAATCTAAACTAGGTTTTGACTTTTTAGAGGCTTTTTCCACTGAAAAGGTGTTCTCAAGATGCCAAAAGATTCACTAGGGTAGGGTGCACTTTTCTAGATGGATTTTATGAAAAAATTCTTCTTCAACAAAAATCCCTCATTTTCTTATACGACAATAGTGACATTTTTCTTTATCTAGTAAAAGATGCTCTCTTCAGTTTAGCTCTGATACCATGTTAAGTTTTGAGCTATTATTAGGTTTCTTTTCAATTTACTAGATAACCATAGCATAGGTAGGATCACTGAGAGAAACACAATCACAAGATACACAACATTTATTCTAGGAAACCCTCATGGGGGAGAAAACCCAACAAAACTTCCTTAAAATAGATAACCAATACAATGCCAAGACAATAAACAAAAACACTAGAGAATATCCAACACCGAGAAATGTGCTTCTCTCTTCCTTCTTCTCCTAACTGCAGCTACCAAACTTGCACACTTGTTGAGTGAATGAGTGAGTGAACAAATGGGGTGCTAGCCTCCTTTATTTATACTAGCTGGTAGGTGTTGGAAAGGTGTCTCTTCACTAGGCAAGGCCGACTTCTATTCTTAGTGGTTAAAACCACTTTAATTAGGATTGGAGGTTGACTTATTAATTATCATAATATAGTTAGGGTTTGAACAATCCACAAAAGGGGATTTGTTCATTTACCATTCCCGACATGATCAATCCACAAAAGGGGATTCATCTAATTAATAATGGCTCAATAATAAATAGAATACTCTTTGTAGTTATAATATTTAAACATGCCCTGCTTCACCTTGGTGGTTGATATTGTTCCCTAGTAAGTGGTCTTTTTTGGGAATGGGTTTTCTACTGGGAAATCCCTTAATAAGCCATCGTACTATTCCCGACCATACTTACCATTTTCCATAATTATTCCCCTCCATTTCCTTATCTCTTGGGATTTTAGGGTGTATTGATCCAAGAAGGGGTTGTCCCTCATTCTATGGGAAGAATGGGATAAAGGCTTAGAGGGGTTGGTGTTGGGTAAAATATAAAGTCCATATATGAACCTTCCAGATGCTTCTCCCAAGGATCACCCAAGAAAACAATAAAACACTTATATTTGAATAAAAGAGGACCCATAATATAACAAAGAAATTCCTGAAAGGTAGATTGAAGGATTGGAGGTCTCATCATGAGCCGACCTATCATGTCCATGGATATATATTGGTATGACATTGTCATAATCTAGTCACCAAACCAGGGCCGTGACTCTACCTTCTCATTTCCATTAGGCATTTGTGGGTGACATTGCCTCCATATGGTCACCATGCCAAGACAGTGACCTTAAACCTCTCCTTGTGCTAAAGAAAATATAAATAAAGAAAGATACAAGGCAAATGACGGGCTTGGAAAAAGTGCATTGCGAACGAATGTACCACATACCCTCTACAAAGGCACCCATGAATGAGAAACTATGACCCCTAGTATGTCATGATCCCTATGCCCATTGAGTCTTGACCCCATCCACCTCATACACTCTACATGGCTTAGAGAGAGACCTCTTGGAGGCTCTCCTTGACCTAGGGCAAGATCTACCCAGTAGGACACCTTGTCAACCCTCCCATACTTAAGCTTGACAAGTCACATAGTGTCTTTGAGATGTTAAATGTTTGAGATAATAATCTTTGATGCACATGCTTATATGAATTATTTATTGATTGGATCCACTTATCATGATGTTATGACTTGAGATCCTTCGAGGGCGTGTTCATTTGTCTTTGCAAGACTTAGCTGGTGGACAGTTTTGGGAGAACAAGCCTAGCTTGGGCTTCCATGGGGCTACAATCCCACAGGTTGGATGCTAGGGGCCCGCATGCTATATGAGAGAAATATGACTTGGATGGCCTTGATGATGACTTGTATTACCTATCCCACCCATTTCTTGCCAAACGATTTTCCCAGGAGGGGAAAAACGTCCCAATTTTGAGCATGACGTCATGATATTGGGGGCTAGGGCTTGGTGGTGAGGTGCCACTCATTTTCACTTGGATGTTTTGAGGAGAATAGGGTCTTCACCATGATGAAATCACTTAGATTCTTGACACATGGCCTTTGGATGCCCTTACATGCTTCTCCAACACCAACAACCTCCTCAAAGTGGCAAAACGTCCCCTAAAGGAGTGACATCATCTTAGATTAGGGTTTAATTTGTGCAAAAGATGAAATTTTAAGTGAATTGTTTAATATTATTGTGTTAAGGGGGAAATATTAGGGTTGTTGACCCCTAATATTATGTTTTACTCCTTATTTGGTGGACAAGCCATGTTGGCTAATTTTTGTATAAATAGAGATCATAAGATCTCATTTTCAATCACAACTCTCCTCTTGTGAGAGGATTTAGTCTGAAATTTTAGGTCTCCTTAGATGTTTTAGCTCTTGTGCACTTGTATTATGGATAATTTTGTGAATGGTTGATGGAGGAAGGCCTAGCGCTAGCTTTGGATGACACTTTCTAGCTCTTGTGGTGAATTGTCTTAACATTTCTCTTGATATTGATATGGTTTTTACTCTCTTGCTATCATTTATTTCAAGTCAAGTTGTGTTATGCTAGGAGATAGGTGGGAAGTATAAGGGAATACCACCCCACCATAGTCTTCACCATTTTTTCTTGCTTCATCTCATTAATTAATGGTTTGCTAAGAGAAGTATAAGGGCATACACCCTCTTAGCTTAAACCCTAGATTAGAGAAAATTTCCTTGGGAAGTAAAAGGGATTACACCCCCAATGAGGTAGCTTATATAATCTCCTTGTGACTCCATTAAACTAATATTAAAGGCACTAGTCATTGATTTGTTGCATTGGAAATATAAAATAATTGCATTGGGAAACATGAATTTCAGTCAATTTTGCTTCTTGCTAAGTGGATTGTTTTTCTTGTGCCTTGGGCACCTCACAACCACTAGGGCGTCCTCATCTAAGGGATACTTATTGATGCTGTTACAAATTTTCATCTTTGGCCATTAGGGATGCAAAAACCCTAACATACTTGCTTTAATAACTCTCTTATAAACCATTGGTTTTTGCTCAAAGTTTGCACATTTACTCTCCTTATCCTAGCGCACTTTTTGGGAAAGTTTGAGGGGATTCTAGTGGATGATTTTACTGATGTAATACATTGAATTTTAAAGCCACAATTCAGATATAATATTTTGCAGACAAGTGTTTACATCAAACTTATGTTTTGTGCTAAGAGTATTGATTCTTCATCTTCAGTTTAGCTAGTCAATTTCTAGTCTTTCTCTTGCACTTTCTACTTGATCTTGATCACATATTGAGAATATTATAGTATATTTTTATTGCTGATATATACTGTCATTTATTTCTGCATATTAGGGACAACAATATTAACGTGTTGATCCAGCTAACATATACTATTGCAAGGTGTGTTTTATTGTGTCTCGGGCAGGTACAATCATTCGAAAAAGCACTATACATGTGGGGCAACCTTTACTTGACATATAAGGCATATATCCCTACCCTTCATTCCATTTATACTCGACCTATAGGGGATTCACTTAAATCTATATCCATCTCCATATCAATCCCCCTAGGGTCTCTTAGATCGCCTCCCATGAGTGACCTTAGTCACCCCCAAGTGCGGGAACTACATTGAGGTGACATCGGGTGTAGGGTTCCCAAAGTTGTAGCAATTGTTCCATGGTTGGGTCGGGATTTTACCAACCTAAAACTTGTGCCATAACATTTTGGTTCCATTTCTGGGGAATATTTTGAATCTTCTTCATACCCTAACTACACTTTGGTAAGCTATCCCAAAGCCTTTCCCTTGGATTACCTGGCAAATCCACCCAAGGGACGTTCCCTTTCCACCTTATCGACAAAATCTTTCCTAAAAAGGGGGGTTGTATGATGACTCCACCATGCCACCAAAGAAGTGTGCAACCAAAAAACACTCCAAGGGTTGTAAAGCACCACCAAAGGGTCCTAGTCCCTCAAAGTCCCCGGTCCCTCATAATTTCTCTTCTACCTCTCCTAGCCTTCCATCCTCACATGCTATTTCCACACCTCCTCCTTCACCCATACCCTCCTCACTGAGCGTTACTTGGAGCATGAAAAACAAAGAGACACACAAACCTTTGGACATAACAAAGATCCATGGATCCCCTCATAATCTCCCAAAGGACTTCAAAGAGTGGATGCCAACCTTTTCAGGAGAATACCTTATTGAACCAGAATATCACTTGTATCTTTTCTTGCGTAGTTTGGAATCCTATGACCAACATGAGGATATATTGATGAAAATTTTATCTTATAATTTTGTCGAGAAGGACAGGGTTTGGTTTGACAACATTCCCCCATGAACAATCACAAATTGGAACTTCTTTCAGGAACTTTTCACCAAAAGGTTCGAGAAAAAGAGAGACTACCAATATTTGTGTAATAATCTCCACAACTGCAGAAGAAAAACATGGGAATACATAAGGGATTTCAATGATAGGTTTAAAAAAATCGTAAGATGTATTCCCCAAGAGTTGAAACCTCCTCTAGCTGCCATTCTTAGAATATACATATCAACTATGAAAGATCAATATGGGGGCCTAGTTAGAGAACTCCCTACTAATCAGTGTAAATCCCAGGAGAGAGCCTGTGAAATAGAAGTAAACTTGGTTACTTCTCTCATACAGAGAGGAGATAAACCCAAGGGGATTCCTCATATCAATCATATTGATGACTTTCTTTCACCAGAAATTCCCACAGATGTCGTAATTTACCTACAAGAGGAGCGAGAAAAGAAACTGAAAGGGAAGATTGTCTCATGATCAACCTTTTAGAAGAATAGAGAGAGACAACACTAGAAAAAACACCTCGCTCACCAGATGAGATCCTGGAATTAGAAAAGAAGAAAGCCATAGAGTTGGCCGAAGTGAAATTCTCACAATACTTTCAACAAATGTTTGCAGAACCTATGGACGAAACAAAGTGTGAGACCAACAAAGATAAAGAGAAAGTGTCTCTCCAAGATAGTATCAAAACTGAGAATATTGTGTGTCATGACAACATAAACCATCAGGTTCTCGAAGAAGGAATAGATAACATGTTTATTGTCGTGGATTCCCCTTTCATAGATGAAGAAAGAAAAGAAGGGTCTTGGGGATTGGATTTTGATGGTGCACACTCAAGTATGGGCTTAGGTGCAGGAAAAGTATTAAGGTCGCTCGATAACGATACCACCCTTTTTTCATACAGACTTGAGTTCGAATGCATAAATAAAATTGCTAAGTATGAGGCCCTTATCCTAGGGATCAACCTGGCCATCGATATGAACATCAAGAACCTACATGTAAAATGGGATTCCAACCTAATTGTTTCACAAGTAAATAAGAATTTTTCTGCAAAAAACCCAAGGTTAAAGAAATATAAAGATGTTGTTTGGGAGGCCATAAAGAGGTTTTAAAACTTTTCCATTAAGGCCATCCCTAGGGAAGAAAATCATTTGGAAGACACTCTTGTTGTGTCTGCTTCAAACTTACAACTTTCCAAAGAAATCTGTCTCGACAAGGTAGAAGTCAACTTCAGACCTTCATTACCTAACAACTTGGAACATTGGCAAGTTTTTGAAAATGAGAGTCAACTTCTTCGTTTTCTACAGAATGAGGGAGAATTCTCTGAACCCCAAATAAACTTGTTGGTTGAGAAGTAAAACATCAAGATTATCGATATAGCTGCCGTTCCCCTACCCAAAGGGATTGTTCCTTTGGAAAAACTCTTTGACCGAGATGATATGTGTTATCCACCAAGTGCACTAGGATGGACTTCCAACGAGCCTCCAAAGATTGAACATTTCCATGTTCAAAGTTCAGAGTTCAGAAGTTCAGCCGATCAATAAGACCAACCATTTTCACATTTTCCATACCCTCCAAGGAATTGTAATAAGAGATATTTCATGATGAAATTTTTTAAATGTCTTATCCACCTTCAACTTAGGCATGAGTTGTTACTCTGGAGTTTTTTTTTTACTTGTTAATTATATTTTTTTGTCTAAAGGCAATTTACAATTTCTGAGTTTTTTTCACTCAATTTCTCCAAAGCTGGACTATATACTCATGGTTGGGCCTTAGAATGAATCTAAGACTAGTGTCTAATGTATATTACCATTCTAAACATCCTCCTAAAGTTTTATGGTAATGTGCTAATTCCCCTTAGGATTTTTTATTTTTTCTGTTAATTAATTTTTTTTTTTCATAAAACAAGAATTTTAAATAAAAATTTAAAGTTGTAATAAAAAAGTGGTACTAGGGGACTTCATATGCCTTGGGGTGATCATTTTTGGACCTAGAGAACCCATATTACCTAAGTGCCCACTTTGGTGAGTGAAATTAGTGATTTTAATCACTAAAAGTCAATTTTACTCAAAAAACCCCAAAAAGACATAAAAAATCAAGAAAAATCAGCAAGTGACTATTTTCTGGGAAACATGTTGGGACATGTTTTGAGTGAATAAAGCCTCAAAAGGAAATGTGGAAACCATAGGAGACATCCCATTGGTCATAGGCTGGATGAGATGGCATGTGGGCTGATTTAAAACATGTGCTCAAGAAGAGGGTGCGCACCTCTTGAGAGGTGGCGCATTCTAAAGAGGGGCAACCTACCTCTTGAGAGGTGGCACCCCCTATCCCCTTCAATTATTCCAAGTGGCACATTGTAGGAGTGTGGGGAGAGGTGGAATAATTCTCCCACACACTTGGATGCACCCTCCATCCACTTGGTGCGCCCTCCCTCTCCACTTGATGCGCCTGTTGATTAAGGTTGGTTGTCATTGATGTCAACCCTTGAAGAAAGCCCCGTAGCACAAAGGTTTGGGTAATGGAACCAATATTGTTTGATGTAAATATGACTCATTATTGTTTTGTCATGGTTGATAAGAAGTAAATATGGAT
>ML790168.1:58048-77957 GCA_009831015.1 Picea engelmannii | reverse complement strand
TAAAACAACAACAAAAGATCCCAAGGAATTAATCTTTCTAGCTTGATTCTTTGGTTCCATTTTGCAAAATTTCAATAAATTTACTTAGGAAAATTTTGGGGCTTTACTACTAACATCTCAAGACACCTTTAAAGTGTTTTGGGGAATATTGTATCTTGGTTTTCTTGTTGTTTTGTGAAGGTATGTGTGAAAACAAGGGGATACAATGTCCAATAATTGAATATTTAAAGCTTCCAAGACCCCCGAAGTGGCCCTATATCTTTGAAAATTGTTGTAAAAGTGTAATTTTTATTTCGATCCATTTATAAAGATATTCATCTCTATTTTAAAGGAATCAAAATTTTCTTCAAGAGACAATTGTAACCGATTTAATAAAATAAGTGAGCCAAGGGAGGCCTCACTTTGTGTTTCCCCCTAGGGGGTTGGTGTTGTGGTCTTGGAGCAAGTTTCTCAATCTTTATTCTTTCTTTTCTTTTAAGTTTGCAAGAACAAACACATAAAATAGATTTCAAGTTGGAAAGTAATATCTTAATTGCTATATTAGTTTTCCTTTTTTTTGCAAAGTAGGACACTAATTGCTAGTTTATATTTTATTTCATGCTATTTCAAAGTTGGCAATAAACCGTCTCTTCAGCTCCTCGAAAGAGGCGGGTCAGTGAATACTAGTAATTATAAAACATTTACTTTCAAATAAACAACTCCCCTCATCTCCCAGTGTGGTTCCTAACCCTTCCAGTTGCGAGCTTGTCTCGATCTTCTGGGAGTAAGTTTCATACACACTGGGCGGGTCAGTGGTGATAGATTAATAGGGAAATAATTAAGAAACTTTTCTTTAGTGGAAACGTAAGAGAGTTTGTGTAAGATATATGGCGGGAACTTTGAGATCTAGGTTCTCCCTTTCGAATCTCCCACATTCTCTTGGGCTTGTGTGTAAAATCAGAGGGACCTCCCTATTGGATATTCAACAAGCTCAACCTCCACTTTAGGGATGTTTTTTTTGAAGGGCCAAATCTAGTTTAGTCCAAACACTTTACTTTATTGAAAATAAAATTGATCTCATTAACCTACCATCAATAAATCCTAATAAAACATGCGATCTACATTGCCCACAATACTTTTAAGGAACTAGTCTCAATTCTACATTTACAAATCCATTTGCTTCAATCATTTTATTTTCAGTCATTTACTTTGAAGCAACTTTTAATTTACTTGAATCTAATATTATCTCAAGTATCCTTTTATGCAAGTATCTTTATGTATCTTGTGGTGATTAATTGATCTGTGTATGATTTAGAATAGATTTTCTTTATATATATTGGTTAATGCAATAAACTCCTAGAATACTAGTTTCTTAGATTTTAGTTTATGCCTTAGATTATTTTATTAGGGACTACCCCCCTTAGCTTCACTAGGAGTTGGCCTAAATGGAGGAGTTGAGGATTAGGTGACACCACCTTAACTCTCACTTGCACCCAAGGACACACCGAGTGGATTGAATATTTCTTCCACGTATCCCAGGTGTGTATAAGGAGACAACAATATGTACAAAGAGAAACCTCCAAATAAAATAAATGACGAGATTATTGAATGCAACATTGGAACTGAAGAATCCTCAAAGTTAATCAAATTTGGTAAAGGAACAACAATTGATGAGAGGGAAAATCTAACTACACTTATACGAAAGTTCAAGGATGTTTTCTCTTGGTATTAGGAAGATCTAAAGGCCTATCGGGAAGATGATATATAACTTTCCATTCCCCTCATTGATGGCACAAAGCGGTTTAGACAAAATCTCAGATAGATGAACCCAAAGGTTGCCCCACAAATACAACAACAGTTACAAAAGATGGTTGAGGCAGGAATAATTGAACCGATTAGATATTCATCATGGGTTTCCAATCTAGTCATTGTAAGGAAGAATATGGTGAAATTATGATATGTGTGNAAAACTAAAAAAAAAAAAAAAAAAACAAGCCTCACTCAAGGACAATTATCCATTACCAAATATGGAATATCTTTTGCAAAGGGTAACCAGTTCATAGATGATGTCCATGCTTGATGGTTTCTCAGGGTATAACCTAGTTTTGGTAAGGCATGATTATCAACTCAAAACCACTTTTACAACCCCTTGGGGAACCTATAAGTATTTATAAATGCCCTTCGAACTTGTTATCCCCTATCCTAGGGATAACTAAGGAGATTATGTCTTGAATCCCACAGGTCCTAGACATGGAGTGCCGAAAGCCATATGACTTGATCTTGTCCCTGGAGGGCCTATATTTTCTTTAGTGCCTCCTATCTATAAGAAACAACAACATCCATCCCATCAACCTGGTCTTGCATCATGAGGTAATGAGTCTGGGTATCATGGTATGTATCACTCTGATTCTCAAAACATTTGAATATGTGCATTGAATTCTCTTTTGTTTCATGAAATATTCTTGGAAATTATGCTCTTTAACTTTTCCATACCTGGGCAAGATGACAAAGTTCCCTATTAAGTTGGTTCCCTTAGGGATGAGTTTCCACTAGGTGGGTATATGAAAATTCATTGTCAATTCCTTCCATACTTACCACTTTTGATGATTATCTCTCTCATATTTCCCCTACATTGGTTCGGGCATTGGGTTTTCCAAGCTAGTAAGGGTTGTACCTTGCCTTGTGGGAAGAAGGGGATAAAGGCCCAAAGGGTAAAAGTAGTTGGAAAAAGTTAAAATCCAAGATGAAACCTTGAGATGCTTTGCCCAGGGATTCCCAAGAAATCAATAAAATGATTCTCAACAAGAAAAGGAAACCCGTAAAATAATATAAAACTCAAGACCTAGTTGGTGGATAGGAGGTCTCATCATGAGCTGAACTATTAGGTCCATGAGCATGTAGTGCAGTATGACACTGCCATCCATCTGGTCACCAAACCAGGGTAGTGGCTCTTGGTGGAACAATCAATAGAAAGGGGGTCTCATTACGAGCTAGCCTTCTTATTTCCGTGAAATGCTTGTGGAAACATTGTCACCACTGGTCACCACGCCAGGACAATGTCCTCCAACTATTCTCTTGAAAAGAAAAAGAAATAAGACAAAGAGTAAAAGGCATTGAATGGGCTAGGAAACAATGGCATCCATGACAAGGTGCAGCTCACCCTCTATAGAGGCACCCATAGGTAAGACTTACATTTCCCTGTTATCACTGCACCCCTTGCCCAAACATCCCCTACACCATCTCATGCATTTAGATGAACTAGATTGGTATTCACCTGTGAAACACCCCACACCTGAGGAGGATTGGTCCAATTGGACATCTTGAGACCCTCTCCAAACATGTCTTGTCAAATAACATAATGTCTTTGAGCATTTGTCTAGGTAAAGGGGGGTTTGATGCACATGTTTGGGTAACTTGATTATTAGATGTGATTGACATTGCTATGATCCATGTGACTTATGAGGCCATGGAGGGAATACTTGTTTTTGCTGCAGGACCATGCCTGACATACATGTACATATGGTGAGATGATTAGTTCGAAACTCCATGGGGCTAAAATCCCAACAGATGGATGTTGTGACCCAGACCAGGGGCAGAGGGATACCAGAGGCTTGCACTAGAGAAAAAGGAGGACGTTCCACCAGAGACACTTTGGTAGGCTTGGAACTAGGGGGGGTCTTTCCCTCCCACCATGACTTTGTCCCTTGAAGGCCCCTGATGTCATCATTTTGAGTCTTGACGTCATCCAATTAGGGTTTTGGCATGATGACGACTTGGTTGGAACGCGTGGCAGTTTTTGAGGCCTTTTGAGGCCTAACGTCTCACTTATGAGGCATAGAGTTCCATGATGGGGTATAATGTCACCCTAGGAGGGGAATGACGTCATCCCTAAAGGAAAAATAGGGTTTTCAATTGTTAATTTTATGTAAAACTGGATTTTTGATGTAAACTGACCATGTCACCTTTTTTTACCTAAAATGTAATTAAAGGTCATTCATATTGTATAAATAGAGAGTCAAGACTATCATTTTTTCATCATATTTCACTCACACAAGTGTGAGGTCTGAAATGCGGCCTATTTTAAGGCTTATTGGATGAAATTAAGTGGTGCAAAACTCTTGGAGGAGGCTATTTTTGGTGTATTTTTGCATTTTCATGGTGGAAAGTCTTCAACTAGGGTTTGTGGCTAGATTATTCTTGATGAAGTAAGTAAAAATACACAATCATTCTTTATTTTGAATGGTCATGGTACATTTTCTTATTCATTTCTAAGATTATGAAATTGCTAGTTTGAAACCCTAGGAGAAAAGCACATGTTATTGTCCTTTTCTTTATAACTCTTCACTTACTTTATTTTGATAGAGAACATATCCCTTGAAGAATATATTAGATCCCTACCTTTGTATCACTCTAGTATCATTGCTTCATTATGCTTCATACATTTATTTCAAGTTTGATCTAAAGAAGAAGGAAATCGCTAGGGCCTAGGGTTACCTACTTTCTAGCATCTTTTCCTTCTAGGGTTTTAGATATTGAGGCCTTAGGTTACTAACACCTCAATCATCTTTCCTTTCCTTTATCTCATCTATTATCATTTTTTTTCCCTCTAAGAATTGTCATTGTAAACCTTGACTCCATTTACCATAAAAGGCACTAGTTCATACCTTGCAAGTGATTGATTGACCAAACAAACTCTTAAGCCATCTACCTTAAGACTTTTACTATCTATTTCTAACTTTAGATTAGACTAACCTACCAACTAATTTACTGTTGTTGCAAAATATTGCTAAAACCATCTATAACAACAACAAATTCTTCTTAAAAGCAAGATTCAAAGTTGATTATACATTGCTATCATTGCTTCTGACAATTGCCATCATTTTTTCAAGTTTATGTTATTATTTCTTGTCATTTTTGAAGCTTTATTGAGGCATAATTGTGAAGCTATTGCTAAATATATATTGTTGTTATAAATACTTCTATTTTCTTTAGCTTTTATATCAGCTTATTCATTTGATCAAAAGTCTATGGTTTTATGAAGCACTAACATCATATGGTACTTGCAAATAGCATCTTTTCTTGTTGTCTTGTTCTGGGCAGGTACACTTGAACACCATTTTGATTCATCTCATTTAAATCCTTGGAACTTTTGATTAGAGTGACCTGTGAGAGGGGTGGAACTTTCTTAATATTTTTCCTTAGCCTTCTCAAACCCACAGGTCACTGGGGACGTCTCCCCTGGGGTACCACTCCTAAATAGAAAGAGGTGTCTTATTAAGGTGACAGTGATAGGACATCCTCCTTGTTACGCCAATTTAGTACCCACTTGCCTTTGGCTTTGGGCAAGTACAAATTGCACGATAACATTTTGGTGTCGTTGTCAGGGAACACTGAGTCGATATTCCTCAAAATGACACTTTTTCGGTAATCCTTTCCTTCAAAGACTTTATCTTATGAATCTTACTTGGCAACTCCACTGAGGATGATTCCCTCTTTTCCATTTGATGATCCCTAGAAGGATTATCTGGCGACTCCACAAGAAATTTTAAACCCTTGGATATAAGTAAAATACCAGGGTATCCTCGACGAATGCCTCCGAGGTATGAAAAATGGATCTCTAAATTAATTGGTAATGATGAAGAGAATGCTAATAAACATATGTGTGATTTTTATGCTTTCTTTCAACTCCACCCCATCAGTGACGATGTTGAAGACCTAGCAATGAAACTTTTCTCAACTACTCTTAATGATAATGCCAGGAGATGGTATGATGGCCTCCCTGATGATAGTATTACACCCATGGATCCGTTAGAAGAGGTTTTCCTTGAGAAATGGGATCCTGGGATTTTGATAGATAGACTCGATCGCATAAATAAGAATGAGAATGAAACTGTTAGGGAATTCCATGATAGATTTGAAAGGCTATTACAACAAATCCCAAAAAACCTTCTCCTGTCACACGAATTTCTTCTCTTTCTTTACACCAAATCTTTTACTAGGAAAATAAGTTTCCCTATCAGAGATGAAGCTCCCAGAACAATCCAAGAAATTTGTCACATGGCTATACAAATCGAGGCAGATATCTCCTTGTTCAAGAAAGAACAATCCTTAGTTCCAGGAATCAAGGTTGGTAAGGCCAAAGATACACCAGATATTCCCAAGAGAGTGTCCTCCCTTGGGACCCCTTTTGAAGAAACCCTAAGAGGTTTGGAGCAAGACATCGATCAACAAGAGGTTGAGGAGAAGGGTCCTAATGAAGGTTACCAATCCTATGAGTAGGAGCAATAATTTATTCATACCTCTACCAAGGATAATGAGAACCTGGTTGAGGAGCAAGAGATCGAAGATCTTAAACAGAATGAAGTATTTACATGTTCTCCTCCCTCTGATGAAGCCATCCTAAATCCCATTTTTCCTGCACAAGAAGAATAAGATGAGGTTAGTCACTTTCCTTTTCAGGGTTTTGATAATACCTTATTTTATGATTCAGAGTGTGAAGAAGAAATGGAACCCTTGGACAAGCTAGATCATGTATATTATGAAGTTGAAGATGTAGAATCAAGTCATGAGGACGAAACAATGATGTATGTGGTTCCATTTAGTGAATTTTTCCAAATCCTTGAAGCTCTTGCACAAGAAGAAGTAAAAATAATAAGTTATTTTCCTTTCTAAGAGTCCGATGATGATTTATTTTATGAATTGGAAAGTGCAGAAGTGTTAGAGGAGCCCTTGGATGTTTTAATCCCTTCATGTTATGATAAAGTTGATGACTATGTTGATAGTATTTATGAGTTCATACAAGTCGAAAAGCATAAATGGGATGTGATTGGATATGATGGGGATCCCATTTACGACATTGAGGGTCATTTACAAAAGTTTCATTTACAACTATCATATGAGGTTACTAATAGTTTTGGCATTTGGAAACAAGGAGATGATATGATTACAAACCTTTTTCAGACACCCAAGGATGACCTGGTGCTATGTTCTCCTAATGATTTTTGGTCATACCTTGAGGATTTTGATGAATATTCCTTTGAACACTTGGATTTATTCCATGAATAATATTATCAACCACCATTGTGCTCAGATATTGATAATGGAGAGGACATTTATTTCCCAGAGAAGGATCCTTATGAAAATGTCTTCCATCTCCCTTTGACTATTTTATCTCGCTGTGTCACTAAAGGTGTAGTTGGGAAGCATGCCCTTTGTATTAAGTTTTCTTTGAGGCAAAGCTTACTTTTAGAATTCAAGGGTAGGTTGAATACCTCAAGAAGAAGTTTGTTATATCAATCTTCTAGCCTTCCCTTAAGAAATTGTCAGTCATCCCCTAGGTTCTTGCTAGTTCCTTCCCATACCTCAGATTGTGAAGACATCCAAGGTAGCCAACCTTTAGACTCTTTGAGTCAGTCTATTGAACCTTTGATCTTTCATGATCACTTTATGAGATGGATTGAGAACTTTCCTTAAGGTGTTAATTGGCATGATTTTGTCCCTCCCTCCCGTCTCCATGAGCTAGACTTTATGATTTCCGATGATACAATACATTTTCTATCTCATGTTATTTTTTTGCTTGACTTATCATTTTTTTGGTTTATGATGAAGCACAGAAGGAGGTATTATGAGACATTGCTAGGATGGTTTCACTGGCTATTTGAATACACCTAGCATTCAACTAACATGTAAGTAGAGGTAAGTAGGTAGGAATTTTCATTCATTGTATATACCGTCTGCATATCATGCTAGAGTAGTATAGTTGTAGTTTCATTCCATTTGTATATATGATTGCTTTCATTTCGTTGTATCATATATGAGCCAGGGGTGATATCACCACCCCAAAAGATTACTGATCGCTTTTGTTGAGATCTAGCATATCACAGGTCATGCCAGAGATGTTGAGGTTCTCATGCGCTCTACGGTGAGCACATGTTCCCCATTTGGAGCCAGATGTTATCCCCTATCCTAGGGATAACTAAGGAGATTATGTCTCGAGGCCCATAGGTCCTAGACATGGAGTACCAAGAGACATATGACTTGAGCTTGGCCCTAGAGGGCCCATATTTTCTCCAGCGCCTCGTATCTATCAACAACAACAACATCCATCCCATCGACCTAGTTCTGAAGTAGCAGTGGGTCTTTCTCCATGAGGTAATGAGTCCGGGTATCATGGTATGTGTCACTCTAATTCTCAAAACATTTGAATATGTGCATTGAATTCTCTTTTGTTTCATGATTTTTGCTTGGTAATTATGCTCTTTAACTTGTCCATACCTGGGCAGGATGACATAGTGCCCTAGTAAGTTGGTTCCCTTAGGGATGAGTTTCTACTGGGAGGGTGTTAGCGTCGGAAGTCACCCCTGGATTGCTTGTAGGAGCAGAGCCCGACGCCCATCAGTTTAATGTCACGATTTTTTTATAAGTAATGATCAAATGGAGATAATGGCTCGAGGAGGTATCATTCTAACTCAGGGACTGGATCTGGTATGTAAAGAACAAAGGAGGTCTGGAATCCTAACTTCAGCCAGCGGGTTGATTAAAAGGTGAACAGGTGGAAGACTTAGTGAGAAAGGTGAAAAAATGACTTTGGGCAACAGGCTTTGAGTCGTTTGCAGAAGAAAGACTCTGAATGCAAGATCCTCTTGGTACAGGGTCTCAAGAAATTGAAAGGGGACTTGACTGGATCCTCCAATTCCAAGTCACTCAGCGTTAAGAAAATCACACGAACTGACTAGAAACATCATAACTGCTACAGTGATCCATTACAACATCATCCTATAACAGCTACAACTCGACTGGATCCTCCAATTCCGAGCTGCTCTAACACAGTATAACAAAGATGTAAAGAAACTGGCATTCATAAGGCAAGAATTCTCAGAATTCTATACATAACCAGAACACAGTGCTTCATTAAAGTTTTACAACCGGGAGCTCTGCTCAACCATCGATGCTTACAAAATACAACCACTGAGTCTATATACTCAGGAAAATTCACCTCACGGAGGCACACCCAGTCATTCAAGGCTCGGTGTCTTTTCAGTCAAACTCATACTGAAATCCTTCTTCAAGCGCCACCTTAACTACGCGTGGCTCCTGTAAGGAGGGTAGCTGAGCCATTAAGTGTTGGGCTAACGTGCGCAGACTTCTCTGTCGAGCTGAAGACTTTGGTATGGCGTATTTGAAGAACTGGGTACACAGGACCCTCTCGAGCGGACCGCTTGCCAGACCTTCCATACATTATACTTAATGAATGAGAGGAAGTCTCAACCACCCGCGCCTGTCGTCATTTACTCCAGGCGAGAAACAGTAAGGAGATCAGATCCGATGGCGCCTGGAGGCTGCGATGATCCCCTCTGTGACTGAACTCGGTGCCTTTGGATTTCTTTATGCAGCCCCCTCCTTTCCTCAAGTGACCGTGGGTTGTGACCATATGCTTTCGGCGTTCGCGGATATGAAAGGGCTAACCTTCGCTGATTGAAATCGTGACGGGTGAAAAGCCGAGATGGCTCAGCCTGCTGCCGCGTGTCCCCTCTGGATGGACGGCTCTGATTTCTCCCGATACCTTTGTGGGCCCGGGTCTAAGATTCCCTCGACACCTCATGTCTCGCGGCTGGAAGGAGCTAGCTTTTCTTTTTTAAAGTTGCGAGAGGCGAGAAGGCAAGGAGCCTAATCGCGCGCCATGTGTCCCTTCTGGATGGACGGCTGAGATCCTCTCGCTACTTCACCGCTTCATGACTTGATGCTTGGGCCGTTACCCTGCAAACTTTCGAGTCCATGAGATCATCGATCTCTGCCACCTGCCCTCTTCAGATCTAACGGTCCTCGGAACTTTGCGAAATCTCCTGAGAGGATTTTGACCATTCTCTCTTCCTTGTGTAATCCATGAAATGAAAAGAAAGTGTCTCTCCACGAGATTCCTTCGCCTCTTCACCAACCTGCGACGCTTCTCGCAACTTCAAGTCGCACTTATCTATGCTGATCTTCAAAGAGGTCCCTTGCACGCACTCCTTGCGGCAAACCTGCGAACACTTCAACTGTTCGAGCTTCCTTTGACTCTGTGTGTGCCCGTAGTAGCAGTCCTCCAACTACTGCAACTACCCATCGATCGTTGATCCGCTTCGCAAAATAGACCTTGGATGCTGCCGACAACATTTTGCCCGCTCGCTTGACCTGCTACTTGGAAAAATAGGGATTCTCCTGTGCTGTGCTTGAGCATTTCATATGCAATCTCGCAGACCTATATACCTTTGTGGCCCGATACCACAATTGTTGCTAACAGAGGGTCTATGAAAATTCATCATCCATTCCTTCTATGCTCACCACTTTCCATCATTATCCCCCTCATATTTCCCCTACATTGGTTTGGGCATTGGGTTTTCCAAGCTAGTAAGGGTTGTACCTTGCCTTGTGGGAAGAAGGGGCTAAAGGACTAGAGGGTAAACGTAGCTGGAAAAATTTAAAAGCCAAGATGAAACCTTGAGATGCTTCGCTCAGGTATTCCCAAGAAATAAATAAAAGGCTTCTCAACAAGAAAAGAGAACTCGTAAAATAAAATAAAACTCAAGACCTAGTTGGTGGATAGGAGGTCTCATCATGCATTGGCCTATTAGGTCCATGGGCATGTAGCGATATGAAACTTCCATCCATCTAGTCACCAAACCAGGGTAGTGGATCTTGGTGGCATAGCCAAGAGAAAGTGGGTCTCATCACGAGCCAAACTTCTCATTTATGTGAAATTCTTGTGGGTAACACTGTCACCACTGGTCAGCACGCCAGGATAGTGTCCTCCAACTATTCTCTTGAAAAGAAAAAGTAATAAGACAAAGAGTAAAAGGAATTGAATGGGCTAGGTAACAATGAAATCCATGACAAGTTGCATCTTGCCCTCTACAGAGGCACCCAGAGGTAAGACCTACATTTCCTTGTTATCACTGCACCCCTTGCCCAAACATCTCCTACACCATATCATGCATTTACATGACCTAGATTGGTCTTCACCTGGGAAAAACCCCACAACTGAGGAGGATTAGCCCAATAGGACATCTTAAGACCCTCTCCAAACGTGGCTTGTCAAATAGCATAATGTCTTTGAGCATTTTTATGGGTAAAGGGGGTTTTGATGCACATGTTTAAGTAAGTTGATTATTAGATGTGATTGACATTGTTATGATCCATTTGACTTATGAGCCGATGGAGAGTGTACTTGTTGTCACTATGGGACCATGCCCGACAGATAGGTACATATGGGGAGATGATTAGCTCAGACCTCCATGGGGCTAAAATCCTACCAAATGGATGTTGTGACCCCAACCAGGGGAAGGGGGATACCAGAGGCTTGCACCAAAGAAAAAGGAGGAAGTTCCACCAGAGACACTTTGGCAGGCCTGTACCTAGGGGGGTCTTTCCCTCCCACCATGACGTTGTCCCTTGAAGGCCCCCGACATCATCATTTTGAGCCTTGACATCATCTAGTTAGTGTTTTGGCATGAGGACGACTTGGTTGGCACGTGTGGTAGTTTTTGAGGCCTTTTGAGGCCAAATGTCTCACTTCTAAGGCCTAGTGTTCCATGATGGGGCCTGACATCACCCTAAGAGGGGCATGACATCATCCCTAAAGGAAAATTATGGTTTTTGATTGTTAATTTGATGTAAAATTGGATTTTTGATGTAAACTGGCCATGTCAGCCTTTTTTGACCTAAAATGTAATTAAAGTCCATTCATATTATATAAATAGATAGTTAAGACTCTCATTTTCCCATCATATTTCACTCACACAAGTGTAAGGTCTGAAATTCATCCTCTTTAAAGGCTTATTGGTTGAAATTAAGTGGTGCGCAACTCTTGGAGGAGGCTATTTTTGGTGTATTTTTGCATTTTCATGGTGGAAAGTATTCAACTAGGGTTTGTGGCTAGATTATTCTTGATGAAGTAAGTAAAAATATGCAATCCTTATTTATTTTGAATGGTTATGGTACATTTTCTTATTCATTTCTAAGATTATTCATTTCTAGTTTCAAACCCTAGGAGAAAATAACATGTTATTGTCGTTTTCTTTATAACTCTTCACCTACTTGATTTTGCTAGAGAACATATTCCTTGAAGAATATACTAGAGCCCTACCTTTGTATCACTCTAGTATCTTTTATTCATTAATATCCATACATTTATTTCAAGTTTGATCTAAAGAAGAAGGAAATCACTAGGGCCTAGGGTTACCTACTTTCTAGCATCTTTTCCTTCTAGGGTTTTAGATATTGAGGCCTTAGGTTACTAACATATCAATCATATTCCCTTTCCTTTAGCTCATCTATTATCATTTGTTGTTTCCCTCTAAGAATTGTCGCTGCAAACCTTGACTCCATTTACCCTAAAAGGCACTAGTTCATACCTTGCAAGGGATTGATTGACCAAACAAACTCTTAAACCATCTACCTTAAGACTTTTACTAACTATTTCTAACTTTAGATTAGAATAAAATACTAAGTAATTTGTTGTTGCTGCAAAATATTTCTACCACCATCTATAACAACAACAAATTCATCTTAAAAGAAAGATTTAAAGCTGATTATACATTTCTATCATTGCTTCTGACAATTACTATCATTTTGTCAAGTTTATGTTATCATTTCTTGTCATATTTGAAGATTTATTGAGGCATAATTGTGAAGATATTGCTAAGTATATATTGATGTTATAAATACTTCTATTTTCTTCATATTTTATATCAACTCGTTCATTTTTTCAAAAGTCTATGGTTTGATGAAGCACTAACATCATATGGTACTTGCAAATAACATCTTTTCTTGTTGGCTTGTTCTGTCCAGGTACACTTGAACATTATTTTGCTTCATCTCATTTAAACCCATGGAACTTTTGATCAAAGTGACCTGTGAGAGGGGTGGGACTTTCTTAATATTTTTCCTTAGCCTTCTCAAACCCCCAGGTCATTGGGGATGTCTCCCCTGGGGTACCACTCCTAAATAGAAAGAGATGTCTTATTAAGGTGACAGTGATAGGACATCCTTGTTATGCCAATTTAGTACCCACTTGCCTTTGGCTTTGGCCAAGTACAAATTGCACAATAAAAAGACTCACCAATGCATGGGTTACTTTTCAGCGAACCATGGACTATCCCTTCAGAGATCTAATAAAAAATCTCATAGAAATATATCAAAATGATTTCACCGCCATTTCTAAAACAAGGGAACAACATATTCAACACTTAAGAATTATCTTCCAAAGATGTAGGGAATATGGCATTTCTCTCAACCCTAAGAAATCAATTTTTGGTGTATACAAGGGTAAGTTACTGGGACACATCATTTCTAAAGATTGAATCATGATAGATCCTTCCAGGGTTGAAGCCGTCAAGAAAATCCCTCTCCCTAAAGATAAGAAAGCCTTGTAATCCTTCTTCGACTAGATTAACTTTATCAAGAGATTCGTCCCAAATTTTGTCGAAATCGTTAAACCCCTTAACAAGTTACTAAAGAAGGATGTCTGTTTTGAATGGGAAAGTGAAGGTAGGCTATATTTTGAATGTATTAAGAAGGAAATAGATGTCACACATGTCTTGGCTAGACCAAACTTCTCCAGGGACTTCATCATTTTCTCCTTTTCTTCAAAGGATACCATCTCAGGTGTGTTGTTACAAAAGAATGATCAAGGGGATGAACAACCAATAGATTTCATTAACAAGAATCTTAGGGACTCAGAACTAAATTACACCATCATGGAAAAAAAAGATTATGCTCTAGTCAAGTCTCTGAAGCACTTTTGAACCTATGTGGGATACAACAAGATCAAAGCCTTTGTACCCTACCCCATTGTGAAGGATGTGTTATCACAACAAGATTGCCTTGGATCAAGGGGAAAGTGGGTGTCAAAAATATAGGAATATGATTTGGAAATCAAGCCATCTAAGATAATTAAGGGACAAGGGCTGGAAAAAATGATGAAATAAAGCAATCAAGAGGCCATAGAGGTAGGACAGAAGGAGAAAGTCAACATTATCGTAAGTGA
Source organism: Picea engelmannii (assembly GCA_009831015.1). Taxonomy (NCBI): domain Eukaryota; kingdom Viridiplantae; phylum Streptophyta; class Pinopsida; order Pinales; family Pinaceae; genus Picea; species Picea engelmannii. The sequence goes on along the minus strand of ML790168.1, from coordinate 63,955 downwards.
GATTGAAAATAATGAATGGTATTTAGACACAATTTATTACCTAAAAAAACCTCACATCCCCTGATCATTTGGTGGAACATAAAAGTAGAGCCCTGAGACTCAAATCCATGAAGTATTACCTAACAAAGGAGGGTCTCGGGTGGAGAAACCCAGATGGGGTAATCCTTATATGTGTTGATAAAGAAGAATTTGATAAGTTAGTCATAGAACTCCACGTAGGACATTGTGGAGGCCATTTTGTAGCACACTCCACGACCCATAAGATTTTAAGAGCAGGGTACTATTGGTCTACTATTTTTTTCGACACACATCAATATGTTAGAGCTTTTCAGTTGTGTTAATGTTTTACTAGAAAGCAATGCCTCCCTTCCCTTCCCCTTAAACCAATCATTGTAAAAGAACCCTTTCAACAATGGGGATTGGATTTCATTGGTGAATTCAAAGACAATTATAGTAATGGATACCAATGGATTTTGACCACCACTTATTAATTCACTAGATGGGTAGAAGTTATCCCAACCAAAAAAGAAACAAAAGAAGTCGTAATGAAGTTCCTTGAGGAGAAGATTATTACTAGATTTGGTGTCCCTACTAAGATAACCACTGGCAATGCCAAATAATTTAGCTCATTGGCGCTCAATGAATTTTGTTTTAAGTATGGGATTTTTTTTATCACATTCTTCAAATTATTATCCTCAAGGGATTGGATTGGCAGAATCAAACAACAAAAACATCATGAACATTGTGAAAAGGATTGTTTCGGAGAACAAGAAGAGTTGGGACAACAAGATCAAGTATGCCTTGTGGGCCTGTTATCCCCTAGACTAGGGATAACTAAGGAGAGCACTTATTGAGGCCCACAGGTTCTAGACATGGAGTACCGAGTGCCATATGACTTGATCATGGCCCCAGAGGGCCCCTCTTTTCTTTAGTGCAGTCCATTCATCACCAGCAGTAGTATCCATCCCACCAGCCTGGTCCTGAAGTAGCGGTGGGTCTTGCTCCATGAGGTAATGAGTCTAGGTATCATGGTATGTATCACTCTGATTTTTTGAAGTACTTGAATATGTTGTAATGAATCCTCCTTCATTTCATGACGTTTTCTTGGAAATTATTCTCTTTTCCTCATTTATACCTAGAAGGGTAACATAGTGCCCTAGTAAGTTGGTTTCCCTTTAGGATGGGTTGCTACTGGGTGGGTCTGTGAAAATTCATCACCCATTCCCTCTATACTTACCACTTTCCATCCTTATTCCTTCCATCCCCCCTATCCTTGTTTGGGCATTGGGATTGGCTACACTAGGAAGGGTTGTACCTTACCTTGTGTGAAGAAGAGGATAAAGGCCCAGAGGGTAAGAGTAGTTGGCAAGAGTTAAAATCCAATTTTGAAACCTTTGAGATGCTTCACCCAGGCATTCTCGAGAAAGATGTGAAAATATTCTCAGTAAGAAAAGGGGACCCATAAGATACATAAACACTCAAGGTACTAGTTGATGGATAAGAGGTCTCATCATGAGCCGACCTATTATGACCATGGGCATGTAGCGGTATGACACTACCACATATATGGTCACCAAACCATGGTAGTGTCTCTTGGTGGCATAACCAAGAGAAAGGGGGTCTCATCACGAGCCAACCTTCTCATTTCCATGAAATGTTTGTGGATAACGCTGTAACCTCTTGTCACCAAGACGAGACAGTTTCTCTCAAATATTCCCTTGAAGCACAAAAACAAAATATCACAAGAAATGAAGCTAAGAATAAAAGGCAATGAATGGGCTAGGAAACAATTGCATTTATGACAAGGTGAAACTCTCCCTCTACAAAGGCAACCACATGTATTACTTTACATTTCCCTGTTATTACGTGCACCCCATGCCCAAATACTTACTCTATGCCACCTCATACACTTACATGATTTGGATTAGATCCCACCTGGGAAACACCCTAATATTAAGAGAGGTTGGCCCAATAGGATACCCTGAGACCTTCTCCAAACCTAGCTTTCCATGTTGCATAACATCTTTGATCATTCGTCTGGGTTAAGGGGGGTTTTATGCACATGTTTGGGTAATTTAATTATTGGATGTGATTTACATGCTATGATTCATGTGACTTATGAACCCCTGAAGGGAGTACTTGTTGTTGCTACAGGACCTTGACCGGTGGACAGGTACACATGAGGTAATGATTAGCTCGAACCTTCGCAGGGGATCAAATCCCACAAATGGATGCTGCAACCCAAGATAGGGGTAAGAAGAAATTGAAGATTTGCATTGGGAAAAAGAAGGGCGTTGCCTCTGGAGGCACCCTAGCAGACCCAGACCTGGGGGAACCTTGCTCTTCCACATGGACATTGGCCATCGAGGGACCTAGACATCACCATCATGCCCCTATACGTCATCCAGAGCTAGGGTTTTCATTTTGGAGGCATTTATGAGCCTGGTGGCACGTGTGGGCATCATTTGGGGCTTCTAGAGGCCAAGCGCCCTAAATTTTAGGCTCAACATTCCACCTTTAGGCCTCACTGTCTTCCTAGAAGGGCATGGCGTCACCCTTGGAGTTGTCTTTAGATGCTAATTAATTTTTATTATGTAAAAAATTGAATTTTATTGTAAATTGGCCAGGTTGGCCTTATTTTGACCTGAAAATTAATTAAAGGTCAAAATTTTGTATAAATAAACATAAAGTGCTCTCATTTTTACATCACAAATTACCTCTCACAAGGGGGATGACTGAAATTTTCTCCCAAAAGGGGTTATTGTCTGAAATTACCAAGGAACACTTTCTTGGAGGCTATTTTGGATGCATTTTAAATCATTTCTTGGTGAAATTTTGGCAAATCTAGGCTTTTTGTGCTTGATTATTCTTGGTGAAGTAAGTAAATTTGCAATTTTTATTTCATGATAAATGTCTATGGTATGTTTACTTGTTCATATGTAATATTATGAAATTGCTTTCTTGAAACCCTAGGAGTAAGAAACATAAGGTGCTTCTTTCTTGCTCTTTATTTTGCTAGTTTTGCTTAAGAAGATCTTGTCTAGACAAAATTCTAGATCCCTAAAGTGATATCACTTTAAAATCTTTGTCTAGTTCTTATTGCATTAAACATTTTTCAAGAGTCTAAGGATAGGAGAAATCACTAGGGCCTAGAAGTCCCTACACCCTAGTTGAACCTTCTCTTTGAGGCTTGGTGCTTGAGAACTTAAGGTACTACTTCTCAAGCTTCCACCTTGTTATCTTTTAGACAAGTATAATCATTGTTGTCTCTCCAAGTTGATGTGCTGATATAATTGACTCCATAAACCCTAAAGGCACTAGTCTCTTGTCTCTCTTTTGTTGGAAGGTTGATCAAACACTCAAACATTATTCTCTTAAGTTATTACTAATTAAATCTAACACTAATTTAGTCTAGATCGCTAACTTTCTTGCTGCTGTTATAAATCTTTGCTACAACCATCTAGCTGCGGAAAACTTTCTGCATAATTGACTTTGAATGCTAGCTAAACACTTCAGAATTTTCTTATGACATTTGATTATCATTATACTTAGTAAATGTTATCTTTTCATTGTCTTTTCAAGCAATTCTGAAGAGTTTTTATTGCAGATGTTACAATTTATTAATTACTATTGTAAACTTATTAACTGCTACAATTTTATATCATCTAGCACTTATTTTCACTGTCCATTGTCTATTGAGGTGTTATTATCATATTTGTACTTGGAATTATTGTATATGCATGCTATATTGTCTTGTTCCAGGCATGTACATCAAGCACTTCATTAACCTCATCATTTAGACATGGACTTAGTGACTATGGTAACCAGTGAGAGGGGTGAATATATCTTGACCATAACCCTAATTTTCCATCCCTTTAGGTTACTGGGGATGCCTCCCCTGGGGTAGACCCTGCATATCCATAAAAAGCGGGGATTTCCTATTAAGGTGACAGTGATATGACATTCTGTTTGTTACGCGAATCTCCCTTACTTTCCTTGGGCTTTGGTTAAGTACAGATTGCACGATAACAGGGTCGACCGCACAACCACCAAGACTTCCATCGAAAGGACTCCTTTTGAGTTGGTGTGCGGATTTGAGGCTTGCTTGCCTATAAATATCCAAATTCCAACACTACAAATAACCCAACAATTCAGTACTGATAAGGAATCATTGCAGGGGCGAATTGATTAACTTGTAGAGTTGGATTAGACTCAAAGAATGGCCTTTGATCAAATGGAAAGAAATGAAGAAAAAATAAAAGGAACTTTTGATCGAAAGGCAAGAAAAAGAGACTTCAAGGAAGGGGATCAAGTTCTATTGTGGGACAAAAGAAGAGAAAAGCCAAGAATGCATCAAAAGTTCGACAGTCTTTGGCTAGGCCCCTACAAAATAGAGGAATTTTTTGGACTAGACTCTTTCTACTTATCCACGACAGATCGGAGGAGTATGCCACTACCAGTAAATGGATCTCTCCTCAAACATTATTTCTAGGGTGGCACATGATTTCTTCAGGGCATGTGCCCCAGGTAAGTATGTAAGTCATTTTGATTCCCTACATTTGCATATTGATTACTCATACTAGTTTAGATGCATTTCATTTTCATTCTACACTACTTGCATATTGATTTCATTCTTAGTTTAGAATTTTTTGAAAAAATGTCAAAATTTTATTTTCTAGTTTAGTGGATTTTGATATGATCATATGAGAACAAGGATGAGTAGGCTATCCTGCACTTGAAATTTTTATGTTTACTTGCAGGAATAGGTCTACCAAGGGATGTTGCAGTTCTCATACACTCTAAGACGGGAACATGTCCCCAAGTAGGAGCCAAAGGTTATCCCCATTTTGTGGATAACTAAGTAGATGATATCTCGAGGCCCTCAGGTTGTAGATATGGAGTGTTAAGAGACTACATGACCAGCAATACCCTTTTCACATATGGAAAACCCACTCACCACCACATATGGTCATAGGTTTACAGATGACATCCACCACATCAGTTGGCTTCCTGAAGGCATTGGGCCTTGCTCCATGAGGTACAAGTTAGTATTATGGTGAGAATCATTTCAATACCTAAGCCATTTGATTATGTTGTATCTTAGATTTCTCTAGATTTCATAATATGTTCTTGGACGTTATGCCTTTTTCCCTGCTTCACCTTGGTGGTTGAGATTGTGCCCTCGTAAGTGGTGTTCTTTGGGAATGGGTTTGCTACTGGGAAATCCATTAATAATCCATTGTACTGTTCCCGACCATACTTACCATTTTCCATCATTATTCCCCTCTATTTCCTTATATCTTGGGATTTTAGGGTGTATTGACCCAATAAGGGGTTGTCCCTCATTCTACGGGAAGAAAGGGATAAGGGCTCAGAGGGGTTGGTTTTGGGTAAAAGATAAAATTCATATATGAACCTTCCAGATGCTTCTCCCAGGGATCACCCAAGAAAGAAATAAAACATTTATCTTTGAATAAAAGGGGACCCATAATATAACAAAGAAATGAAAGGTAGATTGAAGGATAAGAGGTCTCATCATGAGCTGACCTATCACATCCATGGATATCTAGTGGTATGACATTGTCATTATCTGGTCACCAAACTAGGGCAGTGACACTCAGTTGCGTGGTTGAGAGAAAGGGGGTCTCATCATGAGCCAACCTTCTCATTTCCATTAGGAATTTTTTGGTGAAATTGCCACCATATGGTCACCACGCTAGGGAAGTGACCTTCAACATCTCCTTGTGCTAAAGAAAATATAAAGAAAGAAAGATAAAAGGAAAATGATGGGCTTGGAAAAAGTGCATTGCGGACGAAGGTACCACACAACCTATACAAAGGCACCCATGAATGAGACACTACAACCCATAGTATGTCATGATCCCTATGCCCATTGAGTCTTGACCC
>ML790168.1:33493-48266 GCA_009831015.1 Picea engelmannii | reverse complement strand
TTCTCGGGGATCCCCTGGGCGAAGCATCTCTAGGTTTTATTTCCTATGGCTTTTATCTTTTTACCAGCTGCTTTTACCCCCTGGGCCTTTAGCCCCTTCTTCCCACAAGACAAAGTGTAACCCTCAAAGGTCATCCTAATGGTTGGACTAGGGGAATGGGATAGATGTGCGGGAGATAAGATGTAAAATGAATAAATGGTGGGAGCGGACGATGGCTCTGCAAATCCCCCTTGGTGGCTAACCAAAACCAATGAATATCATCTTGCTAAGTCACCCCATCAATCACCCCAACAATGGTCAAGTGGATTAGTGTAAGATCCAAGCAGTCAACAGAAATGAAAGGAACCTAATGCATATATAAGAGGGTTATAACAATCAAATATGACACATACCATGATACCTTGGACCAATTACCTCATGGAGCAAGAGTCCTCTCCGATGCAAGTCCAAGCCGATGGTGATGGAAGACGCTACTGTTGATAGGACAAATCTGGCGAAGAGGAAGAAGGATGGGCCCTCCAGGGCCATGCTCAGGTCAATCCTGCTCTCGGTACTTCATGTCTAGGACCTGTGTTCCTCGAGACATGATCTCCTAGTTATCCCTAGATATCGGGGATAACAAGCTAATTTTTGTATAAATAGAGATCATAAGATCTCATTTTCAATTATAACTCTCCTCTTGTGAGAGGCTTTAGTATAAAATTTTCATCCTCCTAAGCTCTTTTATCTCTTGTTCACTTGTATTATGGCTAAGTTTATGAATGGTTGATGGAGGAAGGCTTAGTGCTAGCTTTGGATGATGCTTTCTATCCCTTGTGGTGAATTGTCTTAGAATTTCTCTTGATATTGGTATGGTTTTTACTCTCTTGCTACCATTTATTTCAAGTCAAGTTTTTTTATGCTAGGAGCTAGGTGGGAAGTATAAGGGCATACACCCCCACCATAGTCTTCACCATTTTTTCTTTCTTCATCTCATTAATTAAGGGTTTGCTAAGAGAAGTATAAGGGCATACATTCTCTTATCTTAAACCCTAGCTTAGAGAAAATTGTCTTGGGAAGTAAAAGGGATTACACCCCAAAGGAGGTAGCTTCTCTAACCTCCTTGTGACCCCATTAATCCAATAGTAAAGGCACTATTCATTGATTTGTTGCATTGGAGATATAAAATTATTGCAATGGGAAACGTGAATTTCAATCATTTTTGCTTCTTTCTAAGTGGATTGTTTTTCTTGGGCCTTGGGCGCCTCACAACCACTAGGGCATCCTCATCTAAGGGATAATTATTTATGCTGTTATAAATTTGCATCTTCATCCATTAGGGTTTCAGAACCCTAACATACTTTCTCTAATAAATCTCTTATCAACCATTGGTTTTTGCTCAAAGTTTGCACATTTACTCTCTTTGTCCTAGCGCACTTTTTGGGAAAGATTGAGGGGATTATAGTGGCAGATTTTATTGCTGTAATACATTGAATGTTACATTCATAAGTCTGATATAATCTTCTGCAGAAAATTGTTTAGAACAACCTTATATTTTGTGCTAAGAGTATTGGTTCTTCATCTTGAGCTTAGATAGTCAATTGCTAGTCTTTCTCTTGCATTCTCTACTTGATCTTGAGCACATATTGAGCAGTTTATATTATATTTTTATTGTTGATATATATACTATCATTTATTTCTGCATATTAGGGACATAAATCTTAACTTGTTGATCCAACTAACATATACTATTGCAAGGTGTGTTTTCTTGTGTCTCGGGAAGGTACAATCATCCAAAAAATCACTTTACTTGTGGGGCAACCTTTACTTGACTTACAAGGAATCTCTCCCTACCCTTCATTCCATTTAGAATCGACCTATAGGGGATTCACTTCCATCTATCTCCATCACCATCTCAATCCAGTTAGGGTCTTTGGGATCGCCTCCCAGGAGTGACCTTAGTCACCCTCAAGTGCGAGACCTACATTGAGGTGACATTGGGTGTAGGATTCCCAAAGTTGTAGCACTTGTTTTGTGGTTGGGTCAGAATTTTTCCAACCTACAACTTGTGCCATAACAGGAGGGATAGGATCATGGATAGATTCATCAAAGGGAGGAGTACACATTAACACTTCATCATCATGTTTGATATCTTTCGGCTCTCACTCTTCAACTAGGTCCTCATTGTCTTAAGTAGAATCATGAGTAAATTCTTGCTCCTCCTCATGGGATTTGTAACCTCCTTCATAAATCTCTTCTTCTGTATTGGAGGGTTCTTGGCATTGAGCATGGTACACACCCCTAAGATCTTCTATAATTTCAGTGGTGAATCCTTCATCCTCTAGGGATTTTTCGAGATTTTGAAGGGAATCCTCATAATTCTGGAACTGTGGTTTTGCGAACTCAAGAAAGCTATTGACAAGATCTATGAAAGAGGATATACCATTTTATTCACAAAAACCCTTGATCCATCCTTGTAAAAATGATGGCAAGGAAATTATGAACAATTTTATCAGGAAATCCTCCCCTTCAAATTTTATTTCACCTATATACTTCAAGAATTCTACAATGTGAGTAATTGGGAGGCATTTAAATCTTGGACAATTTATCAACCATTTTATAACTCTAACTTGATCTAATTCACTAATATACTTGTTTTTGTTGCAAAATTTTTCTACAACCATACTAACATACACTAATTTGATGCATACATTGCTCTAATAATGGTTTTACATACCCAGAAATTGCATCTAATGATTGGATGATATTCTATTGAGTAAATGTTAAATTTTCATGATAAATTGTTGAAATTATGAAGTGTAATTTTTGTTGTTGTTATAATTTATGTATTATTGTTTTACCACTATTAACTGCTGAAATTTTACAATAGCCATATAATCTTTCACTGTCTAGTGTCTTAAGGAGGTATTACTTGCATAGGGAGATGATGGTATTACTTGTAGCCATCCCATGATAGCATAATCAAGCCAAATTTGATAGTAGAACCAATAGTAAACACATTAATAAATGAATAATTGAGCATTGTAGCTCACTGAATATACAAACTTCTTACCTAGAATTGGAAACAACAATGTCATGTACAGGTTGGAGGTCAATTGGAGGTCATTTGGAGGGTCTTTTTATTATTTCTTGGCACCGCCCAACCTAGATATTATCAAAAACCACAAATGGAGGAAATCACTCTATCAAAAGAGGTACCTAATGCGAATTAAAGGACTTCGTTAGAGGGTTAAACAAGTGAGATATCTCACCTTTGATGTCATGCAATCTTATTTAATGGAGAAAGAATTGGATCAAGGGGGAACTAATATATAAAAGGCACCTTTCCCCATGTAGATCTACCTTTTATGAATTTTATATCACTTGTGATGAAGACAAATCTTAGATGGAGAAAGACATCCAATAATTCATCTCACCCATTTCACTTAGATCCACAATTTAGGGGATTTTTTAAGCCCTATTTGGACGAGTGCTCTCCTTATTTTGAGCTCCTTGACTATTTAAATGGATTCTTGAGGAGCATTACCCCTCATTTTACATGAGTCTTGTTACACCCCATGCTTAGGGGTAACTAGAGGAGATCATGTATCATGGCCCGCAATGGAGACAATGATCCCGAACATGATGATGATCGACATGTCTACAAATAGCAACCAACAACCCCCCTCATATTACCTTTCATAGCTATAGATCAGTCAAGCTCATCACATCCAATCAACTCAATGTATGGGAGAGGTTAGGTGTTATATGATAGATTGGTATATGTGGACACTAATTTATCTCCCTAGATCCACCTGGATCTAGAACAAAACATGACATGACATGACACTTTGCCTAAGTTACTATCATTGAATTTGTCATCAAAGAAGGAATACGTGACATACCTTTAGATATCACTTCCTTATGTCTTTTTGTCCCTGCTTCGCTTTGATGGCCTTGTAATGTTAGATATACAACAACACAAATCGACCAAAGTGAAAGCAACAATAATACATTCAATGAAGACTTAAACATGTGATCAAGGAGTCATGTAATAAAATAAGAGTGATTTTATGGGAAAGGGACATGCCACTGTATTATATTAAATGAAAGTAGAAGATACAACCATATTGCATTGATGTTGCAAGCTCCCTTTTGGTGGTCCTTTGTTCTAACACACACACTTTCTCCAAACTTGCATGAAGAAGATCCACTAAGGCTTGATGGACAAATGGAGGCCTCAAGCACCAATTCAAACAGGATTCCTCACACAATTCTGAACCTATTCTTTCATCAATTCTCTATTCAATCTTTCTTAACCTTTTCCTTGAGAAAAATTTCATTATATAGGAGAAGGAGAGATGGTTAGAGGGATGAGGATGATCCCACTAAATCTGAGGAGTCAGTAGGATGCCAACCATGCGAATGCCAACTCATTTTCTAGAAGATCCTCTTCTAGAACCTTCGAAACCTTTTCTTCCTTTTTTAGCTTTGAAGCATGTTCGCACCCTGTCTATAGAGAAAACTGCGAACCCCTTGCAATCCGAGTATAGAGAAGCCTGCGAGAATCAAGGTTTTCACACCCTGCAACATATGCAGCCTGTGAACTCATTATAAAAATATTTTTTGTAGAGGAAGACAACAGTCACTTTTCTCAGGCAAAAGGTCCCTATGAGATCCTCAACACATAACAATAGAGACATCACCAGAGTGACCAAAATAATGTGTAATAGAATACCCCCCAAAGTATGAGGTTGGAACTTGTGACAACCAAAATACTTTGTAAAATGCGTGTGTGTGTCAGAAACAAGGATCACACCTAATCAGAAACCTGCAAACAATGAAGCATCTGTAGAATATAATACCAGTTCTGAGGTAGGCATTCCCATGCTCAGACTACAAGTGAACGAAATCACAAATGTAGGCCATGGCCACCAATTATACACCGTGGATCCATGTCATCAAGATGCTACATAGCCACTAGGAATAAACTGTGGATCTATGTGTTAGAAGACTCAGATTAGGACATAGCCACGTGACATACAAAGTGGATCTATGTGTCAATACAACTCATAAATACTCCATCACAACTTGGACCAAAAAGAGGAGACCTAGGGTCTTCAATCCCGTCATCTGAAAGTACAAATCTAGCCATGTGATTACAGGTGTCGAAGTTGAACATGGTAGAAACCACTTGATTACCGGTCATTGATGAAAACCGTTAACAAGTGCGAGGGAAATCACCATTGATGTCAATGAATCCCAAGGTACCTAAGTACAATCTGAACGAATGTGAATAAATGATTTGAAGTCGAACACTCAATGGAATCTCTTGATCAGGGACCAGTGATGTGAATCCATTGTCAAAAGCGAAGAGACCTGCCATTAAGGCATGTAGGCTCTAAGGTACTAAATGATTTCTAAGTCTTATCCCCAGATAATGAGTTGGATTCGACGAAAAAAGACTCGTCAAAGGAGGGCCTTGATGTATCCCCCATCAATGACACAAAATAAGTAACAGATTTTAGGGTAAGCCAAAGTACGAATATGATTTGAAACTGACACAGGGAAGACCGACATGGTAAGAATTGACAACTGCAGATGGCAGACTCAATGGAGGGCTCGTTTGGACTTCTCTTGAACATATGAATGACACGACAATGGTCTTGGTAGAATTGACTCAAAGACGACCCAAGATATGACCTTGTAGAAATTCAGACGAGAGACAAATGGATTTCCCAAACCAGATTTAAATGATGAACAAGGGGTGTCATGTTCAAGAGCGACACTTACTGCCACTAATACAAATACGAAGGCATATCCCTTTCCCAAAATTTCCCCCACCATTTCTGGCGAGTACCTCTTTATTTTTACACAAGCTTGAGGAGGATAACATGTGCTTGTTGATGTAAGATCATTCTTCGGACGAGTCCCTTGGAATATGTTTAGCGAACCCTAGGAAGGAGTGGTTCGGTCCCATAAGGGCCTTTCAATGTTTGTTTAACGAGTCCAAAGATAGAAAACTCGAGGGTTTTTTATGTTTTGAGAGTCTGAAAAACACTTAAAGAGAACTCTCCTAGTTCCTTTTTCATAAATTAGTTCGACGAGACCGAAAAAGTGATAAACTATCGCTCACCGAACATTTTATTCAAATAATTTTATGAGCGTGAAAAGAACAAGATTGCTCGGCTATCGTTTCGTTTTTATGGAGCGTGAAAAGAGCTTAAAGGATACTCCTAATTTTTGTTGTTTTTGTGTTACCATGACGAGTACGAAAAGACGAAAAAAGTATACTCGGTTGCATTCTCATGTATTTTCGAGCGCGAGAATGAACGAAGAATGAGCTCGAGTCTGCTCCCAGCTTGAAAGCTAGTGACTTAACTCCAGAATGATCATCAGAGGCTAGAGACGTGCCCTCCAAGCTTCAATTCATTCACCGACTTTGAGGTTGTCACCAATTTCTCTACTATACAGAGAAAAATGATAAGAGTGGATGAAAAGAAGTTTCAAGAGAGGTGACTGTTTCAATTTTTAACGAGCTTGACACATAAAAAGAACTATGCTCAGGGCTCCGGGTTCAATCCCCAGATTGTTGTTTCATTTTTTAACGAGCTTGCTATAGAGAGGAAAACTATGCTCAAAGCTTCTGTTTCATTTTTTAATGAGCTTTCTATAGAGAAGAGAAACTATGCTCATGACCTCGGTTTCATTTTGTAACGAGCTTGCCACAGAGAAGCGAAACTATGCTCGTGACCTCTGTTTCATTTTTTAACGAGCTTTCCACAGAGAAGAGAAACTATGCTCGCGACCTCTGTTTCATTTTTTAATGAGCTTGCCACAGAGAAGAGAAACTATTCTTGTGACCTCTTCTTGATCATGGCTTCGAAGAAAATAACGCTCTGGAAGAACACCATGTCAAGGGACAAAACTCGGTCATGGATTCCAAGAGATCTTCATTGGATGGAAGACAATCACTCTGGAAGGAACACATGTTGAGGGCCATGACAGGGGTAAGGATATCAGGCTCGAATATCCCTACCGAAGAAATCACCATGTCAACTATCAGATCCAAGTCACCAGAAGTTGAAGTCATTGGAGACAACGCCACATAATTGACATGTGGTAGGGGAGATACTGTCTTCATATAAGAGCCATTTAGGGAGGTAATCCAGTCAGGACCGTGAACGAAATTTGAACAATAGTCACCATTATTCCATCGTGTGGGAAAGATATCAGATGAAAAAGAGTGGACACAATAGATTTCATGGAATAGACATAATCCTGCCCAAGGAGTAAAGAAAAATCCAAAGGGTCTCGGACCACCATGACATCAATAAAGACAATTTTCCCTCCCAAAGTTACAGGAAACTGAGGAAGGGTCCCTAAAGGTTGACTAGTTCTTCTGTTAAAAGCTAACAGATTCTGTGTAACCGGTGCAAGCTGAGGACAACCCAAAGCGTGCCAAGCAACAGAGGACAAAATACTAACTGACGCACCTTCATCTATCAACATTTGAGGAACGTCCTGACCACAAACCTGTACTGTAATCCGGAAAGGAATGTGAGAGGGAATACGAGGTCCTGTTAGTGCACCCCAATCAAAAAGGATGGCCTCATTACTTAGAGGGGGTTTCGCGGGAGAATGAGGAATGCCCCCCAACATGGTAGATTCTGTATTAATGAGAAAAATGTGGGTAGTATCGGGTTTACTCTCTAGAGGGAGAGTAGGATCGATCGATGATGGGATTGGATCGACCACTTGGGTTACTCTCCCAGAATTGGGTAAAGCCTGCTCTACTAGATGTGCACTCTCCTCTCAAGGTTTCACCCCTCTCCACTAGTAAATGCACCCTCCACCATAAGTATCTGGCTTCCTCTAGGATAGTATCCAAGCCTCCATGGAAGACTTCTCCAAGCTCCCTCAACTCAAACAAAGCTTCCTTCTCAAACCCTCATGCAAGTGCGCCCTCCCCTCCTTAAGAATTGCACCCAAGCTCTCATTCTCATCTCCTCTTCTCACAAGTGAAGATTGAGTCTCAAAAGTGCACTATACCCTCCTTTAGCCTCCTTTGGCCAAACCCTAAAATATCAATGGATTAGATCCAATATAGACAAGTCTAATAAATGGGTGAGATTCAATCCTAAATCTCACTTAGGAAACCCACTTTCCATAATTTTCCTTATGTCTATTAATTCACCCACTTTGTGAATTAATTGTCACTTTAATGACTTAAGTGACATATTTCACTTTTGACTTAAATATCCTAAGTCAAAGTGAAATTAGAATCATAAAGTAATGTACAAGGGTAATAGTATGCCCCTTTTTGTTTAGAGACTCATAAACACATGGGGACCACTTTCCAAGGTACCCAAATCTCAACACTCCCTCTTACTGAGGAAAGTGCTCGTCACCGCCAATATCATCCCTATAGTGGACATGGTTGCCTCCTGGCATATACTCGGTGAGTATGGTTGTACCCTAATCACTGAAAGTAGTCCTTGTTACAAATATTCTCAATCTGTGTTATCTATAGATGGAAGTGTCTCTCCACCTATCCAAGATCACCTAGATCTTGGTATCAAACCAAAGATCTCCTCCTTGGTCTCCCACCAAGGATATATACCTCCTGGCATCTCACCAATGGTCACTACTCTTGGCATCTCACCAAGAGTCACTCTCTTTGCATCTCACCAAGAGTCTCCCCCTCTTGGTATCTCACCAAGAGTACCTGGTTCTTGGCATCTCACCAAGATCATCAACTTGTCCTCTCACCAAGTAACTTCCACCTGAAGTGGATCTAGAACCTGATATGCATGTCTTTGTATCCAAGTGAGTCTCAAGCCTTCGTGGTTCCCTGCCACTCCTACCCATCAACCTCTGATGCTCTGAAGCCTCTGCACCAACCCTCTGTCTCTGCAAATCTGAAACTAAAGTTGTCTTGGGTGGACCAATCACCCCCTCTGAAGATGGTGTATTCGAAAACTGAGTCTGATCTCCCTCTGAATCACTACTATGAGTCAGTCGGTCATCCTAAAATATGTCTCACCATCTGATGTTGGATGGTGGAATAACAGACAAATAACTGGTGAATGCACACTCTCTCACAAACTGTGCATCGAACTCAAGCTCCTTTGTTGTCGCTACTGAAACATCCTGCTTCTTCTTCTTATTATTGGGACACTTTCTTGCATAGTGACCCATCTCTCCACAAACAAATCATCTCACTGTGCTCATGTATCTCTTCTTCCCACTACCGCTCTCTCCTCCCCGTGGTGGGGCCCCAAACTTGGGACCCTGCCGACCTCCTCAGTCGATCTTATTCTTTCCCTTTGTCCAAAGAGCATGATCCTCATTACCTTGCACTGTCTGCTTCTGATGTTGTCCAAAATCCTATGCCACAATTCTAGTCTCCTCTTGAACAAATTCATCCCACATCCTCTGCCATGTGAGCATGACCTCCCTGGGAACAATGTCGTTAACAAATGAACCCCATGGTTTGGTAAAGATTTTTAATGTTTTCCTCACCATAGAATTGGGTTCCACTACCTCTTCGATGACTCCAAGATCGTCTCTGATCTGGGTGTAACGACCAAGGAAAGAACTAACTGACTCATCTTCGAGCATGTGAATGCCCCTTAGTCGATCATGAAGAACCATATTTTGGTTCTCGTTTGAGCTCTGATAAATATTACATAGAGATTCCCACATCTCATATGCCCAAGTTTTCCCAGTCAAGTGGGGAATGATGTGATCATGCACTGAATCACATATCATCCTCTTTTCCTTTTTGTTCCTCTTCCTGAACTCTACTAACAATATGGGAGCAGTAGCAGGAGGAACAACCACATGTGCCTCAACTATATCCCATAGTTCAAGGTCATCCAAGATAAATACGGTCCTCACCTTCCAAGTCAACCAGTTGCTAACTCCAGCTAACCTATCCTCCGCATGCATCTGAGACGCTGACATAACTTCCAAACTATACTCCAACTAAAAAGGAACGTTGCCTCACTCCTATCAACACAGGTGTGAAAAGAGGTAAGAGAACACCGACCTCATTCCTAGCAATATAGGTGTGAAAAGAGGTCGTGAAATACAACCTCACTCGTGTCCGCGTAGGTGTGAAAATAGGTTGTCCAAAAGTGTAAAAAATCATCCCTGAACTGCCCAACAAATCTTCCCACAAACTCTGTCAACAAGTTGTCCAAAATCTTCCCTGAACTGTCCACGAAAATGCTCAAAAATCAACAAGTTTAAGCCACCATTGGCTATGATACCATGTAGAATTTATGAGGTCCTATGAGGCTGCAAACTAAGGTCTGTCTTTGACCTTAGTATGGCTCTAAGTTTCAACTCTATGGTTTTCATTTGCTGTTGTTTTAGGATAGCAAACAATCACCAAATTTCAACTCAATATTTTGATGGTTAATCGTCCTTTTGAGGTACCCTTGCAAGTGTTTTCTTTACTCAATGTTAGGACATGCAATATACATAAAAAAAAATAACACTACCTCTAGGTATTTTAACTTTAAAATGTTGATCTACACTTCTAAGCATGCATGAAATTGACACATATTTTTTCGGTCAACATGACCCTGGAAAACCCCCCCCATGGGGAAAACCAGTTTGGAGAAAATATATATAGAAGGCCTCAAAGAAAAATGTACAACACAGGAAACATATACAAGTCAACCTGGTACAATAGAAACCACTCTTGGATGCCTTGGAGTCCCTTTAATACCTCCCCACAAGCCTTGTGAAGTAAGGTGCCCCTTGCCTTGGTGAGCCTTTCTTCTCTTCGCTTGCTTTGTCTTTATCCTAATGTCTTTGCCTTGAATTTGCTCTTGCTTGACCTTTAACCTTGCCTTTTCCTTTTCCTTTCCTTTGAAGTAGCTCCCTCCTCTCAAGATAGCCACCCACAAAGAGATAGTGTGCCCCTCTCCTCAAGTGTGCCCCCTCCTCATGCAAAAACTAAAATAGAGCGCCCTCCTTCACCCTTGCGCCCTCTAAGATCTAGAGTGCACCTCTCCAAGGTGAATGGATCTCTCCACAAGGTTAGGGCCTCTCCCACACTAGAATGTGCCCTCTAATCTCAAGAATGTGCCTCTCCTCTAGTATGTGCGCCCCTCCTCCATAGAATGAGCCCTCCTCCTAAACTCATGTGCCCTCACTCACAATGGGTCCCTCTATAGCTCTAGAGTAAGCCACAACAAAAGGAGTGAGCCTTCAAGCAATGGGTAAAGCCTCCTCTACTAGATGTGTGCCCTCCTCTCAAGGTTGCGCCCCTCTCCACTAGTAAATGTGCCCTCCACCATAATTATTTTCCCTCCTCTAGGATAGTATCCAAACCTCCATGGAAGAATTCTCCAAGCTCCCTCAACTCAAGAAAAGCTTCCTCCTCAAACCCTCATGCAAGTGCGCCCTCCTCTCCTCAAGATTTTTGCCCAATCTCTCCTTATCATATCCTCTTCTCACAAGTGAAGAATGAGTCTCAAAAATTCACTATACCCTCCTTTAGCCTCCTTTGGCCA
The DNA here is from genome assembly GCA_009831015.1 of Picea engelmannii. Taxonomy (NCBI): domain Eukaryota; kingdom Viridiplantae; phylum Streptophyta; class Pinopsida; order Pinales; family Pinaceae; genus Picea; species Picea engelmannii. Next base: position 36,756 of record ML790168.1, on the reverse strand, counting down.
AACCCTAAAAGATCAATGGCCTAGATCCAATCTAGCCAAGTGTATTTAAAAGGTGAGATTCAATCCCTAAATCTCACTTAGGAAACCCACTTTCCATAATTTGCTTTATGTCTATTAATTCACCCATGTTGTGAATTAATTGTCACTTTAATGACTTAAGTGACATATTTCACTTTTGACTTAAATCTCCTAAGTCAAAGTGAAATTAGAATCATAAAGTAAAGTACAAGGATAATAGTCTCCCCATTTGTGTTTAGAGACTCATAAACACATGGGGACCACTTTACAAGGTACCCAAATCTCAACATTCCCAACTTACTTCAATCTCCAAATTCCTAACCATGGTTAGATTGTGCCATTTATCCACTTATTTTTAATTATATAGAGCATATAAAGGTTTATTAAATTCAACTAGTTTTCAACACCATCCATCCATGCTTGTAGTATGAAACCCAAAGTTTTATACTAGTTACACGTTATCTCCACTTTTGTGGCATTAATTTCAACTTGATTTACACATCTTTATATTAATTTCACTTTTGCATTAGTATTTAGATTCTAGAGCTATACGTAATATGTAAATGTGATTAAAAAAAATTAAAATAATAATTTTAATGGAATATCGAGAAAATTATATATATGTGTATGTGGTTTAAACCTATGTTGGGCTCATTTCTAAGCTTTAGTATATTTTTTGTCTCTACATTTTTGTAGTTGAGTCAACCTTTTTCTTTTTATTGAGTCATTTTTGCTCTCTCATTTTAGCGTCTTGAAAATSTAACTTTTCTTTTTSATATATATATATATATATATATATATATATATATATATATTGGAAATGTAATATTTTTATTTTATGATYGGCGAGTGGGTTTGATTTAAMTTTKATTTCATTAATTGATTGGTGAGTGTGATTCATTTTTTATTTTATTGAAAAATGTAGACATGAAATACCATTTAAAAATAATTTCAATCACTAGTTGATTTCCATTAATGAGAACATAGAAAGTTAACAACTTTTCTCAGTAATAGACATTAATTGACAACATTGTGTGGCATTGTACCCATAAAAATGAGCATCTCCCTAGAAGTTAATTCTTTTTAATGGTAGGTGTGTTGTTAGGATAGTACGAGGATATTTTTTTTCATACTATTACCATGACCCACAGGGACTATGCTCTTGGTTTGGATCGAAGGAGGGTTGCAGGCAATATTGTTATGTACCAAATAATTAAGATAGCATAATAAACCAAAGTACACACAATGAACAAAATATGAGAATGTGGAGCGCAACTTCAAAACTGATAATAGAAATTAGTTGCACAATAACTCCTTATAGAATAGGAGAACCTCCTCCAAATACCCTAACATGAATGTTATGTACCAAATACATAACATATCATAATAAACCAAAGTAAACACAATATACACAAGATGTGAACATGGAGCACAACTCTAAAAGTGATAATAGAGATTAGTTACATAATAAATCCTTATATAATATGATAACCTCTTCTAGATTCCACAATACATACATCTATGAATCACATGTTCATCTCCATATGACTATATTGACCTCTATATATACATATTCTCATTTATTGCATGTGTTATTGTTATGACTTATTCAATTTGTTGTAGGTGTTAGACTTTGATAATATCATGTTGAATAATGGTTCTTTGATACCATGTTCCATGAATATTGTTGATTTTCTCATCTTCTTACTTGACAATGTCAATGATGATCTTCTTGTCTTTCTTGGTAATGATGGCTTCAATATGGTTCCAGCTTCTATGGTTCCCCTTCATTCTGTACGACCATGTCATCAATCTTGGTTTTAGAGATAATGGAATCATTTATCCTCTATGTTTGGTCTTTGATCACTCTAATATTTGAGATAATACCATCATATTTGACATTTATGTCTGTTATATCATAATTTGTACTTGTCCAAATCCCAAGAAAAAGAAAAATAAATTGGCATTGATATCCCCCATTTCTAGGGATAACTAATGAGATGATGTCTCGAGGCCTTCAGGTTGCAGACATGGAGTACCGAGAGATAGAACAACAAAAAGAGCCCCACATCACACCACTCATCACCATGAGATTGATGGCTGCACCATTCACCACACTAGCTTGGCTCACAAATGACGATAGGTCTTGCTCCATGAGGCAACGAGTTTTTTGTTGTGTTAAGTGTCATTTTAATAAATGAAGCATTTGGATATATTGCAAAAATTCCTTTCTTGATTTTGAAAACACTTTCTTGTAAATTGTGATCTTTCCCTTGTTTCACCTTGGTGGTTGACATTGTTGTCCTAGTAAGTGGTCACCCATGGGGAAAGGGTTGCTACTGGGGGGTATCCTTGATGAATCATCGTACCATTCCCACACATACTTGCTACTTTTCATGTTTTTCTCCGTTTGTTTCCTCATCTTTTTTGTTTTCAGGCCACATTGACCCAATAAGGGATTGTACCTCAATTCATGGGAAGAAGGTCCAGAGGATTGTAGTTGGAAAAAGATAAAATACAATCATAAACCTTCCATATGATCGCCCAGGGATCCCGAGAACAATGAAATGTTTCTCACAAAAATTGAGGGACCCATAAAATAATAACTAATTGAACATGCCAACCAAGGTAGAACGTGTGTGGGTAATGTTTTTCATGCTTAGGTAGAAGTCCCACACATCCTCTTTAAATTTGGGAAGCACAGTGTGACCAAGGTAGATTTAATGTGGGAAATGTTTTTCATTCTTAGGTAGAAGTCTCACTTTAGCTTCAACTTGGAGACACTCTAATAAAATAATGGAAAAAAGGGCTAGGAAAAATGTTGCATCGTGGACGAAGGGAAACACACCCTCTACAAAGGCACCCATAATTGAGACAATATGAGCCCTTGTATGTCAAGAAACCCCATGCCCAAAAGTATTACCCCTCATTTGTCTCATACTCTTTACATGACTTAGAGAGGGTCCACCTTGGAAGCACTCCTTGAATTAGGGAATCATTCACCCAATAGGTCACCATGACAACCCTCCCATACCTAAATTTGGCAAGTTTCAAAAGGTCTTTGAGCATTTGTTTATTTTGAGAGGGGGGACTTGATGCACATGTGTTGATACTGAGAGGGGGGTGAATCAGTATCAAGTACAATTTTAAAACATTTTTCAACTTATACTTAAACCATTCAATTATATCCAATGAGAAATGAACAATAGTATAAGAGTTACACCAATACACCACAATATACCATG
>ML790168.1:4529-29250 GCA_009831015.1 Picea engelmannii | reverse complement strand
AGCATGATGTATACTATCCATCCATGGGTGTTGTATCTTCATTTTCATTTTCCTTCATGTCCAAATAACTTCATCAATCTTCTGGTCCAAAACCCATGACTAGGGTTGACATCAATGACAACAACCAATCTTCCAACAACATGTTCGAGTGGTTATTTTATTATATATGTATTAGTTGAAATTATTATTGTGGCTTGTGATCCCTTGGAGGGATAATTTGCTTGTCATTGTAGGGCCTTGACAGGTGGAAGTCATTTCGAGAAGGCACAAGATCACTTGGACCTTCACTTGGGGCATGGATCCCATAGGATGGATGTTGTTCCCCCTCTTCTCAGATAGTTGGATGAGGAACATTGTCTTTGGAGGCATGAGAGAACACCTGGAAGAAGTAGAGCTAGCTCCCTATTTCCCAATGCTTGACCTCAGAGGTTCAAAAAGTCACTTTTAGGGCATGATGTCACACATGGGGATAGGGTTTTGGTGATGGTGGTGATTATTTGATGATGAATTGGCATGGTTGATGGACTAGAGTGCTTGGAAAGGTGGAACATGGCCTTTGGAGGCTCAATGTATCTCTCAACAACTCAACGACTTGCTCAAAATGCCAAAACATCACCCCTAAAGGGAATGATGCCATCATTAGGAATTTTACTTTTGTGAATTTGAATTATTATCTTGTAAAGGGACAATGAGAGGAGGTCAACCACCCTAAATTGTGTTTTACCCTAACTAAAGTGGAAAAATGTTTTTAGTATGACCTTGTATAAATAAAGGTCATTCATTTCATTTGAACATATCATCACACTTGAGAATTACATATTGGTTAGCTAAAATTTTCATCCTCCTTGGAAAAAATGAATATCTCTCTCTTTGATGGTTTTGTGATGGTATAAATTGTCTATTGGAGGAAGAATTGGTGCACTATCTCTTGGATGCTTAGCTATTGCATGTATGGTGGAATATTCTTGGTAGATAATGGTTTTACTTGCTATATTTTTGGTATCGGTAAAGAATTTTTGCATATTGTTAATATTTATTCTTGTTTCATAGTTGTTCTTGTAAAAACCCTTGGAGGAGTATAAGGGAATACACCCTCCACCAATATATATCATTATTTTTAGTGGATAAGATATTGCAAACGTTGTTAGGAGGAGTAAACGGGCTTACACCCTCCTAGATTTACCTTTCTAGGCTTTGCATGCTCTAGGAAGTAAAAGGGCTTACACCCCTAGAGAAGTTGAAAACCCTAGCTCTTAAAGAAGAGACTCCATAACCCAAGTTATAAGGCACATGTATAAATTGCATTGGAGAAATAAAAGCATTGCAATGGAATACATGAATTATTGAGATATTGCTTTTGTTCATGTTGAAATCAATTCTACATGCTATAAGCTTGCTTGAACCATTAGGGCGTCCAGTTTAGCCAAGTAGTTTTATCAATGTTATAAACTAAAAGCTACAACCATTACGGTTGTAGAAAAACACTCTTTACTCATTGTTGGCCCTTGACCAAGTTTTTATGAACACTTGGTCATATTTGACTGTTTTTGGGACTTTGACAGACTGTCGAAGACCAAGCGCAAAGTGAAGCAGAGATCTAGGGATTTAGGCCCACTTTTGGGTCCTTTTAGGGTTTTGGGATTATGTAACAGGAAAGGGATGTCAGCCCGTGGGTTTACCCACGCTTAGGCCCACTTTTGTAATGTATAAAGAGATATCTAGGCAATGTAAGAAAGAAGAGGAAAAAGAGAGAAGATTAGCCAAGGGCTTAGTTCTAGAATTGATCTATGTGATTGACTTGCAGAGTTGAGTGCAAGTGTTGTAAGTGTTGAGTGCACAGATTGTAAGGAGGTTCTGTGCTAGGTATACTCAAGGAAGGAGGATCTGGTGAGGTGTGCGCAGATCTTCTGTCCTATGCGGAGTAGGATTTTGATAGCTCTGTGCTGTAACCGAATTGACTGAAGCTAATAGGGAAGAAGAGTTGGTGGACGTAGCCCCAGGGTGGGGGTGAACCACGTAAATACTATGTGTTGTGCTTTGTGCTTATTATTAGATGTTTTGTATTTCTAAGTGCTTAGATGTGATTAAATAGACTTGCTTATGCTTAGTGCTAGAGGTGTATATGAATGCTAAATCCGGTGTGTATGAAGGTGCTAAGTGCTTGGTCTACCAAATCTAATATGTCTTGTTGTTACTAAGTGCTAAAATATCCTAGACCTAAGTGAATGTTGCGATGTTCTATTATGTTGGCAAAGTAGATCTAAGTGGAATACTGATGAATGATCTATGCTAAGTGATTTGTAAGTGATATAATCACAGATCTGTGTCCCAGCTAAGGTTGCAGACACTTGAGTATTGCAACCACCCCTACCTCTACCTTGGGTGAGACTTCATCTACTTTGCAGATGTTGCCAAAAGGGTCGGTAGTGTTGACCAAGATAGCCTAATTGAGAGAGGGGGGGGGTGAATCAGTTAGATAAAATTTCTTTCTTTTTATTTAACAGATTACTCAATAAACATAGATTATGCCTTTTACTATATTTCTTGCTACAAATCATTTAAATAAATCAATATGCAATCACATAAATAGACAATGACATGGAGATTTTCATGAGGAAACCCAAAAGGGAAAAACCTCTTCTTATTATGAATGAAAGGCAAGCTCCAACTTCTCTTTACATTCTTATTTTATCTGAGCTACAACCCAGATGAGGCTGCTACCTCTGTTTCTTCAGCACCTATTGAATGGAAGCTACAACTCCCAGATGTACAAGCACCAACTTGTACAGTCTTCCATTGCTCCTCCCTACCACCTTGGAATCCTTCTCTATCACTAAGTACCTACAAACCAACTCTTTATCTTCTTTGTCAAATATTAAGCATTCAAATCCTCTCTATTTATATATTCATATCAGAATCCATTCTTGACCAAACCACATAGATTTATCAATTTGTGCATATGTCTTCTCTCATTAATATTTGCTCTTTATTCATCATTTCTTCTCACTGTCCCTGTATAATTTTATTTCAGTTCATCTTAATTTACATAAATGAATTTTAATTTTCTCCTCTTTGTTTTTTTTTCAGAGCTTTGGCTCTACCATAATTCCCCTACACCCCTGCATCACACAAAATTTCACTTATATATATACTGTAAAATCAGAGCATACACTGGAACCCTTAGGCTTCTAAGATTCAATTACAATAACTGAATAACTACCTTAAAATGATCATCACTGGCCAAGGCATCAAGAAGAACATCATCCACATGATCAGTTTAATTATTTAACCAACATCGTTCGATGATCATACATTTGTTTTGAATCAGCATAGAATAACCCTCGAGCGCTTCGGCAAGGCACTTGTGCTTAAACCATATGCCCATTGGCTATGACCACGGGCTTAATTAAATTGTGTTTCACATTTCGACATTTCAAAATTCCTGTGATGAAGTGTCTCGACACTCCAAGTCGTGATGCCCGAAATGAAGCTTAGCTACTCTAGCTCCTTCCCCTCATATAACCACTGGCAGTAACCACAGCCTACGCCAAAAAATAAAGGCACTTCACATTTTGGCATTTCGACGTTTCTCATTTTGGCGTTCTTGTGATGAAGTGTTTCGACACTCCAAGTCACGATCCCCGATATCCGCTTTTCTCCGATCGATGACCCACGGCCTTTCATGATCAGACGGTCCTGATCTCATCGGGACTTTGCGTTTCGTGATTTCGCGTATCGTGATATCGGAGGTTGGAGCACCTCCTTTCTTTGACTTTCTAGTCAGTGAAAAGTTGATCTGTGACCACGTGTCCTGCCCGAAGATGGATGGTCGTCCTGCTTTTGGGATTTTATAAGCCCGCTTCACTTTTCACTTTAAAGAATGTGCAAGTTCTCCTGGATCTGATGACGGTCGGCCCCCTCGCTCGAATATAATGCCCAAGATCCGTTCTTTTCTACTATGCGCTCCTTCCTTTCTGAATTCCCAAGTTTTGAAGGAACTCTCAGCTAACCACCGTGCAACTGCTTCTCTTTGTCTTATGGATTATTTAAGTTTGACATTAATGACAAAACCAAGCCCTATGCAAACTAACCAACAGGTAGTTAGGTTTTTGTTGGTGCATTTTTGTAGCGTTGAACCTTGGGTCTGCCCCTATGCCAACAAATAGTTCTGTTTCCAAGACCGAAACTGTGATTGTTGGGAAATAAGGGAGAAGAAGCTTTGTGCAAAGATTCGTCCTAAAACTGTGGAAGCTCTGTGCATGGATCTGTTCCCTAGTGCACAGTATTTTACTTGATCTGAAAAGCTCTGTGATGAAAAGAGAAGGCCAGATCTGAAGAAAAGAAGCGAGATATGAATGCTTTGTGCTCTGAGAAAAGTAAAAGTGGAAGTTTCTGAAGAAAAGAGGTAAGATTTATAAGCTCAGTGTTCCGATAAAGGTAAGAATAGTTAAAAGTTCTTATATCTGAAAGCTTTGTACTCTGTAGAAGTAAGATAAGTGGAAATTTTTGTTTCTAGAGCATGGATTTATGTATATTTGATAGACTTTGTCCTATCTTGAAAACTAGGGCTCTGATGGATGAAAGAAAGTTTGATATGAATATATCTGATAAGCATAATGATAGATATATTATACCTATGCATAGAAAGAATGTTTGGACTAACAAATGGATGTAGGATCCTAGAAAGAATTTTTTACAGGCTAGCTACCATGATCCTGGTGCATAGTACAGAAGAAGTTGGGGATCATTTAAGAGAAAGAGAGGATTAACCCTATGTTACAGTTGCAGAAGACTGGGACATCTTGCTAAGGAATGCCCTGGTGGGAGATCTAGTTGTCTTTGTTGCAAAGCCTTGGACCATGAAGTATTGGATTTCCCTAGAATGATTACTAAGCTTGAAAGAATGAATCTGAACCAGGGAAACCCTAAGGCAGATCTAGAAATGGCAGAACCCTAGAGAGAATAAAAAAAGATATTACTACAGATGAAAGACACCTTGAATGACCACCGACATGTTAGGTTATCAAAGGTCTTTAACGAAAAAGAATGCATCGAGGAAAGAATAGGAGACTTCGACATTGATTGTGTTCTGGATGAGGAAACACAGGTGAATTTTATGACAAAGAGAACTTGGGAAGCTATAGGAAGGCCTGCTATGATCCCTTCACTAAGAGAAATAGGACTATTCAGAGGGAAACTGGTAAACCTACGTGGAAGGATCACTCAGATATCTATGAATGTCAATGGAACTTCGACAGAGGAAGATGTTGAGATTATCAAATTTATTGAGGACAACGCCCCGTTTACTATGTTACTTGGAAAATGTTGTATTGAAAGATATTAATCCAGGAAGAAGGAAGAAGAAAAGGTTTTAGAATAGAAGATACAAGAGTTAAAATATTTCATGACCAGAAGGATCACGCAGTTGATTGAAGAACAGGAGAAAAAATCAAATCTATTTGACACTAGAAGCTCAGATGTCAAAGTTGCAAAAGAATTAGGGGACTCACAGAATATTGGAGTATCTATATTAGATATAGACAAAGTAGTACCCCTGAGTGTTGGGAGAGAACCTCAACAGTGTGAAGTGACTATACCCAAGGAAAATCAGAACGGGAAAAGAACTACTGAGACGAAGCTCACGGGGAAGAAGGCTAGGAAGCTAAGTAAAAAGAGAGCTAAGATCGACATGATACAGAGGGTTCCAAAGGGAACCTCTCAGAAAGAAAACTTGTAAAATTGGAACTTTGTCGGGATATCAGAATAGAAACATGGGTCACTTCGCCATGGTGAAGCAATATAGCCATTGGAAGCCGATATATCCATTCGATCGTCGCTCTGAATGGATCGAAAAGCATTGATGGCTCATCACCAGACTGTTAGGCCACACCAAATGGAAAGAACAAGAGTTAATGAAGCCCCATATCCGTTACAAACGATCCGTTACAGAGTTACTTACTTATTCCATCGTGCCATGCATGGAAGACACTTTTGTTAATTGTGAATTTGAGTCCGCAAACTACACGAATTGTGAACAATGATTACTTCACTCTTACTCTCTACCCTATTACAGTACCTACGTTACTTTGAGAACCCGAGATATTGATCCTGAGCGTATATGTCCGATGAATTTAGCGCAGCTAAAGAATCTGTAAGAGAGGTACTCACTAGCCTCAGAGCTGAAAGAGTCATGTCGGAGAGAGGATTGTCTACCAGTTTACAGGCATCATCGACGAGGGGAGTGCAAGACTCCCCATCTACTGTTCAAGCAGGAACATCCCGAGCCGACGCAGAAAGAAGAACCAAACATAAAGACGATATTGCCAACGCGAAGTTGGTTCCATCAATTATACCTGCTTACATACCATCTCTGAATGGTGCGATCAATAGAGACAGTGTGCCTAGAGAATTTGAGTACACTCTAGTCACTGCGTACCTACCTAAAGGGGTACGCGTAGTCCTCGTAGATCAAGACAAGTTTGCGGCATTGAATTTTAGTGACTTCAACCTGGGGGATCATAAATTTTACAACATGCTTTCCCTGTACAAGTACTTAACTAGGACCAAGGGAAGGAATTCGAAGATCGTCCCTCAGCAATGGACGATGAACCTCGCGTAGTCCACTCTACTCAACGTTATGAAGATACCGCACTTTGGCAGACACCAAGAGGTGAATGCTTGTGTGAAGCTACTGCTGGCGAGTTACCATGGAGGATAATTATGGTTAAATCACCGCATAACAGTTGATCCAGTGCTGATCAATCGGATCACTGGGCTTAGAATGAAGGGCCCTGATCCCCATGATTACTATCTTGGAAATACCGCGGATCGTGCTCTTGCTCAGAAGATCAAAGAAGCTTATGGCGATGTTGAGAAATGTGTGTGAGGCTACAAGGTAGCTTCTATTGAAAGTGGTGCAATGCGCCTCACCTATCAACTGATCACAGGGAAGATGGTATGCAAGAATCAACCCACGCAAGTATCTGACTTCGTAGTCGACCTCGCAGGGAAATGTGTAGAGGGACTACAAATGAACTGGGTGAAGTACCTGGTGAATCAACTAGATATTGACTGTAGAGAAGCCTAGGATCAGGGGCATGAATTCCATTTTAGTTGGCTCTTGATACTTATATCTTTCGTTGTATGGGAGATACCAGAAGGTGAAACCTTCCCGAACATCGACCCCTTTGAACCACTGGCCGCGAAGTTCAGTACACTATGTTACTCGAACAATATGAACAAGCAGTGGCAATCCAATGCCATTTTCCATACCTACTACACCCAGTTGAAGCTCTTCATCTAGTTCGAGCCTCGCATGACCCCGAATACTTTACACAGGTTTCGACCTTTGATGAAGTTCAGCGCGGACCGCCATTTCATATACATTACAACACGTGCTGATGAGCACAAGGAACAATTTCAGTCTTATTATAAGCTGACAAAAAAGATATGGAGGAGATCACCAAGGAATGGTCAATGGACCTCCTTGTTTCAGGAGACCTTGCATAAATGTCTGACATCGACAACCCAGAAGCTGCGCAGGATACACCTGGGCCCAGTAAGACGAAGAAAACAAAGAAGACAAAGAAAGCTGAGGAAGTCCAGGATAAATACAACCTATCTGTGAGGACGACTTCCATTACACCAGATCAAGGAGGTGATGGAGAAGACTTAGAAGAAGTCGAACAAAGACCAGAAGATGAAGTAGAAATAATAAAGAAGAGGAAGGGTTAGCCTCCGGAACCTTCCTCCTGGAAGAAATCGAAAGCACCCGTAACTAAGCTATAGACCACGCTCACTCTAGATGACTTCATTTTCCTCATTGCAGCTATGAATGAAGCTATAGAAGAGATAACAAAAAATTGGGAGGCTAAGAAAGAGACAATGTACAACAGAATTGAGATCGAGCTCAAAGGAGTGCAGTAGCCACTTCAGTCTAAAAGGGATATGATCCCATTCAACTCCATAAGATTGCTGACACAGTCAAAGTACGCCTTTGGAAAGAACAGGAAGAAACAATGCAGGCCACCCCAGCCTTAAAGAAAGCACAGGAGGAAATCACTGAATAACGCCGAGCTACACAACAAGAGAAGGACACTCTCCAAGTGAAATTTGAAGAAGACAGAGCGAATATCCAAAAAGAGAAAGAGCATATGCTCGTGAAGTAGATAGGGATTGAAGAAGTAGTCAACAGAGAATTTCTCTCTGTGACCGGCTTAGAGCAGAAGGCATAAGAACCCATAGAATGCCAAGTGATGAAGCTTGTTGAAGTTATTCAACAACTTCAACAAAGAGTCATGGAATTAGAGCTTTAGACCATACCAAGTACCCCGCAAGAAGTGCATGACCAACGAGAAATGACTGCCTGAAGAATAGTAGAAATGATTAAAGCAATCACTGAGGAATGCAAACAATTAAGTAGCAGAAGTGCACATATATATGAGAACCTAACTGAGAATCCAAAATTGCATAAATTGGAGTCGCATCTCTAGGAGGCGAAGTATGAAGACGAAAATCTACAGGTGCAGCTGAAGGCCCTATCACCCATATAGAGAATGAAGCGATCTCATGAGCAACGCACTGCCCAGTAGCAGATCCATACGATCTAGATCAAGGTAATGGAGGTAACTCAACAACTTCAACCTATGCAGGATAAGTCATGCCAGCTATTTACAAAGATTGAGAGCCAAGGAACAGAGCTGGAGCAGGTCGTGAATTCAACAGAGCAACACTTAGAAGGGTCGGTGAATGACACACTCATCCAGGAGTTCATTGAGCAAGAGGTCGTGGCACAACAGCAGGTCGAAGCAGCTCGATCTAAGCTCGAGGCGTTCGAGGCATAACTGATCAGACCTAAGTGACTCGGGACGAGTCACAGGTGAGTTTTGGAGGCCTGTTGGCCCTTGACCAAGTTTTGAGGAACACTTGGTCATATTTGACCATTTTTGGGACTTCGACAGACTGTCGAAGATGAAGCGCAAAGTGAAGCAGAGATCAAGGGATTTAGGCCCACTTTTGGTCCTTTTGGGGTTTTGGGATTATGTAACGGGAAAGGGATGTCGGCCTATGGGTTTACCCATGCTTAGGCCCGCTTTTGTAATCTAGAAAGAGATATCTAGGCGATGTAAGAAAGAAGAGGAAAAAGAGAGAAGATTAGCCAAGGGCTTAGTGCTAGAATTTATCTATGTGATTGACTTGCAAAGTTGAGTGCAAGTGTTGTAAGTGCTGAGTGCACAGATTGTAAGGAGGCTCTGTGCTAGGTTTACTCAAGGAAGGAGGATCTAGAGAGGTGCACGCAGATCTCATGTCCTATGCAGAGTAGGATTTTGATAGCTCTGTGTTGTAACCGAATTGACTAAAGCTAATAAGGAAGAAGAGTTGGTGGACGTAGCCCCAAGGTGGGGGTGAACCACGTAAATATTGTGTGTTGTGCTTTGTGCTTATTCTTAGATGTTTTGTATTGCTAAGTTCTTAGATGTGATTAAATAGACTTGCTTATGCTTAGTGCTAGAGGTGAATATGAATGCTAAATCCGGTGTGTATGAAGGTGCTAAGTGCTTGGTCTACCAGATTTGATATGTCTTGTTGTTACTAAGTGCTAAAATAACCTATACCTAAGCGAATGCTGTGATGTTATGTTATGTCGGCGAAGTAGATCTAAGTGGAATATTGATGAATTATCTATGCTAAGTGATTTCTAAGCTATATAATCACAGATCTGTGTCCTAGCTAAGGTTGCAGACACCTGAGTCTTGAAACCACCCCTGCCTCTACCTCGGGTGAGACTTCATCTGCTTCACAGGTGTTGTCGAAAGGGCCAGTAGTTAGGGTTTTGTTGGTGCGTTGTTGTAGAATTGAACCCTGGGTCTGCCCCTATGCCAACAATCATATGTTTTTACTCTTTCTGTTGAATAATATGAGCCGCGGAAGATATTCTCCTATTGTATTTGATCATGAAAAAACCCTAAAAGAATATTATTATTTTCTAATGGTAAATTCGGCCCCATTGTGGCCTTTATTGTAAAATAAATTCAAATTGTCAAGTCAGCCCCTATTGTGGCTAATGTAAAATATAACTAAGAGATATTTTTCAAGTTGGCCCTAGTAGTTAAAAGGGAATGTCACTTGTGTATAAATAGAGAGGCTAGATGCCTCAATTATACACTTATCTCACTCAAGCATAAGAGAGAGAAAGGTGTGCAAGTTTTGAAGAGAGAGGGAGGCACAACAAAGGACTATTTGTTTTTTGTCTTGGCATTGTTCTTGGTTGAAGAATATATTTAGAAGAAGTTGATGGGTTTTCTTCCCCTAGAGGGTTTCTCAGGATAATCTTTGTGTCTATCTTGTTTATGTGATTGTCTCTCTTTCAGTGATCTTGTATATGTAGTTAATGTGCTAAATAATTGTAATAAGAAAAGAGGAATTGTAATTGTTAGTTGCATAAGTAAATTATCAACATGGAATCAGAGCAGGCCTGAAAGAGACCAACTCACAGTTTATGAATGTTTTCCTAGCCTTAGCACACCCTCTCCAAGATATAGTTTTCAGTTTTGCAGCTGCTATAGAATTAAGGTTTTTGTATAGACCCTAAGAGTGACATTTTACCCTTTGTTGGAGGAAGTTTGTGAATCTAATATAACCTAGGAAAGCCTAGGAAGTCAACCACCTGAGACTATTCGGTTGTCCAGTATATGTATATGTTCCCAAGGAAAAAAGATCCAAATTGGAACCTTCAGTAAAGAAGGGCATATTTGTTGGTTACAGTGAAACATCGAAGGCATACAGTCTACATCCCTGGTCACAAACATGTTGATATTAGTAGAGATGTTACCTTTGATGAGGATGCAACATTCAACAATTCAAGGAAGTGTCGTACAAATGACTACCATGATGAATAACCAGTATCTCCAAGAGTTGAAGACACGAGAAATGATATTGTACCAGAAGAACATGATATAGAAGATCATGACATGGAAGAGCCACAAAGACCCACAGATCCACCTAGAGGAAAGAAGAGGCCATCTTGGGCTCGTGAGATTATACAAGATGTAGAAAAATACGGTGCTCCAGAAGGAACTTATAGAGAAAGCAAGAAACCAAAACCTTATTCCAATTACGTGGCACAACTTAGTGATATTATTGATACATAACCTACATGTTATGAAGAGGTTGCAAACAATAAGGAATGGAAGGATGCCATGATTGAAGAGTACCAATCCATTTTGAAAAATGATGTTTGGGATGTGGTTCCAAGACCAAGAGAGAAATCATTTGTAAGCTCAAAATGGATTTACAAAATAAAGCATGCAGCAGATGGAAGTATTTAGAAATAGAAGGAAAGGTTCTTGGCACGAGGATTCTCCTAGAAGGAAGGCATTGATTATGAGGAGACTTTTTCTCTTGTAGCAAGATACACTTCCATTAGGACTGTGCTTGCGATATTTGTAGTAAAGAAATGGAAGATACACCAAATGGATGTGAAGACAAATTTCTTGAATGGTGAGATAGAAGAGGAAGTGTATGTGGAACAGCCAAAAGGTTTTGAGACACATGACAGACAGACACATGTGTGTAGGCTAAAGAAATACTTATATGGTTTGAAGCAAGCCCCCATGGCTTAGTACGGGAGAATGGATAACTTCCTAATGATTTTGGGATTTACCAAGAGTAAAGCATATCCCAATCTGTACTACAAGGTTGAGGATGGAATTATAGTAATACCATTGCTATATGTATATGACTTGTTTCTAACAGGAGAAGAGAATCCCATCGCTGAGAGCGAGAGGAAGCTTTCCAAAAAATTCGAGATGAAAGATCTATGAATAATGCACTAATTCCTAGGTCTAGAGGTATGGAAAAGAAAAAATGAGATTCTCCTAAACCAAGGAAAATACATAATAGAGATTCTGAAGAGGTTTGATATGATGGATTGCAAGGCCATGCCTACGTCCACCGTGACAAATATGAAGTTTCTAAATGATACATCTTCATAAATAGTGGATGTCACCTTGTATAGATAAATGATCGGATCACTGATGTATTTGAAAAACACAAGACCAGACATATGTTTTGTGGTGGACAACTTGAGTTAGTACATGGTTGAGTCGAGACATGTTCACCTAGTTGCAACAAAACATGTATTGAGGTACCTAAAGGGTACAATTGATTATGGTCTCAGATATGTCTTAGATCAGGATATAAGCCTACATGTCTATGTTGATTCTGACTGGGTCGGTAGTGTAGCAGATCAGAAAAGTACATCCGAGTGTTTCTTCAGTATAGGATCAACTATGATTGCATGGTTCAACAGTAATCAAACCACTGTGGCACTTAGTACGGTCAAAGAAGAATATATTGCAACATGTTCAACTAGCAAAGAAGCAGTGTGGCTTAGAAAGTTGCTTGCAGGGCTATTTGATCTCGAATTAGAGGAAACTTGCATTTTACGTGACAACCATAGTTGTATGAAGTTTTTAGAGAACCCTATGTTTCATGACAAGTCAAAACACATTGAGATCAAATACCAATATGTTCGGGACATGGTACAAAAGGGAGTAGTAATACTCCAGTATATTGCCACCGACAAACATGTAGCAGATGTGTTGACCAAGCCCTTGTCTAGAGTTAAGTTTGAGTATTTAAGAGACAATCTTGGAGTGATCCAGAAAGACTTATCCAGTAGTGAGAAGTGATTGTTTTCTTTAGTATTGAGATGTGATCCCTAGTAGAGGAAACTAACCCAATGCAGGTCGGTACTCCAATGTAGGATGGTACACTACCCCAATGCATGTTGGTACTCCAATGCAGGTTGGTACACTACCCCAACATGGGTTGGTACGCTACCCTGGCATAGGTTTGTACTCCAACATAGGCTGGTACGCTACCTCAGTGCAGGTTGGTACTCCAATGCAGGATGGTGCACTACCAGAGTGCAGATTGGTACTCCAACGCAGGTTGGTACTCCAACGCAGGTTCATATGCTACCCAATTGTAATTCGGTACTCTAACGCTGGTTGGTATGCTACCCCAGCACAAGTTAGTACTCCAATGCAGGCTAGCACGCTACCCCAACGCAGGTTGGTACTCCAATGTAGATTGGTATGTTACTCCAGTACGAAAGGCTGGTGAAAGTGAAGAACTTCTTATGATTTATAGATTTGTGAAATTCAACAAGACAATGGTCGAAGTGTACATACATGCAGAAGAAGATTGTTCCTGAAGAATACCTTCCTAACTAAGAGGGAGTGTTGAAGAATATCTAGTTGTGGAAGATATTATCTTATTGTATTTGATCATGCAAAAACCCTAAAAGAATATTATTATGTTGTATTGGTAAAGTCAGCCCCATTGTGGCCTTTATTGTAAAATAAAGTCAAATTGTCAAGTCGACCCCTATTGTGGCTAATGTAAAATATAATTAAGAGACATTTTTAAAGTCATCCCTAGCAGTTAAAAGGGCAAGTCACTTGTGTATAAATAGAGAGGCTAGACACCTCATTTATACACATATATCACTTAAGCATAAGAGAGAGAAAGGTGCGCAAGTTTTGGAGAGAGAGGGAGATGCAACAAAGGACTATTTGTTTTCTATCTTGGCATTGTTCTTGGTTGAAGAATTTATTTAGAAGAAGTTGTTGGGTTTTATTCCCCTAGAGGGTTTCCCAGGATAATCTTTGTTTCTATCTTGTTTCTATGATTGTCTCTCTTTCAATGATCTTGTATATGCAGTTAATGTGGTAAATAATTGTAATAAGAATATATGAATTGTAACTTTTAGCTGCATAAGTAAAATCTCAACACTTTCTACCACTGAAAATTGCAAGTAAACAGTTCTAATTATTATTCTTGTTAAGGGATTTTATTTAAGTACTCTTCTTGTGAATTTCAGTGGCTAGAACTTGTTGTTGTAGAAAAAAAATTCTACAACCACAAGGCTTCCCTGACATATTGTTGATAACATCATTTTGCAGCTCTATTTTTCCATCAAAACTTGTGCTACAATATTGAGATATTATCTATGTGATTAGGACTTGATTACCCAATAATTACATGGTGTTTTTCATGGTTAATTATGCAGCTATTAATACTATATAAATATATATAGTTGCATTTTTTGGACAACGAGATTTCTTGCTTGTTCCCCTTTTGTTAAAGGCTTGTGTATGTATACTTTGTCTTGTTCTGGTCAAGTTTAACATTGACTTGCATGTACACAACACTTTGTAAACCATCCTTCATCAACAAGACTCTTTTCCAAGACTTTTTCCCACTTCCAAGCTTGACCTATAGTGGTTTCATTGAACATTATACCACTTTCCATCTCAATCCCCATCGGGATTCCCCTCTTGTGGTCACTTATCATCACTAAAGTGAAGGGAGTGTCTATATAAGGTGACATTGGGTAGGTACTCTTGTAGTTGTTACACTCCGGTGGTTTGGGTCGGGCTTTTCCCAACCTACAATTTGTGCGATAATATTTTGGCATCGTTGACGGGGAAGATTTTGAATCTTCTTTTGAACCCTAATGACAATTTGGAAAGCCTTTCCCAAAGCCTTCACCATAGATTTTCTGGCGACTCCATTTGAGGAAATTTCCCTTTCCATCCTCGATGAGATTCCTATAAATTTCATCTGGTGACTCCATTGAGGGAAGATACCCTCCCCATGTTCGATAATCCTCAAGATCATATGGCAACTCCACTAGTAAACCATGGAGGTATATGATAAACACCTACTGAAAAGGTGGGATGATATATCAAATTTCGATGGAAACCTGTGCTCAGTTGTTACACATGTTGTCAAGTTTGTTGAATACATTTATTGGTATCAGATAACCCAATATGATGTTCTAATGAAATTGTTCTTGGCATCCTTGGATAAGAAAGAGAGGAATTTGATCAAGCATGATTGTATCTCAAAGTATTTATCTATCTTCGTCTAAGAATTCCTTACACATTGTGGACCGAAGTCCCATCAATTTGAAGATATGGTTCATGACCTTGAAGATGCTTTCCAGGAAAATATGTTTCATTTGGATTTGATTGAGAATTTGAGGGTGATTTCCTTTGAAGGATATCTCTACAAAGAGGAAGACTCCAATGAAGTGCATGATCTTGACAAAACTTTACCCTCTAGATAGGAATTCTACGATGACAAGAAATATAATATTTTTCTTTTAATATTCCCAGGAACAATTAGATGAAGCAATCTTCATTAAGGATTAATCCCCTTGTGATTAAGAGGCGTCGGAGGGGCATGCCCACGAAGAAAAAGAAGAATTTTGTTGAAGTTCCACGTACTGAGAATCCAGATGGGACATCGGTATCCATTCTCTCGCCCGACAAAGATGAATTTGTTCGGCCTTTCTTTCCTCCTGCATATGAAGATGAATAAGTGATTAGTCCAAATGATGCAAATGTTTTTGTGAATAACCCCTCTAACATGGTTGATCAACACATTGATGATTTCATAGAGGTTGGGAGACGTAGATGGGATGTGGGTTGCTTCATTTTTTATAGAGATCCCATTTACGACATGGAAGGTCATTCTCGTGCAAAAGGGGTTGAGTTCTCATCTTCAGATAACTGGTCTTTATGTGCATATGATTTAGACTTTTGGCAGCTCAATGATGATAGGGTCACATATTATTTTCATCCATTTGAGGATGACTTGTTGCAATATATCCCTGATAAATTTCAATCATCTCTTGAGAGTTTTGATGCATTCCCTTTTGGGGATTTGAATGTGTTCTATGAATATTTTAAAGAACCTTCATGCTCAGATTTTGATGGACACCATGGAGTGGCTAAATCAAAGAAACCGAAGACTAGAGCTACCGAGAAGCAATGTTTTCATCGTGATGCTTCTTACAAAGGGGTGTCGATAAGAAGGAAACAATTTCTCAGTAGTAGGGGGGCTTCTTTCTTCGGACATGAAGTTGTTCCTTACCGTTTATCGTATTCTCAGGGAATCCATGCGGTTTGCTTCCGATCTCTCGTGTCCTCCTAGTCTTCAACAAGCAATGGGTATTTATGTGCGTATGAAGATGAACTGTTATCTATATACAATAGTCCTATTCAGAGATGGATCGATCAGGATTGTGTCTATTCTTTCCATCAGGATTTCCTCCCTCCCACCCATTTCCATAAGTTGATTTCTATGATTGATTACATGCTTACTTATTCTTATGATTATTTTATGCTTGACTTATCTTTTTTGTACTACATGATTAAGCACAAGGGAAGATAACTTAATGAAATGTTGAGAAGGTGGTTGCACTGGTTGTACGAAATCACCTGAAATTTTCAAGACCTGACCTTTAGGGCCCCAAGGCCCTAGGTAAGTAGGTATGTCATCTTGCTTCTTGCATTTGCATCTCACTTTCTCATGGAAGTTTAGTTGCATCTCATTTTCACTTTTTCATTTTTATCTACCTCCATATTTTCATAGTTCCTTTACATTGTTTTCTTTTATCATATTATATGTTAGTTAGAAATTTTTGAAAAATGAAAATTTTTATTTTAGGATTAATTTGGAATTTTTATCATATAGACAAAGAGTGAGTGAGCCACCCTGGATTTCACAGTTTGTTGTTTCCATGTGTGTAGGCACATATCTTACCAAGATATGTTGAGGCTCCCATGTACTCTACAGAGAGTACATGTCCCTAAGTAGGAGCCAAATGTTATCCCCCATTTCTAGGGATAACTAAGGAGATGATGTCTCTAGGTCCTCGGGTTGCAGACATGGAGTACCAAGAGACAAACTAGTAGGAAGAGCCCCACATCACACCACTCATCACCACGAGATCGATGGTTGCACCATTCACCACACCATCTTGGCTCACAAAGGACGATAGGTCTTTCTACATGAGGTAATAAGTCTGGTGTTGTGGTAAGTGTCATTTTAATAAATGAAGCATTTGGATATGTTGCAAAATGTCCTTTCTTGATTTTGAAAACATTTTCTTGGAAATTATGCTCTTTTGCCTTGTTTTACCTTAGTGGTTGACATTATTGTCCTAGTAAGTGGTCACCCTCGGGGAAAGGGTTGCTACTAGGGGGTCTCCTTGATGAATCATTGTACCATTCTCACACATACTTGCCACTTTTCATGTTTCTCTCCCTTCGTTTACTCATCTTTTGGGTTTTCGGGCCACATTGACCCAAGAAGGGCTTGTACCTCAATTCATGGGAAGAAGGGGGATAAAGGCCCAAAGGCTTGTAGTTGGAAAAAGATAAAAGTCAATCATAAACCTTCCATATGCTCTCACAAGGATCCAGAGAACAATGACATGTTTCTCACAAAAATTGAGGGACCTGTAAAATAATAACTAATTGAACATGCCAACCAAGGTAGACTATATGTGGGCAATGTTTTTCATGCTTAGGTAGAATTCCCACACATTCTCTTCAACTTGGGGAAGCACATTGTGACTAAGGTAGATTTAATGTGGGCAATGCTTTTCATGCTTAGATAGAAGTCCCACTTTAGATTCAACTTGGAAACACTCTAATAAACTAATGGAAAAAAGGGCTTGGAAAAATGTTGCATCGCGGATGAAGGGTAGCACACCCTCTACAAAGGCACCCATAAATGAGACAATATGAGCCCTTGTATGTCAAGAAACCCCATGCCCAAAAGTATTACTTCCCATCCACCTCATACTCTTCACATGACTTAGAGAGGGTCCACCTAGGAAACACTCCTTGAATTGGGTAATGATTCACCCAATAGGTCATCGTGATAACCCTCCCATACCTAAATTTGGTAAGTTGCATAAGGTCTTTGAGAATTTATTTATTTTTAGAGGGGGGACTTGATGCACATGTTTAGGCGGTTCTTTTATTATATACGTCTTACTTGACATGATGATTGTGACTTGTGAGCCATTGGAGGGAGAATTTTCTTGTCCTTGCAGGGCCTGGATAGGTGGAAGTCATTTCGTGAAGGCACAAGGTCACTTGGACCTTCACTTGGGGCATGGAGCCCACAGGATATAATATTATATGTTTTGTATGGTTTTTTAAAATAATCCAGCATGAGATATTGTTTATTACTAGCAACAACCACATTTAAGTAAAAGTGGTTGATATACGCCTCAGCCCCATTTTCCACCCTTTTAAATTAATGGGGTTGATCAGCGTATATCAACCACTTTTACTTAAATATGGTTGTTGCTAGTTGACAGCTGACATGTGTGGGGCACAACTATTAATGTATTAATACATTTTAAATGTAATAATTAATAGTCAAGGATTAATTAATAAATAATTATTATTTAGTAATTAATTCAGAATAATTAATCAATTATTAATAATTAATCACTCAATTATTAATAAGTAATTAATTATAAATTATTAATTAGAATTATTAATAGAAAATTAATTAATTATTAATTGATAATAAATTAATTGTTAATTATTAATTAATAATAAATAAAATATTACTTATTAATTATTAATTGATAATTAATTAAATATTAATTAATCAAAAATACAATAATTATGCTGAAGGCCTGGTTGACAGGTTTTCCAAAACAACCATTTTGTTCACCATTCTTGAAGTTGACAGGTTTTAGAAAAAACCATCTTTGTTCAACATACCACTCTGCATTTATCATAGAAATAATTGTCATATAATGTATCTACATATCCTATTTCTTTGTTGTCCATTAAGAGATAATTCATAAATACTCTTGTACTCTATCCATTGCCTCATGATTCCTCGACCAACTATGTACTCTACACACTGTACTCTATACATCGCCTTACTGCCTCCACCTTTCTCATCACCAAGTAAGCCCCCAACCTCCTATTTTGATATACTCCAATGATTTAGCAAGGAAACCAGGAGTATTATCAGTGTTCCTTGATCCAGTGTTAAACCTTCATACAACACACTCATGGGACTACATAGAAAAGGAACTGGTTATGCCAAATGCTTTTTCCGTAAAACGGGGTACTTCTGGCGTTGATATCATAATAGGATTTCTAGATTCAGGTATAAAGTGATATTCAAATTTTAGTCTTATAGAAAAAAGTTCAGTTGATTCAGTGAACCGGAGTCATGGGATTCATGATCATGCAATTACAGTAATATACATGTTATGTATGGAACATCGTCAGGCATTTGACCAGA
Source organism: Picea engelmannii (assembly GCA_009831015.1). Classification (NCBI taxonomy): domain Eukaryota; kingdom Viridiplantae; phylum Streptophyta; class Pinopsida; order Pinales; family Pinaceae; genus Picea; species Picea engelmannii. The sequence continues at coordinate 10,110 of ML790168.1, read as the reverse complement.
AGCAACCAACTTCAGTTGTAAAAAATGGAGGTCAATCAACATTCGGGTTTCGGCGATTACAAACGCCGAACTCATAACACACATTGATTGTCGAAATCACAAAATGCGATTAAACTATGGGGCCAGACAGAGTGGAGTTCGGAGTTCGGGGTTTGCTAACACCCAATGCACAAAAAACAAAATGACACGGTGACTGCCGAATCGCGAAATGCAAATAGGGTGTGGGCCCAACAATTTTGGGTTTCGGCGTTTGGTAAAGCAAAGGAACTCCGTGCACATTTAACAAGTGAACTCTGAAATGCGAAATAACAAATTAAAATGATTTTCCAAATCATATACGCTCCAACAAATAATTTTGGGATAAATGTAAAACCGAATTCCCAATTGGTAAAAACAAGAAATTACCGCGTTTGTTCAAAAACGAATTTTTATCAGGAAATAAAATGAGTTTACAAACTCAATAATATATATATATATATATACGCAGAGAAAACCTCCAAACACATAATAACCAATTCAATTCAAGAAATGCTTTCAAGCTATCTTTTGGATTACAATTTCGACTCTGGTATTTAAACACAGAAAATTGCCCCTTCGATCTTCTAAAGGATTTTAATCAAGGCGGTGTTAAAATTCGGTTGCCTTGAATGGTTAAGGCGGACACCGTTTAGAGTAATTAAATCTTCGAGTCTTGAAGAGTCAAGACGACCACCGATCCGCCGCTATTTAGGCGGTGAAATGATTAATCTCTGACATACTCCCTCTTAATCATTTCCGAACAAAAAACAAAATAAAACATGTGAAACAAAATTGTTGTAAACAATGTATTACAGCTTACAGACCCCAATGTTTCTTCTATGGATTTTAAACAGTTCATTTCCCAAAGGCTTTGTAAATATGTTTGCAAATTGTTCTTCAGACCTGCAAAACTGAACAAAAATTTATTTTCCATTTATCAGTTCACGAATGAAATGATACCTCGTATCAATGTGCTTACTCTGTTTGTGAAAGACATGATTCTTTGACAGTGCAATGGCAGATTTATTGTCACAGAAAATTTGAGTTGCATCATTCTGGTCATGCAACTATTCATTCAAGACCCTTCTCATCCATACAGCTTGACATGCATCTGCAGATGTTGCAACATACTCTACCTCAGTGGAAGATAGAGTCACAATGGGTTGTTTCTTTGATGCCCATGCCACTGCTCCAGACCCAAGACTGAAAACATACCCAGATGTGCTTTTCCTGTCATCAATGGAACCTGCAAAATCACTATCAGTATATCCGATCAGCTCAAATTTTAAGCTTGATGTGTATCAGATACCAAAATTAGTTGTTCCAACAACATATCTCAAGACCCTCTTTCCTGCTTGCCAATGAGTATTCTTCAGAGTCTCCATGAATCTAGAAATCAAACTCACAACAAACATAATGTCATGTCTGGTTGTTGTTAAGTACATAAGGATTCAAACCAACCTCTTATACAGGGTTGGATCAACATATGATCCTTCATCATACTTGCTCAGTTTAATACTAGTTTCCATTGGTGTTGCAGCTGGCTTGCAATTCAACATTCTGAACCTTTTCAGCACTTCACTTGCATAGTTAGTTTGACAAATGAAAATGCCATCATCAGATTGATCCACTTCAATTCCAAGAAAAAATTTCATCAAACCTAAATCAGTCATCTCAAACTCTGTTTTCATGGCATTTTTAAAATCATCTATAGATAGATCTCCAATAAAAATCAGGTCATCAACATACAAACAGACACTCAAAATTTTACCTTTCTGGTCTATCTTTGTATACAGAGTTGGTTCACTTGGACTCCTGCTGAATCCAACACTGATCAAGTATTCATCAATCCTGCTATACCAAACTCTGGATGCCTACTTCAATCCATACAAGGCTTTCCTCAACTTATAAACTCTATCTCTATGCTTATCAATCTCATAACCCAGAGGTTGTCTTACATAAACCTCTTCTTCCAAATATCCATTCAAGAAGGCAGACTTGACATCCATTTGATGCATGATCCATCTATTCTGAGCTACAATATCTAAGACCATCCTCACTATGTCAATCCTTGCTACAGGAGCAAAGGTTTCATTGTAATCAATACTGGGTTGCTGATTATACCCCTGAGCTACAAGTCTTGCCTTGTATTTTTCAACTTGACCATCTGCATTCAACTTAGTCTTATAAACCCATTTAACACCAATACTGTTCTTACCTTCAGGTAAATGAACAAGATCCCAAGTGTGATTTCTTTCAATGGAATCAATCTCCTCATCCATTTTATCCAGACATCCTCTTTAGCAGCTTCATCAAAACTTACAGGATCACATGCCATTAATGCAAAATTTGAAATATGATCTACTTCTTCATTTTGATCATACAATTCTCTTAAGCTTCTAGTCTTATGTCCTTTAAATTTGTTTCTTAATAAATCTAAAGTGGGATTTGATTCACTACTTACTTGTGAATCTGAATGATGTCCACCATATCCAAATGGCTCACCACGCTCATGAATTCTAGGCGTTCTAAATTGAGATGGGCTAAAATCTGGTTCTTGCCTTGTTGGACTTCTTGCTGCAGGCATATATGCATGTGGAACCATCTGTCCATCTCCTTCAACTTGCTCAGCTCCATAATCATCTTCACGGGGTAACACAACTCCCTCTGAAATTGATTTGTCAATACGTCCATCCCAGGCTTCATCTTCTTTAAATTGAACATCTCTGTTGATTACATATTTCTGGGTGATGGGATTGTAGATTTTATATGCCCTAGACTCTTCACTATATCCAACAAAGATACATCTCTCACTTCTGTCATCCAACTTCCTCCTCATTTCTGCAGGTACATGCGCAAATGCAACACATCCAAAAATTCTAAAATGAGAAACATTGCAAGGCTTACCATCCCAAGCTTCCTGAGGTACATGATCCCTCACGGTCTTGGTCGGACTTCTATTCAAGATAAAAACAGAGAAAAGAACCGCATCTCCCCAATATTCATTTGAAAGATGCTTCTCTTTCAACATGCTTCGAGCCATATCCATGATGGTTTGATTCTTCCTTTCAGCCACTCCATTCTGCTGTGGAGTATATCGAGCAGTAAACTGCCTTTTAATTCCATGAAGACCACAAAATTCAATGAATTCATTCAATATATACTCACCTCCTCTGTCAGACATGAGGATCTTAATGGTTCGACCACTCTCATTCTCAACCATAGACTTGAATTTCTTAAAAACATCAAAGGCTTCAAACTTCTGTTTCAACAAATACAACTAAGTCTTCCTACTGAAATCATCAATGAAAGTCATAAAATAAACACAACCAGTTAAAGAAGGTGTTTGCATAGGTCCACATAAATCTGTGTGGAAAATTTCCAAAGGATCCTTTGCTCTGTAGGAAACACCTGAAACAAATTTCTCTCTGTGATGTTTCCAAGTATGCAACTCTCACAAGAGCTTGCAGGTTGTTGAATACAAGGTAACCCCTTCACCATATGTTTCTTCTGTAACAAATCTAAACCACCAAAATGTAAATGACCATATCTCAAATGACATAACCAAGATTTTTCTAGACTTCCTGCTTTATAAGCAATCAAAGAACCACTCAAATCATTTTGCATAACAAGTGAAAACATTCTATTCTTGGTCATCTCTACTCTTGCAATCAACTGTTTGCTGGGAAATTTATCATAGATTGTACATACCTTGTTCTTGAAGAACACTCGATCAGTTGTCCAACACTAACAAGATTGCATTTTAGACCAAGCACAAAATAAGCATCATCAATATTTCTTCTCTGATTGTTCTTAGTGTAAACTGGAACTAGACCTTTACCATTGACTGTAACCTTTCAATCATTTCCCAGTTTGACTTCAGACTGAATACTAGTATCAATGGAAGAAAATAAGTCTTTATTACTAGTCATGTGGTTACTGCAACCACTATCCAAAAACAAAATATCATTTGCACATTCCTGAGTGACGTTATAGGTCAAAAACACAGGATTTTGATGATCCTCAGACTCATTTGTGATATGTGCAGAGTGTTTTCCAGCATCTGCCTGTTTCTTCCAACATTTGTTAGAAAAATGCCCAAACTTCTTACAATAATAGCATTGCACTTTAGTTTTATCATACCTCTGATTTTCTTGCTGCCAGGGTTTGCTGCTGCTCCCTCTTAAATTAGGAGGATTCTATTGGGGCTTCTGCTCAGACTCTGATTCAGCTTTGTTGTCCCTTGGGCCAGAAAATTGACCTCCTCTTCCACGAGTATGAAACCTTCCTCTGCTTCTGCCTCTGGTAACATGCAATTGGGATTTGAAATCATGCTCCAATGATCCTTCTTCATATCTAGATATCCTAGATTCATGAGCAACAAGAGAACTAGTTAACTCATCAATTTGCATTAAACTTAAATCTTTCAATTCCTCTATGGGAACAACAACAGGCTCAAACTTCTTGGGCAAACTTCTCAACACTTTCTCAATAACTCTTTTATTCTCAACATAATCTCCATACTGCCTGAGTCGGTTCACAACACTCATTACTTGAGTCATGAAAGTATCAACACTTTCATTATCCTTCATCTTCAGATTTTCGAAGTCCCTTCTCAAGTTCTGCAACTTGACTGTCTTCACCTTGGACACCCCTTGATAACAGGCTTCAAGAATGTCCCAAGCCATCTTCAAAGATGCAGCACTAGCAATCTTCATAAAAATGGATTCATTTAATCCTTGCTGGATTAATCCAAGAGCTTTATTATCCTTCTTCCTGTTTTCCTTCAGTAAAACACGGTCAACATTAGACAGAGCCAATTCTGCTGCAGCATCAACAGGCTCGGGATAACCATCAATAACATAAATCCACAAATCCTGAGAATGCATAATCGTCCTCATCTGAATGTACCAGGAATCATATGACTTCTCACTCAGAACAGTAACTTGAATATGAGAAGAACCACTACCAGACACAGCCATTTATAAAAATTGACAGAAATTAAATAAACCTTCATGCAAAAAAATATGAGAATATTTTTTTGGCACTAACAAGAATAATCTGCAATGAATTAAGCAATTGTTGAATAGACTGCTAGCTCTGATACCAAATGTAAAAAACAGAGGTCAATCGACATTCGGGTTTCGACGATTACAAACGCCAAACTCATAACACACGTTGATTACCGAAATCGCGAAATGCGATTAAACTGTGGGGCCAGGCAAAGTGGAGTTCGAGGTTCGGGGTTTGCTAACACCCGATGCATAAAAAAACAAAATGACACAGTGACTGTCGAATCGTGAAATGCAAATAGGGTGTGGGCCCAACAATTTTGGGTTTCGGCGTTTGGTAAAGAAAAGGAACTCCGCACACATTTAACAAGTGAACTCTGAAATGAAAAATAACAAATTAAAATGATTTTCGAAATCATATATGCTCCAACAAATAATTTTGGGATAAATGTAAAACCGGATTCTCAATCAGTAAAAACAAGAAATTACCGCGTTTGTTCAAAAACGAATTTTTATCAGGAAATAAAATGAGTTTACAAACTCAATACACA
>ML790167.1:124437-141218 GCA_009831015.1 Picea engelmannii | reverse complement strand
GTCTACTAGGAGATGCTACGGTTCTCATGCACTCTACGACAAGCACATCTCCCCAAGTAGGAGCTAGATGTTATCCTCATTTTGTGGATAACTAAGGAGATGATGTCTCGAGGTCCTTAGATTACAGATATGGAGTGATGAGAGACTACATGACCAACAATACCCTTTTCACAAATGGAAAACCCACTCACCACCACAGATGGTCACATGTTTACAGATGGAATCCACCACACCAATTAGCTTCTGGAAGGTAGTGGGCCTTGCTCCATGAGGTACAAGTCAATATTAAGGTGAACATCATTTTGATATCTAAGCCATTTGATTATGTTTTATCTTATATTGCTCTATATTTCATGATATGTGATTTGACATCATGCCTTTTTCCTCGCTTCAAATTGGTGGTTGACATTGTGCCCTAGCAAGTAGTCTTATTTGGGAATGGGTTTGCTATTGGGAAATCCTTTAACGAGCCATCGTATTGTTCCCGACTATACTTACTATTTTTCATCATTATTCCCATCCATTTCCTTATCTCTTGGTATTTTAGGGTGTATTTCCCCAAGAAGGGGTTGTCCCTCATTCTATGGGAAGAAGGGGCTAAAGGCCCGTAGGGGTTGGTGTTGGGTAAAATATAAAAGCCTTATATAAAACTTCCGTATGCTTCACCCAAGGATCACCCAAGAAAGAAATGAAACACTCTTCTTTGAATAAAATAGGACCCACAATATAATAAAAAATGTTTAAAAGGTTAGTTGAAGGATAGGAGGTCTCATCATGAGACAACCTATCACATCCATGGATATCTAGTGGTATGACATTGTAATCATCTGGTCACCAAACCGGGGCAGTGACTCTCAGTTGCATGGATGAGAGAAAGGGGGTGTCATCACGAGGAAACCTTCTCATTTCCATTAGGTATTTGCGGGTGACATTACCACCACCTGGTCACCACGCCAGGGAAATGACCTTCAATATCTACTTATTCTATTATGAAAGAAAATATAAAATACAAATGACGGGCTTGGAAAAAGTGCATTGCGGACAAAGGTACCACACACCCTCTACAAAGGCACCCATGAATGAGACATTATGACCCCTAGTATGTCATGATCCCTATGCCCATTGAGTCTTGATCACATCCACCTCATACACTTTACATGGCTTAGAGATACCTCTTGGAAGCTCTCCTTGAACTAGGGAAAGATCTATCGAATAGGACACCTCGTCAACCCTCCCATACTTAAGCTTGACAAGTCGCATCGTGTCTTTGAGCTATTAATTGTTTGATATGGTGATCTTTGATGCACATGATTGGATGACTTATTTATTGATTATATTAACTTCTCATGATGTTATGACTTGAGATCCTTGGAGGGTGTGTTCATTTGTCTTTGCAAGACCTAGTCGGTGGACATTTTAGGGAGAACAAGCTTAGATTGGGCTTTCATGGGGCTACACGCCCATAGGTTGGATGCCGGGTTCCCACATGTCGGATGAGAGATATCAAACTTGAAAGGCCTCAAATATGACTTGGAAAACATAGCCTATCCCATACATGCCAAATGTTTTTCCTATAAGAGGCAAAACGTCACTTCTAGAGGCATGACATCACCTAGGGGGGTTAGGTCTTGGTGGTGAGGTGCCATTCATTTACACATGAAAGTTTGAGGAGGAGAAGGGTCTTCACCGTGTATGGGTGCCTAGATGATTGACACATGGCCTTTGGAGGCCCATCGATGCTTCTCCAATGCCAACGACATCCTCAAAGTGGAAAAACGTCCCCTAAAGGGGCGACGTCCTCCTAAATTAGGGTTTAATTTGTGAAAAAGATGAAAATTTAAGTGAATTGTTTAATTTTTTTTTTCCTCAGAAAAAGATCAGAATTTCATTATGGTATAACAAAATTACATACACAGATATGAACCAGTTAATACATAACTGCGATCATATTTTCCAGCAAAAAAGGAAATGTTGTTTATCTCCCATGGTTACATATACATACTACACTATACAAAATCTTTTAACATTTTTGTTCCCGATATTTTTAGTAGTCTTCTATAATAGTTCTAGATTCATATACATTCCTTCCATAGTTCAAAAAAAAGAAGTAATAAAGTCCCGTCAAAATATAGAGGCTCCTCTCATGAGAGGTATTCTAGTTCCCATAGTCAATTGTCCTGTCTTTCATGGAAGGGTCGATGGTAGTAGCCTTTTGTTCCATCAAGAGTGTGTTCAATAACGTTCCATAGACCAAAGTCTAACTGCATGGCTTCCTTGGAAAGTCTGTCTGCCATTTGATTCCTTTCCCTTTAAATATGAGAAAAAGAGATATTGTCAAATAAACTTTTGATTTAGATTACATCCTCTAGCAAGGGAAGTAAGCGAGAAATTTGGCATCTATGTATCCCATTAGCCCAGTTGATGATAACTAAAGAATCACAAAAAAATTGTAGAGCTCTACAACCCTTCTCAAATGAAAATAGTAAGAGTAGTTTTAAGGCCAAGAGTTCAAAGTAGTTATTTGTGCCAGCCCCCAACCCCTCCTTAGGGTAAAAGTAATGTGTATGTGAGAGAAAGAGGCAACCACCCCCCCATAGTTTCTCTGATTAGATGGGGAGGCTCCATTGAAGAAATCCTATGGGATACTTGGATCAGGGGAATCCTCCTTGATAGCCCTTGGACGCACTACAATCCCCCCAATAGAGCATGAAAAGGATTTTCATATCCCAATGCTTTGGAACGCAACCCTTTCTACTAAAATGTTTTCCTCCTGGAAGATGTGACCATTTCAGGTGATCCAGATCCCCCAGGTGATAATGAAAGGGAAGGCACGAAGTTCCTCTTGTCCACGTCTGTTCAACCATGCCTTTAAGGCCAATTCAAGAGTGTGGGTATTGATTCCTTTGCAAAATCCTAGACTTCCTTGAGAAAAGGACAAAGTAGAAAAATATGGTCCACTGTTTCCAAATGCGATTTACAAAGAAAGAAAACGACCTGGCCCAAAAAATAGGCGCCTTTGAATGTCGTCCCATGTGGGAATTTTATTTGCCAGAATCGACCAGATTAATAGTTTCCCCATCGCTAGAAAAGTTTGTTTCCAAATCTTACGCCACCACCAAATAGGATCCCGTTGATGAAGATCCGCTGTTAACTTTAAATATCCAGAATGAGGAGTGTATTCTCCATCCCCTACACTGTCCCAAAGTAATTCGTCGTCTCTATCTACCAGTCGTATTGAAGTTTCCCGTAGATTCTATATGTATATGTTCCAAAATGGAAATTCATCCTCTAAGAGTCCAGGCCTATGCCCCGCCATCCATCCATGATGCCACAAATTTGTAGTGAGAGGATAGCCCACCTGTGCCAGATGGAAGAAGCCTCCCAATGCCAATCTTTGCCTTAATCCCTCAGGCAGGATGTGTCCAAGATGGCACCCAGGCCAAGGATCCAGGCCTAGACACACCATGCATCCATTACCTACTCTCCACACCAATCTCTTCCCCACTAGATCAAAATCCTTAATCAAATCCTTCCATATAATAAAATCCCCCGATGAAGACTTGTTTAAGGAGCGAGCCCAGTCTAAAATTGAAAGTGGAATAATATACTTCTGGTGGATTACCTGGGTCCAGAGACTAGAAGTCTTTATCAGTCACCAAGAGATTTTTTCCACGAGAGATTTAGAGAAGAATAAAATGTTCTTCAGTCCCCAGCCACCAAGGGCCTTTGGATTTGCAATCCGATCCCATCTTACCAAGGGTATAACTTTTTTGTCCTTATTGCCCTGCCAAAGATATGTAAAGCATAATTTCCTCATCTTCTTTAGAATTACTTTGGGAATCTAGGCTAAAGACATCCAGTAGACTAGAATAGCTTCTAAAACCGACTTTACCAGGACTAACCTCCCAACCCTTGAAATCCATCGATGGCTCCAACATTTAATCCGTTTCTCCATTTTTTCTATAAGCCACCGCCAATTGATCTTCCTATAATCATTTAATTTTACAATAAACCTGAGGTATTTCAACCCTTCATCAAGATCAAAGACTTGAAATGGGAGTCTGTCCACAATGTAAAGTGTTTCCTCTTCATCCATCGAAGATAAAGTGATACTTGAATTTTGTGCGTTGATTTCCATGCCAGTGGCTTGTTTGAAGAGTAGTAGACCATCACACAGTTTTCCAATATCCTGTCTCGAGCCATCACAAAAAATTACAATTTCATCTACAAAGAGTAAGTGAGATATGTTTAATACATGAGAGATTTTGATGCCTCTGAAGCTTCCAACAGATTTGGTTTCGTTCAAGTAACGACTAAGACACTCCTCGACCAACAAAAAGAGATGTGGAGAAAGGGGACAACCTTGTCTAAGCCCTCTTTCCGCCTTGAAAAAAGGTGTGGCTAAGCCATTGATAAGGAGAGAGAATGATACTGAGGATAAACATGCCATAATACAATTTGTAAAAGCTACTCCAAAGCCAATATGAATTAACAACATACAAATATAAAGCTAGTTTACCCCGTCGAAAACCTTTGAGAGATCAATTTTTATTGCTTCTCCTTTGATTTTTTTAATTTTCATGCTGCATAAACCTTCTTGTGCCACTCTGATGGCTTCATGAATCTATCTTCCTTTCAAAAACCCAAACTGTTCCCCCAAGATGTGCCTTGAAATAATATCCATTAATCAGAGGCTGATGACTTTTGAAATGATCTTGTAGATGCAGTTGCAGAGAGAGATCGGGTGAAACCATAAAAAGTAGCTGGATTATTAGACTTGGGGATTAAAGCAATAAAGGTGGAATTTAGTGGTTCATGAATACACCCATTTTTCCTGGATTCTTCCACTACTTTTAGAATATCATTATCCAACAAATAAAAAAAACCCAGAAATAATTCAATTGGCCATCCATCCAGACCTTGACTCTTCCCTTTCTGGAAGGATTTCATGACAACTAGTAATTATTGTTCCGTGACCAGATCCATTAGTGTCTCCCTCTACTCTTCTTCTAAAAATCGTGGGAATAAACTGGCTTCTTTCACAATTTACCCAATTGAAGAGCCTGATTGTTCTTTGAACATATATTTCTGGGAAGAGTCAAGGTCTGGATGGATGGCCAATTGAATTATTTCTGGTTTTTTTTTATTTGTTGGGGAATGATATTCTAAAAGTAGTGGAGGAATCCAGGAAAAATGGGCGTATTCACGAACCAATAAATTCCACTAAGAGCCATTAGTGTCTCCCTCTCCTCTTCCTCCACAAATCGTGGGAATAAACTGACTTCTTTCACAATTTCCCCAATTGAAGAGCCTGACTATGCTTTGAACATATATTTAAAATGTGAAATCCATAATGTTGAGAGCCCTTTGAAGGTGTTGAACAATTGGCCATCCCTCTAAGTTAGACTCCAAATGGTATTATTCGATTTCCTACCTTTAGAAAAATTATGGAAGAATTTTGTGTTCTCATCCCCACAAGCAAGCTAAATAGCCTGACTTTTTAGACGCCATAAAGATTCCTTGTCAGCCAAAATATATCTCCACCGAAGTTCCACTTGAGCAAGCTCTTCCCTAGCTTCCATGGAGTTGAAGCCAATATCAGGGTCAACCTGCCATTCCAAGAGAGAGAAGCTCCTGATCTTCTTTTACTCTTTTATGATGTGCCCATGAAATGGTAGCATGTTTAACTTTCTTTAGATATTCCATAAAAAGAATTGCTACATGCGAGTTGTATATTGGTCCAATGGGATTCCATAGATTACAAACTAAGGCCTAATACTCAGAATCCTTTAGCCATCCTTCGAATAATTTGAAGGGGTTGGGTGTGCGTCGGGTCCTACCATTTAATTCCAAAACAATCAGGTTGTGATCTGACTCTCTACCACTAGCAACCCATTGGCGGGCAAGGCCTAGGGAGTCCACCAGGTTCTCTGTCAATAGAAAGATATCCAAATGTTTTTCAACTCTAGCATCACCAGTCCTCAAATTCCTCCAAGTTGGTTGTTGTTTTACCGGGAACAGATCAAAAAAACCAAAAGTATCAATATAGTGCATGAAAAACTCAGTCAAGGGATCCAGAGTCGAACGGGGGCCCCAGACCTCCACCGCTCCCAAGGAAAAATTTAGTTCCCCACTCACAATAATCCATGGCTGAGAAATCCAAGGAAATAAGGCTAGAGAATCCTAGTATCATTTTCGCTCAGCATAGGGACCATAAATATTAAGGAGCACTAAGGCATGCCCTAGCTCCTCAGAGAATAAAATGAGACCAATCCCTGAGTCAAAGCCCCAAACATTATCACATATTCCTCTCTTGAGTCTCCATCCTATGGAAATACCCCCAAAGCATCCTTTTTCATCAACCCCCACAAATGAACAACCAGGAATAAGTGCTTCCAAAGAACGTACCACTAACTCACTGACTTCCATGGTTTCTTGGAGAAAGATTGCGTCCAATTTGATAACACAAACAAGTCTTTTCAAAGATGATTTTTTAGCCAGGCTCGCCAAACCCCTACAGTTGAAGGAGAGAATTTTCATGAGGTAAATAACTCCAGGGGTTGCTTTTCTCTAAGTGCCATTCAATAGAGGATTTCCTGCCTGAAGCCACATTGAGTTTGGCTCGGTCTTGGGCCAAAAGAAAGTTTGAGGGTATGCCTCGCCCCTGCAAAGAAGACAAATCCCGAGGAAGAGTCCCCAAGATAGTCCCAGGTGGATATTCTACAATGCATCTACTCAGAGTCTCATATAAATTATCCCTATGGCGAAGGGCGTAATGGATCCTAGACCCCTCAGAAGATTGGGAACTGGAGGAAGACTGAAAAGAAGAAAAAGAGGGAGTCCCATCAAGAGATGTAGGAGGGGAGGGTAGATGAGAATCATTCTCCAAAGGTAAGGATATAGAGGTAGAAGAATAACCCCCAAATCAAACATTCATAGGGGTCACCGATGCTAAGGGGTCCTCAAGTGAACAAAGAACACTTGACACTTGACCCGAATTAACCACATGTGTGCTAATTAGAGAAGGAAAAAGATCCCTAGGGGGGGAGAGGGAGAAAAAGGCCGCCACATGCCATGGAAGAAAGAAGGGAGAAGGAAGACCCAACAAAGGAGGGAAGTCTAGTCCCAAGGTTCCCAAAGGAAGATCCAAATAAAAAATAGAAGAAGCAGCTAGAGGCAAAGAGAGATGTTACTTACCCGACACTAGAAGAGATATTGGACAAGCCTGCAGAGAATATTTCCAAACTTTTGTGAGTGCCAGGTCTCTGTCCACCGTAGAAGGACCCGTAGGGGGAGACAGTTGTTTCTAGATGAACCTACCCGAATCCCCAACCTGAGAGATCCCCACCTGTGTGCCTCCAGTGACCCCATGGTCCTGAACCGCTCTGTCCAACTCAGTGCCTGTTCCAACATCCAAAGTACCCCTTAACTTACCTTTAAAGGGAATTTTGTATTCCACCACTCCATGCCCATAAGCATGGCATCTATGGAATCTAAAGGGGATACCTTCATAATCCATAGGCTGAAGAAAAGTATCAGTTGAAGGTCTAGCCGCACCAAGATCCTGGCAACTGACATAAGCCCCGTATCTTCAAAAGAGTAATCAGCCTCCAAGAAATCATCAAATCTATTACCAATGGCCGAGAAGCGCACAGAGTTCCGATATTGCATAGGAAGGCTTGGTAACTGGATCCAAACTGGAACCACATCAACTCTTTCCCTTTTGGCATAAAATATTGGGGTCCAATGCTTGAGAAAAATAGGGGTGCTAGTCATTGTCCAAGTTTTAAAGAGAACCCAGTCCACATCAGAAGAGGCCTTGAAAACAAAAGAGAACCAACCCATGGATAAAAACTGAATAATGGGAAAGTAAGTTAGTTTTGTGCCCCATGATTTATCCACCCATGAGAGAAGAAATATAGTGCCCAACCTTTTGCCTCTTTCTCGCCCTACTACAACAAGTTCTAATAACTCAACCACATGGTCCATAGCTATATCCTCTCCAAATACTAAGCAGTCTGGATCAGATCAATCCCGAGCGCACTGTGAAATCCTATGAGCCGAGCGATTTGAAACCCTAAAATCCTTCGAGCATTCTCCTTCTCTCCTCTTCGAGAACACTCAAAGGATTTTTGGGGTTCAAATTGCTCGGCTCATAGGAATTCAAAGTGTGCTCGGGATTGATCCGATCCAGACTGCTTGGTATTTGGATGATTCTTTCTAGCTCTTGTGGTGAATTGTCTTAGCATTTCTCTTGATATTTGTATGGTTTTTACTCTCTTGCTATAATCTTATTCAAGTCAAGCATTTTTATTCTAGGATCTAGGTGGGAATTAAAAGGGAATACACCCCCACCATAGCCTGCATCATTTTATTTTCTTTATCTCATTGATTTAGGGTTTGCTAAGAGAAGTATAAGGGCATACACCCCCTTAGCCTAAACCCTACCTTAGAGAAACTTGCCTTGGGGAGTAAAAGGGATCACACCCCCAAGGAGGTAGCTTATATAAGCTCCTTGTGACTCCATTAACCCAATATTAAAGGCACTAGTCATTGATTTGTTGCATTGGAGAAATAAAATATTGCATTGGGAAACACAATTTTTGGTCATTTTTACCTCTTGCAAAGTGGATTTTTTTTCTTGTGCCTTGGGAATCTCACAACCACTAGGGTGTCCCCATCTAGGGGCTACTTATATCTGCTACTAAAAAATTTCATCTTCAGCCATTAGGGCTGCAAAAACCCTAACTTACTTGCTTTAGTAACTCTCTTATCATCCATTGGTTTTTTCTCAATATTTGCACACTTGCTCCCCTTCTACTAACACACTTTTTGGAAAAGTTTGATGAGATTTCAGTGGATGATTTTCTTGCTGTAATACATTGAATGTTACATACATAAGGATGATATGATATTCTCCATACAATTGTTTACAACCGCCTTATATTTTATGCTAAGAGTATTGTTTTTTCATCTTGAGTTTAACTAGTCATTTACTAGGTCTTCTCTTGCATTTTCTACTTGATCTCTAGAACTTATTGAGAAACTTATAATAAGATTTTATTTCTGATATATACTGTCATATATTTATGCAAATTAGGGACAACAAGCTTAACTTGCTGATCCAACTAACATATACTATTACAAAGTGTCTTTTCTTGTGTCTCGAGAAGGTACAATCATCCAGAGAAGTGTTATACCCATGGGATAGCAATTACTTGACTTGAAATACATCTCTTTACACTTTTCACTTCACTTAGAATTGACCTATAGGGGCTTAATTTCCATCCATATCCATCTCAAATCCCCCTAGGGTCACCGAGATTGCCTCCCTAGAGTGACCTAGTTACCCTTGAAGTGCGGGACCTACATCGAGGTGACATTGAGTGTATGATTTTTAAGTTGTAGCACTTGTTCCATGGTTGGGTCAGGATTTTCCCAACCTACAACTTGCGCTATAACACACCCAACCCACTAGCTTATCAATAGAACAAAGAAACAAAGCAACACTAATCGATCAACAATCATCATTCAAAATGCTCAAAATGATCAATCAACACTGATCACACACACTCCATCGATACATCCAACTGAGCCAAGGGAACCACCGATAACAAGTACCAAACTTGAACTACTAGAGGGATGCTGTAGATGGGGAAAAAGCGATCAAAAAACCAAGAGCAACCAATACACATTGGTTCAATGAGCTGGAAAAATGATCAATGAGCATATAATATCAAATTAGGTAATGCCATAGATCGATGACCACTAGATCAACATGATGGGAAATGGGACCGATGGGATAATGATAGAAAAGTTGGGCACTGTGATTGACCAATCAATAGCCATGGGAAAATCATCCCAATACTAGACACACACACACACACACACACACACACACACACACACACACACCCTTGTTCAATTATTCATTCATGTAGTCGAACAAGAAGTGAAGAATGGAATCTCGTGCAATTTACTTAAACGAGTCGAGATCGGGTTCATGCTCTCCAACATGATCCAAGGTCTCGGTCATGATGCTCTTGATGGTACAGTTGGAGTTGGTGGTTTTGTAATCAATCAAACGATCGATTGTTTCTTAAGAGGAAGGTTTATCGTGAAGTAGGAGATGTTGTTAGTGTTTCATCAAGCAAACAATACAATCACGAAGCTATAGCCTCGGTCTCAGAGTTATTTGGCGAAGTTCAGCGATGGCCACCCCCATTGCATATCCACATGAAACTCAATAGTAGTGGAAATATGGATGGACTAGATACATGGCATAGAGGGATGAAAGAGATGAGATGACAATTCTTTGGGACTTTGTGAGTTTAAGCATCTCCAAAAAATTCCTGTAATTGTTACAAATGAACTTGAGAGTTGGGCTTGTTCCTTTGAATTCTAAACCATTTTTTAACTAAAATGAAAAGTTGAGATTTCCAGTTCTATTTCATCTTTCATGGAAATTTGAACACTACTCTTAGTGCTTTACACTATGACATCACCAATACTTAAATTTAAATTGTACATTGACTAATTTCCAGTTTCCAAACTTTTGGAGTTTGTTTCCATGGTCTAATTTTGACAACTGGGTATCCCTTTTATGGTTTTGGGTTTGACATTCATTCAAACAACATTGTAGAAATAATAGTTGTATATGTTGATCTTTGACACCTTTACTTCATGGGTTTTCTTGGGTCTAAACAATGGATTCCATGTACAATGAATATCAAGAGATTGAGCCAAATCAAACAAGTGAGCCAAACCCAATAACAATGATACCCAATACCCACAACAATGAACTACCTATAAAAAAAACCCACCCCATATATGGAATTATTGAAATGGATTCATTTCACATACATAGTTAAAATAGTTGATCCTTTATTCTATATTATTTTGTTCAAGAGAGATATCATTCTCACTCCAAAATATGGTTGCCTTACCTAACCTACCTTGTTTTTCACATACTGAGGAATTATGTACGAATACAATACAACAATCCTTCATAGTAGATGCCAATTCATATTGTTTGTTTGTTTGGTTGAACAAGGTATGCCCCAAACACTCCTCACCTGAATATACTAGATATAGATATGATTTGGGTGAGTTGTTCCATTACTTAAAATATGGAATCATTGTACAATTGGGGGAGTTCACCCTTAGTATTATCATTAATTGAGAATGACCCTTTCCCAATTGTATATATATTTTCATCATTTTTCTTTACACTGCTTTCACCAATACATTTGACAATTGTAGTTCGATCACCATACTTATATTTATACTCTTATTATGTATGAGTTGTAGTAGTTGACCTCCCACCCAATAAGAGAGAAGGGTGTATTGTTGGGTGGTACTGTTTAGAATGAATATTTGGGTACAATTTTTTTTGTTTTATAGTCTATGAGAAAACAAAGTCACGGTTCCAGATTGGTAACAATAACTGGAGGACACAAGCTCTCTTCAATATTGGGTTTTGATTTAATTTTCTATTCTCCATTGAATCCAAAACCAATTTCTAGGGTGGGATATTTACCTATATATCCTCCTCTTGATTGAGCGAAGTTGTGATATCACATGCCTCTATCAAATATGAGAATAAACATTGACTTTTCATTTTCTACATCAATGCTTTTTCTTAACCACTCCATCGTTACCATGATATTGTATTGGAAAATGTTGATTAGAGAACTATTTCCATGCTGTGAATGTACAAATTTTTGGGGGAATATATGTGTGGATATATATATATATATATATCATGGCCTTCCATGTTCAACCATGGAAACAAAGGTCTCATTTGTAAAACAAGAGATGACTCATTGTCCAAGCCAAAGAAAAGAGTTATGGGATGCTAATATCTCCTCTCTTTAGGGAAGATAGAGATGTTTTTAGGGACATATATAATAGATATCAGATATCATGGAAGAGAGCAAGCTCAATATTAGTGGCATATTGGAAGATGTGGTAGAGGGATTAATTTTAGTATACATTGTGTGGTGGCCTATTTATTTCTTCTCTTTGAACATTGGTCGCTTTGTGTTGGGCGCAAGCCCATTTTGGGGAAAAGGTCATTTTTGGAGAGAAAAGCACGAAGTGGAAAAAAAGACAGCTGGAAGGAAAACAAACACGTACAAGGGAAGCATGCGAGGTGCACATGCAAGAGAGACCTAACTACATTAGGGTTAGGGTTGTTTCAAAATATTGTAATGGCTGATAAGCCAAGAATATGTATAAGTACCACCTAGGAGGTCTAGGTAGAGGGGGAGAGAGGAGTGAGAAAGGATAGAACTGAAACATTTTGTAAGCTGGTGAGATAGAGAAGAGTCGAGCAACTCGATCCCTAGGGTTATATCACAAGCTAAGGATCCTGGTGCAATCTAGTCAGCCTCACAGGGATCAGGAAGCCTGTTGAGATTGTAAGATCCAAGACTGCAAACACACACGACACGATAGATTGCTGAGACATATTAAAAGAGCTCGAGAGCCAAATATTTGTGGACTTAGCCCAAGGGGGGTGAACCATGGTAATTTTTTTTTTTATGTGACTGAATTTTATGCATCTCCATTATTGTTAATGATTAAATGATAGATAAATGAATGAAGGAACTAGTTAGATCTTCTATTTCACATGCATGAGTAAGAGTGACTGATTAATTCAGATTTTAGAATAAATAAATGAATATCATGAGGTACAACCACATATCCCCACTTATTCCCAGGCTGCAAGCGTCTGAGTATTTCAACCACCCATAGAACTATCTCGGGTGAGATTGCATAGTGCAATTTGTGTACTGCGTTGCCTTCTTGTTTACCGAGGGGTCGATAGTTTTAGAGGGATTTTTTTGGAATATTGTTATATCTGAACTTGGGTCAATGCATGACAATAAAGTAATATCAGAATAGATAAAATATTAAAACCAAAAAATGGTTCTATTTCCAAATGGAATAGAATGGGATTGAGTGAATAGGATCTGCTGAAGAAGCGTAAAACGAATGTCAGATCTGTCGACAAAATGTTAAAAGAAATATAAAAGGGGATGTTGAGACTGTGGAACCTAACAAAGGCATAGATTGAGAGCTAGTTGAAAACAAAGGAGCTGTAGTTTTCACAGAAAGATAAGAGAAACCCAAAGTTAACACCACACAAATATCTGGATAAGTAAGTATTCAATGACTTGCATGAAGTATTTTTCTATGATTTCTCGCATGTGTTGCAGGAGTGAATATTGAGGTTGAAATAAAACCACCCTACAAACCGAATTAGACAACTAGAGTGGAATCCCTTGGAGATCACACAATTACAACAATTGGCAATAAATTTACGTGCGCTGTATATTTCTGGTTAGACAACATTGTTGCAGGATTTATCACAGAATTTGCAGTAGATACTGCGAAGTCTTACAACACAACAGAGAAAGAGTTCATGAAGGGACCTCGAGGTAGGTATACCATATCGCTTTATACTTCCATTAAGATATTACTATATAACAAAGGTGTAATGACAATGGCCTCATACAACTAAACTTCCCTCCGTGCATGGGGGAAGGGGGGAAGCACTGAAAAGATATGGATAAATGGAGGAAGAAATGGATAGAGGAAAGAAGGAGGAGGCCTTGGACCCAATCATGATGGAGGAAGATCATATCAAGAAGTTCGTGGCAACAACTGGAAGAACGCGCAGTGGAGTACAATACCAATATAACATGAACAACAAGAAGAGAGCCATAACCGCGAGGGAAGGCTTGACAAGTGATGAAGAAGAGGTAGAGGATCTCCGGGATGTGGAGCAGATTGAGGAAATCCTGCATGCGACATATGAAAGGAAGACAAGAGGTACAAGAACATGAACACAAGGCATCACTCCTATCCATATCAATGTCAATATGGAACCCATAAACCCATGTGTGACTAATACACCAATAAGAACACCACCTTTTAGACAACCAAATTTTGGAAGGAAGACAACATGAAGTACATCTAGTCAAGGAGAAATAATTGGAGGAGCCAACTCAGGAAGTGGTAGCCAAGTATCTACACCGCATGGAGGTAGTAGTTCAACATTCAACATGGCATGACATGATCCCACTATCAAATTACCAAAATTCAAGGGAGAGGGGTCGGAGGACCCTGAAAAGAACTTGTTCATTTGTGAAAATATATGGGAAGAAAAACAAATCACGGATGAGGACACTAAATTTGCGTAGTTATCGATCATGCTAAGAAATCACACACTGGATTGGTACATGAGATTAGATACAAACAGTCCACCAGGGACAACCAGAACAATTGTGGATATCAATAAGCTGTTGATAAATGAATTCCAGAATCCTAGCTCAGAGGATCAATACATGAATGAGATGATAGAGATAAGACGGAAACCAAGAGAATCTGTGTGGGAGATTGACCAGAGATTCAAACGATTGAAGGGAAAGCTAAAATATTTCATGATAGACATGCAACATAGGCATATGTTTGTCAATTCATTGCTACCACATTTGATGTACCTTTTGAGACAACATAAGTTTCAAACTCAGGAAGAGGATCTGCAAGTATCCCTCCAACTGGAAGAGAACCAATATCAGAAAATAGATCCAGCCATAGAGGAGATGAAGGAGGATCTAAATAAATTAACATTTTAGCTAAACCAGAACATGGGTAAGGAAAAAAGAGAAGCTGTTTGGTGTACCACATGTAGGACATAAGGACACCACAAGAACAAATTTCCAATATTCACGTAGTACATGGAAATAAGATTGCCAAACCATTTTCCATTAGGAGGACTGTGGTGTGCGATATGTAAGACATAGGGGCATGATCGATATCATTTTCCAATGATGCAAAAATACCAGACAATGCCTAAGAGTTCATATTGCAACTTTTTCAAGTCAGTAGGCCATGATGAAAAATATTGCAGGACAATGGAACTGATGAGGGAACGGACATTAGTCTATAACTATAGGGTGCATGAAGATATGATGATAAGTAAAGCTGCACCACAATTTAACCAAGTACCAACGCCATATAAAATTGTGCCACAACAATATAACACTGTGCACCCGCAATACAATACCACACAACCATAGTATAATCCTGTGCAGTATAACTAGGCACCCCAATAAAACTCACTGTGAGGAGATCGAGATGTCTACAGAGGTGGAGGATGAGGTAGAGGATTCTCTGGAAGAGGCAGAGGACTATTGGTATGCCATAACTGTCAACAACCAGGACACTATGCAAGATAATGTCCACTTCCACCTGTGACATGTATGCATTGTCGTGCATTAGATCATGATACAAAAGAGTGTCTGACACTAGTGGGGAAGATCCAGGAAAAGAGAAATCATAACAATTAAAAGGTTTAGTGGATTTCTGTAGAAGCAAGGGATGATGGAAGAAATATCAACATAGTTATGCATGGAGGAGCTAAAACAATAAATGACGCAATAAGACAAGATCTAGCACAACACCAATGGGTGAAGAAGAATGTTGAACCACAAAAGCAGTTTGATGCGCAGAACGAAAAGGGTATATTCAAGCAAGCCAAATGAGAATTCTTGAAGATAGACATTGAATCTACATAAAATGCATAACATACTCAGGACGTACCAATGTATGATATGCCTTCCTTGCTGGATCATACTAATCAAGTGCAACCTCTAGGAAAAGTAAGTACCATAAAAAAAATTCTGCAATCCTGTGTTAAGCTATTAAATGACCAATCGTCAGTTAAATTTTTTCAAAATATGCTAGAAATATGTAACTCAAAGGTAGAGGGGAAATTAGAATAGAAAATGGTCAATCACCTGCATACAAGAAGGAGGACAAGCATGGAATTCATATTAAATGCTAACGTTGGAGATTTCAATATGGGGGACATCATATTGGATTTAGGCTCTGAGGTGAATGTATTACCCAAGAAGACATGGCAATGTATGGGAGAGACCACATTAGGATATTCACCTTTTCAGCTGAAACTAGCAAATCAACACAGAGTTCTACCAATTGGAATACTAAAGGGTGTGATAGTAGATCTAGATGGAGTGTGCACTAAGGCATACTTTGAAGTAATAGAAATAGTGGATGGCACAACACTGTATCCAACACTTCTTGGCTTGGATTGGGCATTTGAAAATCAAGCCATAATCAATTTGAAGACGAGGAAGATGACATTTGAGTCAGGATAATATAGAGTCATTGTGCCATTAGATCCATCAGAAGGACAAAGGTTTTTAGAACCCACTTGTTTAGACCTGGAGGAAATTAACCAGCTGTACAGAACCACCACGCGGGAAGAATATTATGTGAATCCAACTACAGATGGGGTACTCAGTTGGATAAGTATCACATCATGCATGTCATAATCAGATACAGGGTTGGACAATTGGCAGTAGAGATTACATGAAGTCTCCACAGGAAGATGTGCAAGAATAGACCGCACAGTAAGATGGGTAGGTACAAAGATAAGAGAACCTCCCAACTTTCATGGGGTGAATGACTTAGAATAATTCCTAACAAGATGTGAAGATGTAGTGTTATTGTTAAGCCCTAATATTGGCTCATTACCCCTTAATTGGGGCATATTAGATTAGTAATGTTATTTTATTTATGTCAGCTTTAGGCCATTAATTGTAAATTAGATTAGTAATGTTATTTTATTTATGTCGGCCTTAGGCCATTAGTTGTAATTATACCTCCTAGTCTCCTATATATACCAAGGAGACATTTTCATTTTGAATCATCTTGTACTTGAACATTTAAGTGGGGTAAAAGGAGGT
>ML790167.1:109245-119518 GCA_009831015.1 Picea engelmannii | reverse complement strand
CACTGTTAAGGACTGGTACCAATGCAAATGATTACTGCACATTAGATTCAACTCAGAGAAAAAGAGAATAATGATGCAGAGATACGATGGACAAGGGTCACCTTTGGAACACTTGGAGAAGTGTAGAACATTATGGACGATGACACCACCAAAGGAATGTCCTCATCACTTTATTCATACGCTAGAAGGAATCCCAGAAAAGTGGTATGTGGACCAGGAATTGCGCAGAGGGACTGCAGAATGGACAATATTACAACATAAGTTTACAATCACTTTATCATTTGAACATGAGAACCCCAACATAAATTCAAAACTCAAACAAATCAAAGGGGTGATATTAATTAAGGAACCATAAGTTGAACTTATAACATAAGATCAACAACATAACAAACAAACATTGCAAGAACTACTGTCATTCTACCATGAGTAGGAAGAAGAACTAGATGAAGAGGACCCACACAACATTTAGATAAAAAAGTTGAAGGTGAAAGAGGGGTGGAAGGTCCACCTCTGGAATCAAAAGTGTTTGATGCGTCAATCAAGGTGAATAAAGTCAACATTGGGACAATTGAGGATTCCAAAATGTCAAGCATTGGAGACCACTAGGATGAGCAAACAATAGAAATCATAATAGAGTTACTACGCGAGTACAATGAACTATTCCCAACAACCTTTACAGAGATGAAAGGAATATCATGAGAGCTAGGTGAGATGAATATACCTCTCAAATATGAGGCTAGAGCAGTCAGAAAATGACCATATAGAATGAATCCAATATATAAGCAGAAAGTAAAAGAAGAAATTGAAAGAATGTTAGAAGCTGGAATCATAGAACTAGTGGAGGAATCTAAATGGGTAAGCCCTATGGTAGTTTAGGAGAAGAATCAAGGAGGGATAAAGATATGTGACGATTTGATGAAGCTGAATGATTCTTGCCTTCATGACCCTTTCCCCACCCCTTTCACATATGAGGTATTGGAGAATGCAGAAGACCAGGAAGCATACTCATTCACAGATGGATTCTCAGGCTACCATCAAATCAAGATAGCTCCAGAAGACAGGTACAAGACCAATTTTTCCACAGAATGGGGATCCTACTAGTACACAGTCATGCCTTTTAGGCTGAAGAATGCACCAACGATATTCTCAAGAGTAATCATAGCTGCTTTTAAAGAATTCATCCATCAGTTTTTAGAGGTATACCTGGATGATTGGACAATATACAGTCTATTGAAGGACCATGTAGAGGTGTTAAGGATGATGATAGAAAGATGCAGGCAGTGTCAGATGTCACTAAATATCAATAAGTTCATCTTTGGTACACCTTATGGGACACTATTGGGCCATATAGTATGAAAACAAAGCTTGGTAGTAGATCCGACCAAGATTGTAGTGATTGTCAATTTATCACCACCAAAATCAGTACGTCAATTTAAAGAAAAATTGGGACACACAAGCTACTACAGGAAATTCATAAAAGGGTATGCACAGATCACTGCGCCAATGGAGAAACTGTAGAGGAAATATAGTAAATTTCAGTGGAATGAGGAATGCCAATGAGGATTGGAAACTCTAAAAGAGATGGTAACAACACCAATACTAGTATTCCCAGATTGGGAAAAGACATTTCATGTGCATGTAGATGTATCAACTATAACACT
Organism: Picea engelmannii; assembly: GCA_009831015.1. Classification (NCBI taxonomy): domain Eukaryota; kingdom Viridiplantae; phylum Streptophyta; class Pinopsida; order Pinales; family Pinaceae; genus Picea; species Picea engelmannii. The sequence continues at coordinate 117,857 of ML790167.1, read as the reverse complement.
TGGAGATATTCTGGCATATCTAGGAACAAGGTAATTGGACCATCCTATAACATTTGCTAGTAGAAAACTGTTAGATTTAGAGCATAATTATAATACTACAGAAAGGGAAGGCTTAGCAATGGTATATGCACTATAGAAGTTGAGACACTACCTACTTGGGAAACAATGATATATGAACTATAGAAGTTTAGACACTACCTACTTGGGAAACACTTTAAAATGTTCACAAACCATTCTTCCCTCAAACACCTAGTTAATAAGCCAGTGTTGGGGGGGGGGGAGAATTTGTAGATGGTTACTGTTGTTCCAAGAATTTGACTTTGAAGTAATAGTCAAATAAGGAAAGTTGAATGTAGGACCTTATCACCTATCAAGGATCACTAATGGAGAGGAACCTATGAACTTAGAGGACAACTTCCCCGATGCACAATTATTTTTAGTATAAGTAGCTGATGAATATTTTGCCGACATCATTCAATACTTGAGTACAGGGACTGCGCCACAAAAATTCAACACTGCACAGAAGAAAAATATGGTAGTCTGAGATGCAGACTATCAATTGATTGCATGAAACTTATAAAATATGGGTGCAGATAGTATCTTGCGAAGATGTGTACTAGAACATGAAATACCTAGGATTTTAGTAGAGGCCCATGAGGGAATAACAGGAGGACATTATGTAGGAAAAGCTACCATGCAAAAGGTATTGTACGTAGGAATATGATGGCCAAACATTCACAAATATGAAAAGGAATATTTCCAGAGATGTGATGTATGTCAGTGGGTTGGTAAACCTAATAGATGGGACGAGATGCCCCTAAGACCACAAGTAACCTTGCAGGTATTTGAAAAATGGGAAATACACTTTGTAGGACCAATTAACCCACCAAAAAATAGGTCAGGAGAAAGGTATATCATTAATGCGACAAAGTATCTAACGATATGGACATAAGAAACACCAGTCAAGGACTCAAGCGCAGAGACAACAACACACTTCCTGTTTGAGCAAGTGATCACTAGATTTGGATGCCCAAGGATTTTGATGAGTGGCCAGGGCACTCATTTAATTAACAATACTATTAAGGATATGAATGAGGAGTTTTAAGTCTATCATCAAAATAATACACCATATCACCCTCAAGCAAATGGAACAGTGTGTTGACAATAAAAATCGCAATGAGGATTTAGCCCGCAAAGTATTGGTAAAAACCTATTATTGATAAGCTAATGATATATATAATACTAGTAGGTGGGACCCCCTTGTATATTGGAGGATCATAGATAGTCTTGTTACACATTTTATGCTATTGTTCGATGATGCTTACAAAGTTCTACATGATTGATGGTGAAATATTGGTTTTATTTGCGACATAATGGAAGATGGATAATGCATGTTATGTGTTGGTTTTGTTGCTCTAAACTTTAAATTCCATGTCATGATGTCTTATGTTAACTATTATTACAATTGCTATTGGTGCCTTGATTCTTATACCTGCACAAGATACATGTTAGTAACAACAAATAAGAGCAATGGAAAAGGGACCTATGAGTAAATCCAAGAAAGAGAAGCTATATTATACTATTCTATGCTATACTATGTGCAAATGAAAATAAAAGGATTATTGTTAGACCTAATTAACAATGTTAGTGTTTATCCTTGGCGCACTTGATATACGTTATGGTATGTTTTGAAAATGTTTAATATGATATCGGGTGGCACATTTGGAAAGCAATGTATGTTAGTTTCGATGCATGGATTAATGGAATGGATTAATGTTGCCTGGTTGGTGTGTACTATATAATTGAACGAGGAGAGGATGGAAGAGACGTGCATTTACTGCACGTTACTCCATACTTTTCCCACTGGCTGTCACCCTAGCTTGGATATTGTTCAATTAATTTTCGGTGTGGTTAAGCTCCGACATTAAGGCAAGGAAGGAACTGCTCGACCAAGCTCGCATTTTTAAGGCCATTTGGTTACATGTATGTTTTTTTTTCCATCCATGAACTCGCTCTGTTTATGAAATAAATTTTAGGTCGATGATGTATTGGTCTGTTCTTTTCTTGAGGCTAGAAACCATGTAAACTCATGGTGTTTTTCTGGAATGGTTGTTTTTGTTATTCATGGAAAATGGAAAATTTGATGGTTGAAGTCACAATTTCATTAACTGTTCTATGTGGTGGAAGCCATGAAGGCTCTCTGTTGTCTATATTGGTTTTTGTTGGAGGGTTTCATTCCATCTGGACTTGTTGTCCATCTCCTGAGAGTCCTTGTAACCATACCCGGTCGTATTTGTTGTTATGGGGTTGCTGTATAATTTTTGAACCACCTTTGGGTCACTGCATATCGTTCTCCACTTGGTCATGGGCTCGTTTTATGTTATTGGTATTTTCACAGTTGGTTATCGTGGCTATTACGCCAAGATGTTTTCTTTAGGGTTGGTTTCTATTACCTGAGCTCTTCATTTATATCAACATTATTCATTTTTTTTGGGGAAAACCACGAGAGTTATGCCCTGCATGTTGTCGGTGTTATTTACTGGCCATTAAGGAGCCTCTGCTCCTCTGTTCATAGTCTCTCCTACCTGGTGTGAAATTTCACCCTGTATTGCAAGACAATTCTTATGTGGCCCGTGTGTCCATCGTGTTGTTTCGAAGGGTTCGCACATATTGTTGGTATGGTCGACTCTAGTCTCCCTGTGTTGGTTCCACCGAGCAAACCCTTGATTATTCAGAGCCTGATTTTGATAATTTGAGCCAGTTATATCATGTTGGGTATCTTGTTGACTGTTATGGGTTGGTGGAATAACRTCAACAATGGTTTTGATTATTGTCTCATCTCTGTTGATAGAGTTGATTACACATTTATAATCAGAAATTATTATGGGCATACAATTTCCGCCTCCTTGTGTTGTAAYAGCTGGATTGTTAACTCAACATTATTTTATGGTTTGATATGAACAGTCACATAAATTTTCTTTTGCGTTATGCGTTGGTCTGTATGTTTTCTACAACATGGTATAAATTGAAATGAAGGTCGCTATTACTGTGTTTTTTAATTKCCCGATCAAAATTATTTCAATTTGAAGTGTTGATGATTGTGGATTGTCTATCCACTCTGTATGATTTATGGATATCGTGCATCGTATCATTTTATTGCACCATCAGAGATGGGCACAAGGTTTTTAGTGGTATGGTTTCATTGCAATTTGATTGTTAAAATTGGTTGAAGGAATGGAATTATGCATGTTTTAAAATATCTCGTGTCTATGTTTGATTTGATGAATTAATTTATGGACAGTGGTTAAGGTTTTGATGCTGAACATAATTGAGACAAATGACTGTGTGTTCATTGGGATTTTGTTTTGAATATTAAATGGAAGAAATGAGAGGAACATAATTCTTTATACAGGATGTTGAAGGTCATATTGATTTTGAATATGATGACACTGTGTTAATTAAAAGTGTTAAAGATTTGAATGTGGACAGTGAAAAAGTGTTAACACACAGTAATTGTTTAATTGATCATAGTAATTGTTTAGTTGGTGTTGGATCGATTGCATTAAATACATAATTGTTTTATGGATTACTTAATTTATTTTTTGAGCAATATCCGCTCTTTTCCCCTACCATTATTTCAATTTTCGCTAATTACAATTCCCCTCTCCTTCCCATATTCATTATCCACTCCCTGTTCCAAAAATTTAATTACAATTAAAGGAAACTCTGTATTATGGCAATTTAAGATAGCATGGATGGACTATAGTGATATATTCTTTGGTGTACATTACAATTGATTGTTTTTCATCCGTGAGAAGTAATAATGATCTTTCCCCCCTCATTTTAACACTTTTCTCTCAATACAACCCCTCGCATATCCCAAAACCTTGTTCACCCCCTACTCATTGACAACTATTAAAGAATTTGTATGGATTGGATTGCATGAGTATGATATGTTGCTGAACCAAATTTTATTTCATATTTTAAAAGAGTTTTCATGTATGGTTGTTAACAAAACTATTTTCTAATCAATTATGCATACGTGAATTAGATTTTTCAGTAGAGGTAGCCATGGTAGAGGTAACTAAGGGAGACGTAATTGGAACAGGGTCCCTAGAAGGCCAAGATTCTCTATACACTTTGATGTAGACTCAGAAGAGTTAGGCTAACTATTTCAAGATGGGTTTTTTAATTGGATTGAGCAAGGAGTGGTCCAACCTAGGCCCAAAAGGACTCCCTTCCAAGCCCCATAGGTCCCTGGTATTCCTGTGCCTCCTGATGTCTCACTATAGCCTTAAGTTCTTGAAAACGACAGATGGCAAGAGATTGTACACCCGACAGTCTCATAACATCGTGGCTGGCCTAACTTGTCCTTACTTGCTCCCACGCCTATAAATCAAAATTTCCAAGCCACCCCTATCCACTCTCAAGTTTAGTCTTCCCATGCAAGCAAAAGGTTGAAAACTGAGGCCCACCATGCCCCTGACAAAGGAGAATCCACTACTGTCCCTTCCTCACCCTCAAATGATTGTGATAAATCCATGTCCTCCCGCATGCATTTGAGGGATGATTTATCTCATGTGATCAATGAGATTAGTCCTAAAGGCTCCACACAACCTAAGGAAAATTCAAAGAGATGAAAATGTGAAAGCAACAACAGGGGAAACATTTCCTCCCAGATTGGAAAATATGGATTTTAAGTTTTGTTTTATTTTATTGATGAAAACAGTTGACTTCTGAACTTTTTTACAACACACTATTTTTGGATATATGGGTAATATATTTTGGAAATAATTTCAATTATCATTGAGATAAATTGTCAAATATGAATGTGATGATGGTAGTCACAAGAAGAGATATTTTTTTAATTAACTAGTTGTGTTATTATTGTTAAAAGCTAAAGGGAGTCACAAGGGGTCCCACCTACTAGTTATTATTTATTTAAAAACACTTATTATGATTTATTACTTTTCCCCTTAACTACAAATTTGGTTGAGTTTTAGTTAAGTTAACTAAGGAAGTCGTTCAACTACTTCAACCAATTCTAATTTGCTTAAAGGCAAAGGGAAAGGGAGGAACAATATGAGAATAGAAGGAGAAGCATACTAAGGTTTGCTCTTTGAGTTTTTGTTGAGATAATTCAATTTTCATTCATTCTTTAATTAATTAGAAGCCTAATTATTTTTTATGATAGCAGGGTCCTATTGTAGACAACAAGATTCAGGGTTGAATTACATCATTCAAACACTTTCTTTTCAAAGGTGTTGATCTATCTTTGATAGTCTGTGTAGACTTATCTGTTTGTGAATTAGATTTCATGACTGGCAAAGGCTATTGTACAGAGTCGACTGGGAAACAATCCGTGGCAAGCTGATCCACTTTTTAAAGTTCATTTTATTTTTATTTTTTGTGAGAAGTCCTTTTGCATGTTTCATCGGGGATGTCTAAGTTTGACTTTGGTCCAAAACTTCCTCAGGAAATTTTGTAAAGAGAACGATTCTTTGATGAATTGGAATGAAATAAAGGATTGCTTTATGTCTCATCTATTTTGATTATTGACTTGGTGTTTTTACTTCTGTCTCTATATTTATTTCAGCATCTGATATGTTCATAAAATTACATAAATAATGATTTTGTCAGAAAGCTTTTATTTATAAAAAAACAACCTAAGAACTTGTAAACAATACTCATGAATTAAGATATAAATTTTGATGGCTATAAACATAGGGTGATATTCTCGTCTATCTTTCTTTACCCAAGCATGATCTGAAAATGTTTGAGTAAGATCATTTCATATCTTTTCCTCAACATTTATTGGCGACCATACTAGGGAGATCTTCAATATCTCTCTGATTAATTTTTATGCTTGACTAGCATTGAATACATCTATTTTTATGATATTGATTCTTTGAATGTTTTATTTCTTAATGATTGTGCCTGTTGCAAGGCAACCCAATATTGAGCTTGATCTTCAAGATCAGACCAACATTGCTTTGAATTTGTTCAACACCATTTTAGACACTGCCAATACTCGTGCTGATCTTAATCATTCATGGGAAGAAATGGAAAAATATATTAGTGCCCAAGAATGTTGGGAAGCTAGACATAGATGTTGGAATATTGGTTGTTGTCATTGATGTCAACCCTAGTCATGGGTTTTGGACTGCAATATTGATGAAGGTATTTGGACATGAAGGACAATGCACATGCATATACAACACCCATGGATGGATAACATACATCATGTTGTTTCCGGTGGTATGTGGCACATCACATGGATCCTCATGGTTGAGGATAAATGAATTTTTGAAGATGACAAAGTGAATTGAAGAAGGAAGTACATGTAGGCCCTGAAGATAATTAAAGAAAAGAATTGCAAAATAAGAAAGTGTTAGGCCGGCCCTAATGTTAAAAGGAAGTGACATAAATGGTATAAATAAATATCATTATACATTCATTTGATAGACAAGTCGAATTTCAGAGGAAATCAGAAGTAAAGAAGGCCAGATTTCAAGGGAGGATGAAGTCTTTTGGTGATGTGTTCTAAGGTATGTTATTTTCAGGTCATCTTACCATTTTTTCTATAATGTTTTTTCTAGAACGATTCAAATGGTGAAATTGATATGGTATTGAGAAGACATATCAAGTTACTTGTGCTAAAAGTTTCAGACTTGATTCTCTATAATTATGGAGATACACTCTATGGAAGATATGTTTTTTGACCAGTCCTGAAGTTAGTCAATAAATAGGTGTTCCGGGTAAAACAATCATAACTTCTTCATAGAGAATCCAAATGACATGGGACAAATTGAATTGGAAAGAGTACGGACTTTAGTTTCTTGTGTGTGATTTTCAGATTTGGATGTTAAATATTGAGCATGGGGCATTCTGTACAAGTTCGGTCTTCTGAATAAGCCAGAATTGAACAAGGTCTACCATTCTCTCTATAACTTCTTTTTGGGGAGGATTCAAGGAATGAAACTTGGAGAAGTTTCAGAGAATAAATTGAATAATATTATCTATAGGATCATAGTATTCCAATAATTGAATAAGTCTCAGGAAGCATTATCAGGTTCTATGTGATGGTTGGTTGATGGTGATGATTTAATGTGAAGTTTTATTATCTCTCGTATATTCTTGGGTGGAAGGAAGGGGAAATGATGGAGAGTTAAAATCTCTCTTGATATTGGAGGATTGTATATTCCTCTTGGAGTTTTATCCCTCCCTTTACATTTGGAAGCTGTAGCTACCTTTGGAAGTCATTACTTCCCTTGAACAATAACTATTGATTATTTCTCATATATTGTGCATGGTGTATTGTGGTGTATTGGTGTAACTCTTATACTATTGTTCATTGATAATTGGATATAATTGAATGGTTTAAGTATAAGTTGAAAAAGGTTTTAAATTTTACTTGATACTGATTCACCCCCCTCTCAGTATCAACAATTGGTATCATAGCAGGTTGCCTTCAGAATAGTTTAACCACTGGAAGGAAAATCCTGAGCAAAGATGGATGACCATGAGAACATTTCAAATGGGATTCAAAAATTTGATGGAAGAAATCATGCATACTGGAGTGATAGAGTGAAAACTTACCTAATGGATTTGGGAGTAGACATTTGGTACTCAGTTGTAAATGGATATGTAATCCCAAATAATGCTCCAACCAATCCAAATGAGAAGAAGCTTATGAGTTGTAATTCAAAATCCAAACATGTTATTCTAGCAGCATTGGCACCAACCATTGCTAACAAAGTGATGGGATGTAGCACTTCTAAGGATGTATGGGACAAACTCAAGAGCATCTACGAAGGTGATCCAAAAGTTAAGTAGGTCAAGCTTCAACGACATAGAGTAGAATTTGAAAATTTGAAGATGAATGAAAAGGAAGATATTACAACCTATTTTCTTAGAGTTGATGAAGTTGTTAATGCTACCAGAGGATTAGGTAAAGAGATCGATGAATCCTTGGTTGTACAAAAAGTGTTGATATCACTTCTCTTGAAGTATGATGATAAGGTCTCCGCCATTGAAGAAACTAGGGACTTGACCAAAATGAAAATGGATGAATTACATGGGTCTCTTATAGCATATGAAATGAGAACAGGTACAGAAAGTGACCAGACTAACAATGAAGTAGCCTTTAAAGCCACAAAGAAGAAAAAATACAAGGATAACAACCATGATGAAGAAGAGAAAATTTTGTAAGAAGGTTATTGAAGGGAAGTGGAAGATACAAATTAAGTCTCCTCTCAAATGCTTTAACTGTGGTAGAATAGGACATATTGTTGAAAACTGCTACTATAAAAAGAGAAGTCTCAACAAAAAAAAGAGATTCTAATACAAGGATGATGACATCTCCTCAGATGAGAGTGATGAAGAAGATAATGATGGAGGAGAAGTCCTGTTCATAACCCAATAAACCCAGGATGATGATCACAAGAATTCTAAAGAAGAAGAAGTCACTTGTGAAGAATATTCAGATGAAGAAACCAACCTTGATTCCTTTTGGGGATACAAAGACAATGCAGAGAGTGAACAAGAAGATGAGAATCTTGAAAAGTTGAAGTATGTTGAAACTGAAAATAGAAACCTTAGAAACACAAACA
>ML790167.1:96267-108028 GCA_009831015.1 Picea engelmannii | reverse complement strand
GGCCCTTAAGATAATTAAAGAAAATAATTACAAAATAAGAAAGTGTTAGGTTGGCCCTAATGTTAAAAGGAAGTGACATAAATGGTATAAATAAATATCATTATACATTCATTTGATAGACAAGTCAAATTTCAGAGGAAATCAGAAGTAAAGAAGGCCGAATTTCAAGGGAGAATGAAGTCTTTTGGTGATGTGTTCTAAGGTATGTTATTTTCAGGTCATCTTACCATTTTTGCTATAAAAAAATTTCTAGACCAATTCAAATGGAAAAATTACTATGGTATTTAGAAGACATATGAAGGTACATATGGTAAAATGTTCATCTCTTGATTCACTATAATTATGGAGATACACTCTGTGGAAGATAGGGTTTTTGATCAGTCCTGAAGCTAGTCAATAAGCAGGTGTTTCGGGTAAAACAACCATAACTTCTTCATTGAGAATCCAAATGATGTGGGACAAATTACATTGGAAAGATTATGGACGTTAGTTTATTTCATGAGATATTCAAAATCGTATGTCAAATATTGAGCACGGGACATTCTTTACAAGTTCGGTCTTCTGAATAAACCATAATTGAACAAGGTCTACCATTCTCTCTATAACTTCTTTTTTGGGTGGATTCAAGGAGTGAAACTTGAAGAAGTTTTAAAGAATAAATTAAATAATATTATCTACAAGATCATAGTATTCCGATAATTGAATAATTATAGCAATTGAATAAGTCTCAGGAAGCATTATCAGGTTCTATGTGATGGTTGGTTGATGGTGATGATTTAATGTGAAGTTTTATTATCTCTCGTATATTATTGGGTGGAAGGAAGGGGCAAGGATGGAGAGTTAAAATATCTCTTGATATTGGAGGTTTGTATCTTCCTCTTTGAGTTTTATCCCTCCCTTTACATTTGGAAGCTGCAACTACCTTTGGAAGTCATTACTTCCCTTGAGCAATAACTATTGATTATTTCTCATATATTGTGCATGGTGTATTGTGGTGTATTGGTGTAACTCTTATACTATTTTTCATTGCTCATTGGATATAATTGAATGGTTTAAATATACGTTGATTTGTTTTTAAAATTGTACTTGATACTGATTCACCCCCCTCTTAGTATCAACAATAAACAACCTAGAAATCAACAGTAACCTTCTTGTTCCTTCAGTTTTGGCCTTTCTTTCATGTCCTTAGACTCTTGTGTTTCTAGAAGAAGAATAGGCTTATCACATGAAATTAATCCTATTGTTGAAATAGGAAGGAGCGTTGTGTTATCAACCCAACAAAGTTCTCTAAGGAGAACTTTGTTTGATTCATCCAGTTCATCTTTCTCTCCCTCACCTATCATCCACAAGATGACATATAGTGGTGGCTCTGGTGGCACTGGAAGTGCTTCCTCCTCTCAGTATTCAGATTCGTCAATGATTGGTAGCTTATATAGCCACCATATCCCTATCCAATCCACCACAAATCCCACCAAAGTCATTAAAAAGTATGGGCTTTTTGAGTTTGAAGAAGATGCCACAACCACATCTTGGCACGTGTCCTCTCCTCTTAACCTAACACCTACTACTTGTCCACTTCCTAAATTCAAAGAGAATCTCCCTAGGTTTTCAGGAAATAACAATGTCACTACAAATGAACACATGGTGACATTTTCTAATGCTTGTCACAACATAGGAGCCAATGACAACGATACTTGCATTCACTTATTCGACAATTCCTTGGAAGGAAAGGCTGTAGTCGATTTCTTTGAACTTCCTCCTAATATTCTGTCTACTTCGGAGGAGTTAGTTTATTGGTTCAGGTCCACCTATGGGCAATCTAAAATCCCAACTGAGCAGTTACGAGAGTACAATAACATTTCCTATAAGGATGGTGAGACCATCAAGTCCTTCAACTTGCGTTTCACTAAGTTATACAATCAAACCCATGAACTCATTCGACCTCAGAACCAAGCCGCTTTCATGCATTACTACAATGCATTAACTTCCCCCTATTGTCATAGGATGGAGGAAAAATCCATTGATAACCTCGGTTCCGCTCTACATAATTTTTTAAAGTATGAATAACAACTCAAAAGAACAAGTCTTCCCCAGGGAGAATCAGTTAAACAGAAAGACATGTCCGCCCTCTTACAACTAGTACAAGATATGAATAATCACATGATAGCGTATGAATGAAAGGGACCTGTCTCCCCTCTCACCCTTGGAGCTTCATTCTCTTCTGCACACCCTTTAGAAATCCAATTGAAAATAATTTTCAGCCTAAAGCTATCATGCCTCGAATTTGGTGTAACGTTTGTGAGGAACACCACAAGGAAGCCACATGTGAGGTAAGGAAGAGCGCCAAAGATAAGATATTTGGTAAAAGACTAGAAATTACTATCGTTGTCCAAGATTTTGTAGAGACATAAGATGTCATGATCATCAATAATAGGAAAACATCCTACGCTCCCAAAGGAAAATATGATCCTCCCTGCAATTCTTCTAGCCCAAGATCATCATCACCAACTACTACGGTTCAAGTTACTAAGGTTCATGGCAGTCAAGGAACAAATTCCCCTCTCCCCTATTCCAGATAAAATATTCTGAATTAGTTGGCCAACATCAAAGCAGATGCCACCCTCTTGGACATGGTTGTCATCCCTGAACAACAGAGGCATCTAAAACAATTCATGGAAGGAAAATATTTCATTTTAGCCAACCTCTCTGAAGAGGTGAATGCAGAGCATTCATCTGTAAATAAAGTAGGTGTGATTAAATTTAGATACCCTATAAAAAATCCCCCTTTTTATATTTCTGTAAATATTATGGATAAGATCACCCATTGTTGCCTCATTTATGGTGGTTTGGGCCCAAGTGTGATGTCAAAGATTATTATGGAAGATCTAGTCTTGTCTTGTACAAATGAAAATGCCAGGAGCATTCTCTCTTACAATAGTCTACAACAAACAACCATAGGTGAGATTAAATATGTGACCTTAGTTTTGTGTGGACACCCTGAAATAAGGACAACCCTTAGCATTCATGTAATTAATATACCAATAAGAAATTACTCAATCATCTTGGAAAGAGATTGGCAAGCTTTGATGTGTGGATATGTCTCACTCTACACGACATGCTTATCTTTTCCTCAGAATGGAAAAAACATTATAGTCCTTAGAGAGGGAAGGATTTCACCTTACATAGAGAGTGTCCCACAACCTAATTTGAACTATATAGAAGAGGAACTAGGGGTGTATTCCATATTTTCCGAGGAAGATAATATCCCCTTGGAACAAATTGATTTAGATGATAGTATGTGGCACATGCACTTCGATGGTTCATGCTCTAGTGAATGTAATGGAGCTGACATAATCTTGTACTCTCCTGTGGGGAAAATTCATAACTTTTCTTACAAGTTGGAGTTTGCTTCCACAAATAATGTCACTGAATTTGAAGCTTTATTATTAAGCATTGAAAATTCCTATAATCTTGGTTGTGGTCACCTTTTAGTTTTTGGGGATTTCGAGCTTGTTTTGAACCTTGTACGTAAGATTTACTCCCCTAGAAAAAAGTTGATGAAATGATACACCCAAACTGTTTGGGCACTTATCTCGAACCTATTATCTTTCAACATCACTCATGTTAAGAGGGAATTGAACTCAATGGATGATCAGTTAGAAGTTTTTCTAGCCTCTCCTAATTGGAAACTTCTTCCACATAGACATGATTATACTTTTCAATATCTATATTGTCCACATATCGCTGACAATATAAAATCTTGGCAGGTCTTCTCAAGCGATGAGAGCATCTGTGATTTCATTCAAAATGAACCCTATAATCCCAAGGAAATCATATCGATAGAAGCTAACAATATTCCTAAAGGCTTGACTCATCCAGAGAGTTCGTTTTCATTGAGTGATGTAGGCAATAAAGAGAAACATAAATAAGAGGAGTTGAAAAGGAAGGTGAGTGAAACCATCTCCTTGAACATTGGGACACTCGAATCTCCAAAGAATGTTAAAATAGGTGCCCAATGTTGTGATGAAGAGAAAATGAAGTTTTCCAAGCTACTTGGTGAATTTCAAGATATTTTTGCTTGGTCTTATGAGGATATTCATGGTTTTTCTCTTGGTCTCATACAACATGCCATTCCCATCAAGGAAGACATAAAACCAGTTAGGCAGAAACAAAGACCTATCAACCCTGCACTGGAATAAACTATTCGAAAGGAGTTGGAAAAACTAATGAAGGCTGGGATCATCTTTCCGATCAAGTATTATGAATGGGTTTCCAATTTGGTTCATATTCGAAAGAAAACCATCCAAATCATATCATGCGTTGATTTTTTCTTATTAAATTGAGCTAGTATAAAATATCACTTTCCTCTCCCTAACATGGAAATGATTTTGCAACAAGTCGCAGGGTCACAGATGATGTCCTTACTTGACGGTTTTTCTGGTTACAATCAAATCAAGATAAAAAGGGTAGATTAATATAAAACCACCTTTATTACTCTTTGGGGTAGCGTGAATTATGACTATATGCTTTTTGGCTTAGCTGATGCAAGTACCACTTTTAAAATACCTATACAAATAACTCTTGACGAATTCATCGATGAAGTTATTAATATCTATTTTGATGATGTAATTATGTACGTTAAGGGGCTGCTAATTTCCTCAGAGTTTCAAGTGTTATGTCTAGGTCCTTTAGATCACTTTTGTCCTGGGTACTAACTATTACATTCTAAAATATTTACAGGAGCGATTGTTCTCCTACAACACTAACGATTCTCATTTGAAACATTACGTGGAACCAACTTGAAATGTTTCGATGTTGTTTGGATTTTCTGTATATTAGTAGTCTAGTTCTTCTTTCATCTTCCCACTATTTTTCATTTCTGCTTTTAATTTCTTCTTTCCTTTTGATAAGCTTCCTGCTTCTTTTATGATTCTGTCTTTTTATTTTCTGTTGTTTTAAATTTGTAATCTTAATTCTGTCATGATTTTTATTTCTTTTTCATCTTTTAGTTGATTTTAGTCAAGAATAAGATGTTGGATCAGTTATTCCACAGTGTCACTCCTGCAAGATATTGTTAGTCAATAAAAATCAAGCTTACACAACTGTTATGATGTTCCCCCTGAAAGCATAATTGAATTTGTTATCTGCTTTCACTGTTGTCTGTTAAAGAAATTGGTTATCTCCCGCTTCTGCTCTCCATTTCTTCATCCATTTGAGAATTTAAAAGAGCAAGTCCATAAAATTTTCTCCTTGAAGTAAAGAGCAGGTTTCAGTTGAATGATTATGCATACAGGGATAAACCCCCCCATACTTAACATTTTTCATGAGTTATTCCCAAATTCCTAGTCATTTTTCCATTAAATCCTCTCACTTCCCCCTGTTGCATAATCTTTCTAGTTATATATTCTTGATTTGTTGTTCTTGGTCTATGATACCATGTGCTCTAAGTTTTTAATATGTTGGAAACATATTTCCCTATGGAGTCGCCAGTTTGTTGATGATAAAAATCACAACGAGGATTTCGCCTGCAAAGTATTGCTAAAATCCTATCATTGATAAACTAATGATATATATAATACTAGTAGGTGGGACCCCCTTGTAGATTGGAGGATTAGAGATAGTCTTGTTACACATTTTATGTTGATGTTCGATAATGCTTACAGAGTTCTACATGATTGATGGTGAAATATTGGTTTTATTTGCGACATAATGGCAGATGGATAATGCATGTTATTTGTTGGTTCTGTTACTGTAAAATCTAAATTTATTGTCATGATGGCTTATGTTAACTATTATTACAATTGCTATTGGCATATTGATTCTTATACTTGCAAAAGATACATGTTAGTAACAACAAATAAGAGCAATGGAAAAAGAGACCTATGAAATAATCGAAGAAAGAGAAGCTATATTATACTATGCTATGCTATACTATGTGCAAATGAAATTAAAAGGATTATTATTAGACCTAACTGAAAATGCTAGTGGTTATCCTTGGCGCACTTGATATACGTCATGGTATGTTTTGGAAATGGTTAATATGATATCAGGTGGCACATTTGGAAAGGAATGCATGTTATTTTCGATGCATGGATTAATGGAATGGATTAATGTTGGCTGGCTGGTGTGTACTACGTAATTGAATGAGGAGAGGATGGAAGCGACGTGCATTTACTACATGTCACTCCATACTTTTCCCACTGGTTGTCACCCTAACTTGTCTATTATTCAATTGATTTTCGCTGTGGTTAAGCTCCAATATTCAGGTGAGGAAGGAACTACTCGACCAAGCTTGCATTTTTAAGGCCATTTGGTTACATGTATGTTTTTTTCGCCATCCATGAACTCACTCTATTTATGAAATAAATATTGGCTCGGTGATGTATTGGTCTATATTCTTTTCTTGAGGCTGGCAACTGTGTAAAATCATGGTGTTTTTTTGGAATGGTTGTTTGTGTTATTCGTGGAAAATGGAAAATTTGATGGTTGAAGTCACAATTTCATTAACTGTTCTATGTGGTGGAAGCCATGAAGGCTCTCTGTTGTCTTTATGGGTTTTTGTTGGAGGGTTTCATTCAATTTGGACTTGTTTTCTGTCTCCTCATAGTCCTTGTAACCATACCTGGTCATATTTGTTGTTATGGGGTTACTGTGTAATTTTAGAACCACCTTTGGGTCACTGCATATCGTTCTCCACCTGGTCGTGGGATCATTTTATGTTGTTGGTATCTGCACAATTGGTTATGGTGGTTATTACACCAAAAGGTTTCCTTTAGGGTTGGTTTCTATTACCTGATATCTGCATTTATATCAACATTATTCATTTTTTTTGAGGGAAAACCACGAGGGTTATGCTCTGCGTGTTCTCAGTGTTATTTACTAGCCAGTAAGGAGCCTCTGCTCCTCTGTTCACAATCTCTCCTACCGGGTGTGAAATGTCACCCTGTCTTGAAAGCTAATGGGTAACTGGCCTGTGTGTCCACCGTGTTGTCTCGAAGGGTTCTCACCCGCTGTTGGTATGGTCAGCTCCAGTCTCCATGTGTTGGTTCCACCGAGCGAACCCTTTATTATTCAGAGCCTGATTTTGATAATTTGAGCCAGTTATATCCTGTCAGGTATGTTGTTGACTGTTATGAGTTGGTGGAATAACATTGATAGTGGTTTTGATTATTGGTTCATCTCCGTTGATAGAGTTGATTACACAATTATAATCGGAAATGATTATGGGAATACAATCGTTGCCTCCTTGTGTTGTAACAGTTGGATTGTTAATTAAACATTATTTTATGGTTTGATATGAACATTCACAGAAATGATTCTTTGTGTTATGCGTTGGTCTGTATGTTTTATACAACATGGTATAAATTGAAATGATGGTCACTTTTACTGTGTGTTTTAATTGCCTGATAAAAACTATTGCAATTTGAAGTGTTGATGATTGTGGCTTGGCTGTCCACTATGTATTATTTGTGGATATCGTGCATCGTATCATATTATTGCACCATCATAGATGGGCACATGGTTTTTAGTGGTATGGTTTCATTTCAATTTAATTGTTAAAATTGGTTGAAAGAATATAATCGAGCATGTTTTAAAAGAGCTTCTGTCTGTGTTTGATTTGAGGAATTAATTTATGGACAATGGTTAAGGTTTTGATGCCGAACATAATTGAAACAAATGACTATGTGTTCATTTGGATTTTGTTTTGAATATTAAATGGAAGAAATGAGAGGAACAAACTTCTTTATACATGATGTTGAAGGTAATATTGATTTTGAATATGATGACACTGTGTTAATTAAAAGTGTTAAATATTTGAATGTGGACAGTGAACAAGTGTTAACACAAAATAATTGTTTAATTGATCACAATAATTGTTTAGTTGGTGTTGGATCATTTGCATTAAATACATAATTGTTTTATGGACTACTTAATTGATTTTTCGAACAATATCTGCTCTTTTCCCCTACCATTATTTCACTTTTCGATAATTACAATTCCCCTCACCTTCCCATATTCATTATCCACTTCCTGTTCCTAAAATTTAATTACAATTAAATGAAACTATTTATTATGGCAGTTTAAGATTGTAGAGATGTATTATAGTGATATATTCTTTGGTTTACATTACAATTGATTGTTTGTTGTCTGTGAGTAGTAATCATGATCTTTCCCCCCTCATTTTAACACTTTTCACTCAATACAAACCCTCACATATCCCAAAACCTTGTTCATCCCCTGCTCATTGAAAACTATTAAACAATTTGTATGGATTGGATTTCATGAGTCTGATATGTTGCTGAGCCAAATTTTATTTCATATTTTAAAAGGGTTTTCATATATGTTCGTTAATAAAACTATTTTCTAATCAATTATGCATACAAGAATGAGCTTTTTCAGCAGAGGTATCCATGGCAGAGGTAACTGAGGGAGAGGTAATTGGAACAGGGGCCCTAGAAGGCCAATATTCTCTATACACTTTGATGCATACTCACAAGAGTTAGGCCAACTATTTCAAGCTGGGTTTTTTAACTAGATTGGGCAAGGAGTGGTCCAAACTAGGGCCAAAATGCCTCCCTTCCAAGTGTCACAGGTCCCTGGTATTCCTGTGCCTCCTCATGTTTCACTACAACCTAAAGTTCCCAAAAACAATGGATAGAAAGAGATTATCCACCTGACAGTCTCGTAACATCGTGTCTAGCCTAACTTGTCCTTACCTGCTCCCCCACCTATCAATCAAATTGTCCAAGCCACCCCTATCCACTCACCAATTCAGTCTTCCCATGTGATAAAAAGGTTGAAAACCGAGGCCCACCATGCCTTTGACAAAGAAAAAGCCACTACTACCCTTTCCTCACCCTCAAATGACTCTGATAAATCCATGTCCTCCCACATGCGTTTGAGGGATGATTTCTCTCATCTGATTAACGAGATTAGGCCTAAAGGCTCCACACAACCTAAGGAAAATTGAGAGATATCAAAAGGTGACAACAACAACAAGGGAAAGATTGGCTCCGAGAGTGAAAATATGGATTTTAAGTTTATTTTATTTTATTGATGAGAACAATTGACTTCTGAATTTTTGGACAACACACTAGTTTTGGATATATGGGTAATATATTTTGGAAATAATTTCAATTATCAATGAGGTAAATTGTCAAATATGAATGTGATGATGGGAGTCACAAGGAGGGATGTTTTGTTAATTAACTAGTTGTGTTATGATTGTTAAAATCTAAAGGGAGTCACAAGGGGTCCCACCTACTAGTTATTATTTATTTAAAAACCATTATTATGAAAATACTACATATGGGCGGATTATTCCACGAAATTTTTCCATGCTTCCACTAGTTTCATCTTTTTTTTAAATAGGGCGGGATTTTTGTCGATATTTCCATGAAAGCTTGTCACAATATCCATGATTTGTTTTTTTAAATCTAGTCAGGATTTTCATCGCAATGGCGATGAACTTTCATGGAAATATCGACGAACATTTTTCCTACCTAATTGGTCGGTGTTAACGACTAGTTGACTATTTGATCTATATATACGTGACTTTAGGAGACTTTGTGACACAATTGCCTGTTTAGTAGAGAATGAACTATTCTCAAAACCAAGAGGAGATCTGTGCGATTGCACCTAATCATACCAACAATGTAGTTATCTCCATAATCAATTCATCATTATCATTCTCAAAATTATCATTCTACAAATATCTTATACAAATTTTACAAGGAAATCGTACTAGGACTAGACACAAGCAACAGTGACCTGTGAAGGGGGCCAACGTTGAAATTTTTTCAAACTATTTCTGAATGCATTGAAATTTTTCATGGATAGACTATTCACATGCCTTAATGATATGGGAGGGTTTATGGACTCAAATTTGACTCACATGCCCACTTTCTTCCATAATCAATTCATCATCTAAACCCTTAACCCCAGTCTTAGTCGTCACCCTTCATAAATGTTGTCAGCCAACGATCATTATATCATAAGGTTGGAGGCATGTGGTCATTGGGATCATGAGGATTTATAACCCCACAGTAACAAGAGACATTAATAGGTCGACTTTGATTAGATTGAAAGGTGTGTGAAATTGAAAATATTGGCACGAAATGGGGCCAACGTTGAAATTTTTTCAGTTTGTGCTTGTATGCACCAAAACTTGACATGGTTATAGTAGATGCATGCCTTGAAACTATGGGAGGGTTTCGAGACTCAAATACAACTCACATGAAGAATTCTACAATCTAACAATATTAATGAATTAATGCACTAGGGTTGATTGTTTCAAGAGTCATAGGGATCAAAGAGTATACCATGCTCAAGTTGATATTGATTGGGGGTTATCATATAATAGGGATTCATTGTGTTCAAAATCATAATTATTAGGAGGTGATTTCATCAAGGATCAAATGGATCAATGATAAAATTCTATTAGGGGGTTAATGCATTTATATGGGACTAGTGTGTTTTTGGGATTATAGTTTCTTAAGGGGTTCATGTCTTCATGGTTTCTTAATGAAACATGCGGATCATATCAAGGGTTAGGCATGCTAAGGTTCATATGGATTAGGGGGTACACAATGTCCAAGACCATAATAATTAGTGTTCATAACATATTGGTGGCTTAATGGTTAGTGGCCATAGTGCCTTAATGGTTAGTGGCCATAGTGCCTTAGGGGTTAACATGATTTTTTGGGTCATAATGTGTGAGGGGGTGATTGGGTTAGGGGAGACCATTTAATTCAAGGTTCATGGAGATTGGGGGGTATAATATGTCCAAGGAGGGTTATAGTGATCAATATTTTATACCATGACATGATACTTTAATGCCAAAGATATTGTTGACCATAAATTACATATTAATTAACCTCATACTTTTATAAATGCATCATAATAATATTTTGAAATAAATAAAAAGGGTGAATTAAGAGATCAAGGCTGATTATAGGGGTTAAGAGTCATAGTGTATTAGAAGGGTCAATCTATTATGATGTTACTATGTTTAGAACCATAATGTATTCATCTTTTAGTGTGTTTGAGGTCACACTATGTTCAATGGGGGGATTGTTTCAAGAGTCATAGGGATCAAAGGGTATACCATGTTCAAGTAATAGGGATTCATTGTGTTCAAATTAATAATTATTAGGAGGTGATTTCATCAAGGATAAAATGGATCGATGATCAAATTCTATTAGGGGGTTAATGCATTTATATGGAACTAGTGTATTAGGGATTATAGTTTCTTAGGGGGTTCATGTATTCATGGTTTCTTAATGAAACATGCTGATCATTTCAAGGGTTAGGCATGCCAAGGTTCATAGGGATTAGGGGGTACACAATGTCCAGGACCATAATAATTAGTGGTCATGGCATATTGGTGGATTAATGGTTAGTGGCAATAGTGCCTTAGGGGTTAACATGATTTTTTGGGTCATAATGTGTGAGGGAGTGATTGGGTTAGGGGAGACCATTTAATTCAAGGTTCATGGAGATTGGGGGGTATATTATGTCCAAGGGGGGTTATAGTGATCGATATTTTATACCATGACATGATAATTTGATGTCTAATATATTGTTGACCATATATGACATATTAATTAACCTCATAATTTTCTAAATGCATTATAATAAAATTGAAATAAATAAAAAGGGTAAATTAAGAGATCAAGCGTTATAGGGGTTAAGAGTCATAGTGTATTAGTAGGGTCAATCTATTATGATGTTACTATGTTTAGATCCATAATGTATTCAT
>ML790167.1:66620-78259 GCA_009831015.1 Picea engelmannii | reverse complement strand
AGTTCACAATCCTCATGAATATGTAGATATT
This sequence comes from Picea engelmannii, assembly GCA_009831015.1. Taxonomy (NCBI): domain Eukaryota; kingdom Viridiplantae; phylum Streptophyta; class Pinopsida; order Pinales; family Pinaceae; genus Picea; species Picea engelmannii. The sequence continues at coordinate 78,228 of ML790167.1, read as the reverse complement.
GATATATATGCCAAGTTCCATGTGGTGTTTTTATTGTCTAATTTATTTGTTATTGTCAAGTTATTTGTCAAATTTAATGTGTAGATATTGCATATATGCCAAGATCCATGTGTTGTTTTTATTGTCTAATTTATTTGTCCAATTTAATGTGTAGGTGGTTGTACAATACATCGAGTGTACACTCGTTTCCTAGCTCAAATTTCAACTATAAATCAAGAACCCTAAAGAGGTATTTTAAATATAATTTTGGTTTACTTGTATTTTTTTTATAAAGAAGTATAACTATTTTAGAGAACCCCCATATACAAAGTCTTTATCCATATCCTCATCGTGGAAAATAAATTAGAAAAGATCCCTCACTTCATTCATTTCCATAATTCTGACCTTATTGCTATCCCTAGTCCAAATCCTAGTTCCTATTAAACAATTCATGAAGCTAATCCCAATAATCTAGACCCCTCCTCTCATCCCACATGTTAGTGCAATTATTATAAGGCTCCAAAGGACACTACTACAAAATTCTTATTCTTATAATAATAATTCACATCCAAATCCTTGTACATAGATGAGAAATCCCTTGATGATCCTAGGGTACACCAATATTTGGACACTTTTCCCCAACAAAAAATAGTCCCTATTACAAACTCTATTGAAAAAGATCCCTCATTACTCATAATGACGAATGAAATTTATTACCCTCTCTAAGTCTCCTTTTTACTCATAATTGTTAGATCAAAGACCAACTTGCCATTATAATCCTTGACAATTGTAACCAAAATAATCACATTTTCCATCACTCCTCACCCCTCTCCTTATCATTTGGGCTTTGTACAATAGGACAAAACTCATCTTCTCATTAATAAACATTGTGGAGTCACCCTTGTCATAGGGATTTTTCAACATATTGTTGAATGCTATGTATCTCCCCTTGATTACTCTAATTTAATCTTGAACATATCATATGAAAAACAAAGAAATGATTTATAAGATGTCCATTGAAATACCTATCAACTCTTTAAAGATAACAAAACCTATGAACTCCTCTTTATTACAATACCCTTTCCATGTAATGATGTGACCAAGACATCCTACGTAAATATATTTCTCTCTTAGTTGTAACTCATATCCAACCATTTCATATGGTTTCACTTGATCTCTTCCACACATTCCAAATGATACCTTCTCATCCTTCTACCCAATCAAAAACAATGAAATTATTTATAATATGCTCATTGCCATACTTATCAACTCTATAAAGATGACAAAAACTATGAACTCACATCTTGCAATACCTCTTACTTATAATGTTAAGACCCAACAAAACATAATACATAAATACCTTTCTCTCTCACTTTTACATCACATCAATCCATCTCATCTCATATGGTTTCACTATCCCTCTTCGAAACTCTCTAAATAATACATTCTCATTCTTCCACCTGGGTTCACTCTCACTCTGCTATTCTCATTCTAAATCCCAAACCTCCCCAATGATTTTTAACTCAATATTTTTTTTCTTCTACCACACAATAATTAGCAAAATACATATATGATCTATTATACCTACTTCCATAATTGCTTGCCCTTGTCCTCTTGCTAGCTACAATAATGAGGTATCCCCTTGTTATTCTATGCCTCCTCTTTTCCTTATCTTTCTATTAGTTGTCAAAATCAACATTTGCTAACATTAAAAAGGTCCCATGTCTTAACACACTTTTATAAATTTGAATGAATCCTTGTTCCTATTGGGAGTTTTTTTGGGCTAGCTTAGACTTCCCATTATCAACTCTAGTTACTTCTTACCTGGTAGCAACCAATATTACCTAGTTCTCCCCTTGTCTTCTTCCTCTCCTAGTGTTCCATGCTCTCATACATACTCTTCCTCTTTTCCTAGTCCTTCAAATGCTTGGGGAAATTATTGCCTCTCCTCCCTAGCTTTTCTTCCTTACACCCCCTTTTCTACATTTTTATTTGGTCATAATATCGATGGGTCCCTTATAGGTCATTATCTCAAGAAATACCCTACTTGAGATAACCTCTACCTAGTTAGGATCAAATATCACTTCTTTGGTCAGTTTTCCAAGATTCCCCCCTTAATGGTCACATTCCATAGCTTGCAACTATGGAGCCCCTCCCAATGGTGACATCATATATTCCTTTGATACTCTCTCCTCCACTGGTACCATTGGTATTTTTCACCTCTACACTTGCATTGAACTTAGGTTGATGCATGTCACCTCCTACGCTTGCATAAAATACCCCATTGATGCATGCCACCTCTCATTCTTTCACTAAATCTAGGCTATCATGTGTTGTTTTTGTGCTTTTGATGACTCTATATTACTAGTTTATGATGCCTATTATTCTCACACTCTCCAGATTATCGTATGTCACAGGGGACTCATGCTATGTCCTTGACTAGTGTATGGGGCCTTAATGACTACAAAAATCCTAGAACAATGAATGTCATTTGTTACGCTCACCTTAACTCCAAGTTTCCATATGTTACAATTACTCTTGTGATAACCCTATATTAGAGTGTGTTTCCTCTCTTACTCATGTTCACTCTTAGTTGGTTTATGTAAACTCACGCCTTTTTCCAATGTCATGCCAGTGTCATCAACTTCTTTCTCTTGCCTTTGTTAGAACTACCATAACACCACAACCTCCCATATTTACCTTTTCATATATCTTCCATCCTTTCCATAAGAGATCATGTTGCTAATCCTACCTCACTTGTGGTAAGATGCCAACCTCTGTGATGTAGGCATCTAGCTAAACATGTTCCTACACCATCCTACCTCACGTATAAGTAAGTGCAAGTATATCATTGTCACTCTTAATCTTATCTATGATTTTATAGTTGAGATATTATTATTGTTAGACTCACTCATGGTTTACTTACATGTTCTAGTTATTGTTCCATTAATATAGTAATTAGAAATTGCTCATCTCTAATCTCCTAATTTAGCCATTGCATCATTTACATGATAGTTATGACTATTTCTTTTTATTTCATTATTTACATTTCATAGTTTAGTTTCTATCATTCCTATGAAGTGATTAAATTCTCTTGTTCCCCCATGTCAAAATTGTGTGTTTAACATGCAATGTTTGTCTACCAATATTTCTTTCTCATTTGTCTTGTACTTGCCTAACATTACACTAATCCACATGGCACGCCTTGTAGTTTTACCTTACACTAATTCTCAAGGCATAGGGGTCTTCACATGTACGTCATGGGATATATAGGCCTAGTTGATGGAGGATTCCCTCACAACAACAATGCATCTCGTGTACATTGCAAAGACCCTCATATTAACCCTATATAATTTCTTGCATTGCTCATTCTTTGCATCTTGCTATTATTCACATCTTATGGATAGAAGTTCCTATAAGGTGAGGTAAAATGTATAGAATCTCACATGTTCATAAATTATCTAGCATTCATTATTTGGTTACTAATGACCTTCAATCCTCCCTAGCTCTTTATGAAGAGGAAGTGAAGTGCGACCTAGAAGGAATATTGAAAACATTATGGGTTAAAAAAAGTTGATCAATGTATTGTCATATAAGCTGCATATCAATAAAAATTTAGCTGATTTACCAAAAGAATGAATTTATGTATTTGCAAATTTTATTTTATAAATATTTTTATTCACCAAATTTCATCTCATTTTTTAAATATCTCTTCCTTTCATTAATAAAGAAAATATGGAGATTCCATGTTCCTGTTCTGGCACCTTGAAGGTACAGGGTTTAGGGGATAGATAAACGTGGTTTATATTTTGTCATCTTTGATGAATGACATGTTTATGGGTGTCGAGTATTTTGTCATATTTTATCATAAACATGTTCATACAAAACATGTGTTTTTTTGGCTCCACAATATGCTCACCGGAAATGCATCGAGTGTTGGTCCCATAAAAAAGGAGGATATTCCAAATGTGAATTGTGCTGTCAGGTTTCATGACTTTTTATTTGGCCATGCTTTTATTCTTACTATCAACAATTTCATATATATATATATATATTCTTACTATCATTATTATCCTCCACTAATATTCTGAACCGAAAATGCATTCATAATTATTTTTTCTAAACTAAAATGCCGTGGATTTGAAATCCCAGAAATACAAGGCGAGAAGGGTTGACCGAATGTCAAGAGGAGATCCGAACATTCAGACGAGTCAGGTAAGTACCAAAATTATGACTCTATCCATACTCAGGCCACCTATTTTTTGGCCCCTGTTCCCATTGATCTAATGATAATAGGGAATAATTTAGACTTAATCTTAGCACGCTATAGTTTATTCTCGAAAGGAAGTCTATGAAATTTATTAACTAGGATTACCATCGTTAATTTATGGAGAGATGTTTATTTGTTTATTTAGGATTACCTATCAAATGGAGAGACTTTTATTTGTTATATTTAGGTCACTTTGTTGAAGACGGGAATGGTTATAGCGAGCGTCTCTCTTGCGACAAAAACACAAGTCAATAGTGAGTGTCTCTCTTGTGATGAAAACACAGATGAAAATTTGCTTCCATCGTGAGAGCGACGAATACGGGGTGTATTTAGATCAAAATTGAAAAAGTGAATTTTTTCTCTTGAAGTTTTCGATGAAAGAGTACTTTCGTCGTAAGTAGTCATCACAATTTTTCTCATAATTTCTTGCATTTCTCATTCTTTGCATCTTGCTATTATTCACATCTTATGGATAGAAGTTCCTATAAGGCGAGGTAAAATGTATAGAATCTCATATGTTCATAAATTATATAGAATTCATTCTTTGGTTACTAATGCCCTTCAATCCTCCCTAACTCATTATAAATCCCTCTAGGATCACCATCAAGGATTTGTCTAGTTTCAAATTGGTGACTGACTTTGGTTGTATATGGAAAAACAATGTTTTAAGGGGTAACATCATAAAAAATTCAAGCCTATTTTCTATTGTCCCTATATTGTTATTCAATATATTAATGACAATGGTTGTCATTACTATTTCCCTTCCTTACTAGACATCTATAATATCACTTATGCCAATCATCTCAAGCTATATGAGCCATCTATTCTGGAAGAGGAAGTTCAAGTCTTCCACTTAGCAAATAATATCCATACACTAGTGGACCTGCACACCTGCTACACTTGTCATCAATGAATTACTTCCTATCTTGTTGAATGCCAAGGTCACCATCCCACTCAAGACAAATCACTATCCTAAGTTGTTTTAAAAAAGAACTTCTATCCCACTCAGGACAAATGCATTACCATATTACAATGTAATATGGTAATCCCATATTCCATATTACAATGTAATATGGCATTACCATATTACATTGTAATATGGCATTACCATATTACAATGTAATATGGTAATCCCATATTACATTGCAATATGGAATTACCATATTACAATGTAATATGCCATTACCATATTAGGTTGTAATATGGTATACCATATTACATATCTTATGTATTTTTTTTTTTTTAAACTTAAATGACGTGTCGCAATATCGACGGTAGTTCGTTAGAAGACAATTTTTTATTTTGAACAACCGTCGCAATAGACACAAAATTTCGTCACAATTTTCCATGGATTTGCGTCGCACATACAACATATGCGTCATAATTTTTTGTCTTGGCAGAAATTTTCGTCGCTATTGCAACGCATTTTTGTCGCAATGTTCCACAAACGTTTTTACATTGCTACGTTTGTTCGTCCTAATTGCCATGAAGTTTCATTGTAATTGCGATGATGCATAAGCTTAACCTATATTTATGATGATGACATATGACGAGCTAATTTCGTCGATGTTTCCACGAAAACTTGGTTCATGGATATAGCGACGAAAAAAATTCTTGGCTTTCATGGAAATTGCGACGGATAAGTGTGGCAAGAACAATGAAAAACCGTCGCAAATTGGGTCATATGTTCTAGTGTGATTTATTACTTATCTCCCTAACTAAAAATTTGGTTGAGTTTTAGTTAAATTAACTAAGGAAGTAGTTCAACTACTTCAACCAATTCTAATTTTCTTAAATCCAAAGGAAAAGGGAGGAACAAAAGGAGAATAGAAGGAGAAGCATATTAAGGTTTGCTCTTTGAGTTTTTGTTGAGAAAATTCAGTTTTCATTCATTACTTAATTCATTAGAAACCTAATTATGTTTTTATGATAGTAGGGTCCTATTGTAGACAACATGATTCAAGGGTGAATTACATCATTCAGACACTTTCTTTTCAAAGGTGTTGATCTATCTTTGATAATCTATGTAGACTTGTCTATTTGTGAATTAGATCTCATGAATAATAAAGGATATTGTGCAGAGTCGAGTGGGAAAAAATCTGTGGCAAGCTGATCCATCTTTTAAAGTTCAATTTTTTGATTTTCTATGAGAAGTTATTTTGTGTGTTTCATCGGGGATGTCTAAGTTTGACTTTGTTCTAAAACTTCCTCATGAAATTTTGTAAAGAGACCGATTCTTTGATGAATTGGAATGAAATAAAGGATTTCTTTATATCTCATTTGAGTTGATTATTGACTTGGTGTCTTTACTTCTATCTCTATATTTATTTCAACATCTGATATGTTCATAAAATTACGTAAATAATGATTTTTTCAGCAAGCTTTTATTTATAAACAAACATCCTAAGCACTTGTAAACAATACTCATGAATTATGATATCAATTTTGATGGCTACAAACATAGGGTGATATTCCTGTCTATCTTGATTTATCCAAGCAGGATATGAAAATGTCCGAGTAAGATCATTTCATATCTTTTCCTCAACATTTATTTGGCGACAATACTGGGGATATCTTCAATATCTCTTTGGTTAATGTTTATGCTTGAATAACATCGAATATGTCTATTTTTCTGATATTGATTCTTTGACTGTTTTATTTCTTAATGATTGTGCCTGCTGCAAGGGAGCCCAATATTGAGCCCGATCTTCAAGATCATACTAGCATTTCTTTCAATTTGGTCAACACCATTTTAGACAATGCCAATACTCGTGCTGAGCTTAATCATTCATGGACAACAATTGAACGAGATATTAGTGCCCAAGAACATTGGGAAGCTAGACGTAGACATCCTAGAAATCAACAGTAACCTTCTTGTTCCTTCAGTTTTGGCCTTTCTTTCATGTCCTTAGACTCTCTTGTTTCTAGAAGAAGAGGCTTATCACACAAAATTAATCCTATTGCTGAATTAGGAAGAAGGAGCGTTGTGTTATCAACCCAACAAAGTGATCTAAGGAGAACTTTGTTTGATTCATCGAGTTCGTCTTTCTCTCCCTCACCTATCATCCACAAGATGACATCTAGTGGTGGATTTGGTGGCACTAGAAGTGATTCCTCCTCTCAGTATTCAACTTTGTCAGTGATTGGTAGCTTATATAGCCACCATATCCATGTCTAATCTATCACAAATCCCACCAAAGTCATTAAAAAATATGTTCTTTTTCAGTTTGAAGAAGAAGTTACAACCACAACGTGGCATGTGTCCTCTCCTCTTAACCTAGCACCTGCTACTCATCCACTTCCTAAATTCAAAGAGCATCTCCCTAGGTTTTCAGGAAATAACACTATCACTACAAATGAACACCTGGTGGCATTTTCAAATGCTTGTCACAACATAGGAGCCAATGACAATGATACTTGCATGTGCTTATTCGTCAATTCCTTGGAAGGAAAGGCTGCAGCTGATTTATTTGACCTTCCTCCTAAGATTTAGTCTACTTGGGAGGATTTATTTTATTGGTTCAGGTCCACCTATGGGAAATCTAAAAGCCCAACTAAGCATTTATGATAGTACAATAACATTGCCTATAAGGATGGTGAGACCATCAAGTCCTTCAACTTGTGTTTCACTAAGTTATACAGTCAAATCACTGAACTCAATCGATCTCAGAACCAAGCACTTTCATGCATTACTACAATGCATTACCTTCCCCTATCATCATAGGTTGGAGAAAAAATCCATTGATAAACTCAGTTCCACTCTGCATACTTGTTTAGAGTATGAATAACAACTCGAAAGAACAGGTATTCCCCAGGGAGAATCGGTTAAATAGACATAGATGTTCACCCTCTTACATCTGGTACAAGATATGAATAATCATATGATAGCGTATGAGCGAAAGGGAACTGACTCCCCTATCACCCTTGGAGCTTCATCCTCTTATGCACCCCCCTTTAGAAATCCAATTGAAAATAAGTTTTAGCCTAAAGCTACCATGCCTCGAAGTTGGTGTAATTTTTGCAAGGAACACCATGAGGAAGCCCCATGTGAGGTAAGGAAGAGAGCCAACGATAATATCTTTGGTAAAATACCAAAAATTACCATTGATGTCCTAGATTTTGCAGAACCAGAAGATGTCATGATCATATATACTAGGCACAAATCCTACACTCCCAAAGGAAAATATCATCCTCCCCTCAATTCTTCTAGCTAAAGCTCATCATCACCAGCTGCTACGGTTTAGGTTCCCAAGGTTCTTGATAGTCAAGGAATAACTTCCCCTCTCTCCTCTTCCAATTACAATATTCTGAATCAATTGGCCAACATCAAAGCAGATGTTGCCCTCCTAGATATGGTTGCCATCCCTGAATAACAGAGGCATCTAAAAAAATTCATGGAAGGAAAAGCTTTTGTTGTAGCCAACCTCTCTGAAGAGGTGAATGAAGAGGTTTCGTCTATAAATAAAGTATGTGCACATAACTTTAGATACCTTGTAAAAAAATCCCCCTTTTTATATTTCTATAAAGATAATGGATAAGATCGCCCATTGTTGCCTCATTGATGGCGGTTCCGGCCTAAGTGTGACGTCGAATATTGTTATGGAAGAGATAGTCTTGTCTTGTACAAATGAAAATGCAAGGAGCATGCTCTCTTATAATAGTCTACAACAAACAACCATAGGTGAGATTAAATATGTGAGCTTAGTTTTGTGCGCACACCCTGAAACAAGGACAACCCTTAGCATTCAAGTAATTGATATGCCAATAAGAAATTACTCAATCATCTTGGGAAGATATTGGAAATTTTGATGGGTGGATACCTCTCACTCGACGAGACACACTTACTTGTTCCTTGGAATGGAAAAAAATTTATAGTCCTTAGAGAGGGAAGGATTTCACCTTACATAGAGAGTGTCCCACAACCTAATGTGAACTATATCGAAGAGGACCTAGGGGTGTATTCCATATTTTTTGAGGAAGATAATATCCACTTGGAACATATTGATTTAAATGATGGTATGTGGCATATGCACTTCGATGGTTCATGCTCTAGTGAAGGTAATGGAGCTGGCATAATATTGTACTCTCTTGTGGGGAAAATTCATAACTTTTCTTACAGGTTGGAGTTTTCTTGCACAAATATTGTCACTAATTTTGAAAATTTATTATTAGGCATTGAAAATGCCTATAATATTGGTTGTGGTCACCTTTCAATTTTTGGGGATTTCGATCTTGTTGTGAACCTTGTACGTAAGATTTACTCCCCTAGAAACAAGTTGATGAAACGATACACCCAAACTATTTGGACACTTATCTGGAACCTATTATCTTTCAACATCACTCATGTTAAGAGGGAATTGAACTCAATGGATGATTAGTTATCTATTTTTGCAGCCTCTCCTAATCGACAACTTATGCCACATAGAACTGATTGTACTTTTCAATCTCTATATCATCCACATATCCATGACAATATAAAATATTGGCAGGTCTTCTCTAGTGATGAGATCATTTGTGATTTCATTCAAAATGAACCCTATAAGCCCAAGGAAATCATATCCATAGAAGATAACAAGATTACTAAAGGTTTGAATCCTCTAGAGAGTTCATTTTCATCGAGTGATGTAGGCAATAAAGAGAAACAAAAAGAAGAGGAGTCGAAAAGGAAGGTGGTGAAACCATCTCCTTGAACATTGGGACACCCGAATCTCCAAAGAATGTTAAAATAGGTGCCCAATTTTCCAATCAAGAGAAAATGAAGTTTGCCAAGCTACTTGGTGAATTTCAAGATGTTTTTTCTTGGTATTATGAGGATCTTCGTGGTTTTGATCCTGGTCTCATACAACATGCCATTCCCATCAAGGAAGGTATAAAACCAGTTAGGAAATAACAAAGACCTATCAACCCTACACTGGAAGAAACTATTCGAAAGTATTTGGAAAAACTCTTCAAGGCTAGGATCATCTTTCCGAGCAAGTTTTCTGAATGGGTTTCCAATTTGGTTCCTGTTTGGAAAACAATCAGTCAAATCATATTATGCGTTGATTTTCGTGCATTAAATCAAGCTAGTATAAAAAATCACTTTCCTCTCCCTAACATGGAAATGATTTTGCAGCAAGTCACAGGGTCATAGATGATGTCCTTACTTGACGGTTTTTCTGGTTACAATCAAATCAAGGTAAAAAGGGAAGATGAATATAAAACCAACTTTATTACTCATTGGGGTACCGTGACTTATGAACATATGCTTTCTGGATTAGCTGATGCAAGTACCACTTTTAAAAGACCTATACAAACAAATCTTGATGAATTGATTTGTGAAGTTATTAATATCTATCTTGATGATCTAATTATGTAAGTTAAAGGGTTTTTAATTACCTCAGAGTTTAAAGTGTTATGTCTGGGTCCTTTCAATATCTCTTTTGTCCTGGGTACTAACTCTTACATTCTAAAATATTTACAGGAGCGATTGTTCTCCTACAACACTAACGGTTCTCACTTGGAACATTGCATGGACCCAACTTGAAAAGTTTTAACGTTGTTTGGATTTTCTGTATATTAGTAGTCTAGTTCTGCTTTTATCTTCCCACTATTTTTCATTTATGTTTTTAATTTCTTCTTTCGTTTTGATAAGCTTCCTGCTGCTTTTACAATTCTGTCTTTTTATTTTCTGCTGTTTTAAATTTTGTAATCTTAATTCTGTCATGATTTTTATTGCTTTTTCATCTTTTAGTTGATTTTGGTCAAGAATAAGATGTTGGATCAGTTATTCCACAATGACACTCCTGCAAAATATTGCTAGTCAATAACAATCAAGATTACACATCTGTTATGATGTCCCCCCTGGAAGAATAATTGAATTTTTTATTTGCTTTCACTGTTGTCTGTTAAAGAAATTGGTTATCTCCCACTTGTGCTTTTGATTTCTTCATCCATTTGAGAATTTAAAAGAGCAAGTCCATAAAATTTTATCCTTGAAGTAAAGAGCAGGTTCTGGTTGAATGATTATGCATACATGGATAAACCCCCTCATACTTAACATTTTTCATGAGTTATTCCCAAATTCCTGGTCATTTTTCCATTAAATCCTCTCACTTCCCCCTGTTGCATAATCTTCCTGGTTATATCTTCTTGATCTTTTGTTCTTGGTCTACAAAACCATGTGTTCTGAGTTTTTAATTTGTTGGAAACAGATTTAGTCTCTAGTTTGTTGATGATAAAAATCACAATGAGGATTTCGCCCACAAAGTATTGCTAAAATCCTATCATTGATAAAATAATGATATATATATATATATATATATATATATATATATATATATATATATATATATATATATATATATATATATATATATA
>ML790167.1:41420-66447 GCA_009831015.1 Picea engelmannii | reverse complement strand
TGTGTAGCAAGACTATCGTTGATCCTCCAATCTACAAGGGGGTCCCACCTACTAGTATTATATATATATATATATATATATATAATACTAGTAGGTGGGACCCCCTTGTAGATTGGAGGATCAACGATAGTCTTGCTACACATTTTATGCTATTTTTCGATGATTCTTACATAGTTCTACATGATTGATGGTGAAATATTAGTTTTATTTGCGACATAATGACAGATGGATAATGCATGTTATGTGTTGGTTTTGTTGCTCTAAAATCTAAATTCCATGTCATGATGGCTTATGTTAACTATTATTAAAATTTCTATTGGCACCTTGATTCTTATACCTGCACAAGATACATGTTAGTAAAAAAAAAAAAGAGCAATGGAAAAAGGGACCTATGAAAAAATCGAAGAAAGAGAAACTATATTATGCAATGCTATGCTATACTATGTGCAAATGAAATTAAAAGGATTACTGTTAGACATAACTAGCAATCTTAGTGGTTATCCTTGGCGCACTTGATATACGTTATGGTATGTTTTGGCAATGGTTAATATGATATCGGGTGATGCATTTGGAAAGCAATGTATGTTAGTTTCGATGCATGGATTAATGGAATGGATTAATGTTGGTTGGATGGTGTGTACTACATAATTGAATGAGGAGAGGATGTAAGCGACGTGCATTTACTGCAATTCACTCCATACTTTACCCACTGGCCATCACCCTATATTGGCTATTGTTAAATTGATTTTCGTTGTGGTTAAGCTCTGATATTCAGGCGAGGAAGGAACTTCTCGACCAAGCTTGCATTTTTAAGTCCATTTGGTTACATGTATGTTTTTTTCTCCATCCATGAACTCGCTCTGTTTATGAAATAAATATTGGCTCGATGATGTATTGGTCTGTGCTTTTCTTGAGGCTGGAAACTATGTAAACTCATGGTGTTTTTATGGAATGGTTGTTTTTGTTATTCGTGGAAAATGGAAAATTTTATGGTTGAAGTCGCAATTTCATTAACTGTTCTATGTGGTGGAAGCTGTGAATGCTCTCTGTTGTCTTTATGGGTTTTTGTTGGAGGGTTTCATTCCATCTAGACTTGCTGGTTGTCTCCTCATAGTCCTTGTAACCATACCCGATCGTATTTGTTGTTATGGTGTTGCTATGTAATTTTTGAATCACCTTTGGGTCACTCCGTATCGTTCTCCACCTGGTCGTGGGCTTGTTTTATGTTATTGGTATCTGCACAGTTGGTTATGGTGTCTATTATGCCAAGATTTTTTCTTTAGGGTTGGTTGCTATTACCTGAGCTCTGCATTTATATCAAAATTATCTTTTTTTTGGGGTAAAACCACGAGGGTTATGCTCTGCGTGTTCTCGGTGTTATTTACTGGCCATTAAGGAGCCTCTACTCATTTTTTCATAGTCTCTCCTACCTGGTGGGAACTGTCACCCTATCTTGCAAGCTAATGGTTATGTGGCCTGTGTGTCCATCGTGTTGTCTCGAAGGGTTTTCACCTATTGTTGGTATGGTCGACTCTAGTCTCCCTATGTTAGTTCCGCCGAGCGAACTCTTGATTATTCAGAACTCGATTTTGATATTTTGATCCATTTATAACTTGTTGGGTATCTTGTTGATTGTTATGAGTTGGTGGAATAATGTTGACAATGGTTTTGATTATTGGCTCGTCTCTACTGATAGAGTTGATTACACAATTATAATAAAAAATGATTATGGGCATACAATTGTTGCCTCCTTGTGTTGTAACAGTTGGATTGTTAACTCGACATTATTTTATGGTTTGATATGAACAATCACGGAAATGATTCTTTGCGATATGCGTTGGTCTATATGTTTTCTACAACATGGTATAAATTGAAATGATGGTCGCTATTACTGTGTGTTTTAATTTCCTGATCAGAATTATTACAATTTGAAGTGTTGATTATTGTGGCTTGGTTGTCCAATGTGTATGATTTATGGATATTGTGCATCATATTGTCTTATTGCACCATCAGAGATGGGAACGAGGTTTTTAGTGGTATGGTTTCATTGCAATTTAATTGTTAAAATTGGTTGAAGGAATGGAATCGAGCATGTTTTAAAAGAGCTTGTTTCTGCGTTTGATTCGAGGAATTAATTTATGGACAATGGTTAAGGATTTCATGCTGAAAAAAATTGAAACAAATGACTATGTGTTCATTGGGATTTGGTTCTGAATATTTAATGGAAGAAATGAGAGGAACAAAATTCTTTATACAGGATGTTGAAGGTCATATTGATTTTGGATATGATGACACTATGTTAATTAAAAGTGTTAAATATTTGAATGTGGACAATGAACAAGTGTTAACACACAATGATTGTTTAATTGATCACAATAATTGTTTAGTTGGTGTTAGATCGTTTGAATTAAAGACATCATTGTTTTATGGATTACTTAATTGATTTTTCGAATAATATCCTGTCTTTTCCCCTACCATTATTTCATGTTTCGCTAATTACAATTCCCCTCTCCTTCCCATATTCATTATCCACTCCCTGTTCGTAAAATTTAATTACAGTTAAAGGAAACTCTATATTATGTCAGTTTAAAATTGCAGGGATGGATTGCATGATATATTCTTTGGTTTACATTACAGTTGATTGTTTGTTGTCCGTGAGCAGTAATCATGATCTTTTTCCCTTTATTTTAACACTTTTCGCTCAATACAACCCCTCACATATCCCAAAACCTTGTTCACCCTCTGCTCATTGACAACTATTAAACAATTTGTATGGATTCGATTTCATGAGTCTGATATGTTGCTGAGCCAAATTTTATTTCATATTTTAGTAGAGTTGTCATGTATGGTTGTTAACGAAACTATTTGCTAATCAATTATGCATACAAGAATGATATTTTTCAGCAGAGGTAACCGAGGGAGAGGTAATTGGAACAGGGGCCCTAGAAGGCCAAGATTCTCTATACACTTTGATTCAGACTCACAAGATCTAGGACAACTATTTCAAGCTGGGTTTTTCAACTGGATTGGGAAAGGAATGGTCCAACCTAGGCCCAAAAGGCCTCTCTTCCAATCCCCATAGGTCCCTGGTATTCCCGTGCCTCCTTATATTTCACTATAGCCTGAAGTTCCTAAAAATAACAGATGGCAAGAGATTGTCCACCCGATAGTCTCACAATATTGTGGCTGGCCTAACTTGTCCTTACCTTCTCCCCCACCTATCAATAATATTGTCCAATATTCCCCTGCCCAATCCCTAGTTCATTCTTACCATGCGAGCAAAAGGTTGAAAATCGAGGTCCAACATGCCCTTGACAAAGGAAAATCCACTACTTCCCCTTCCTCACCTTCAAATGAATATGATAAATCTGTGTCCTCTCGCATGCATTTGAGGGATGATTGCTCTCATGTGATAAAAAATATTAAGCCTAAAGGATCCACACAACCTAAGGCAAATTCAAAGAGATCAAAATTTGACAATGACAATGGAAAGATTTCCTCCCAGAGTGGAAAATATGGATTTTAAGTTTTATATTATTTTATTGATGAGAACATTTGAATTCTGAATTTTTGGACAAAACACTATTTTTGGATATATGGGTAATATATTTTGGAAATAATTTCAATTATCATTGAGATAAATTGTCAAATATAAATGTGATGATGGGAGTCACAAGGGAGTCCCACCTAAAGGGAGTCACAAGGGGTCCCACCTACTAGTTATTATTTATTTAAAAACCCTTATTATGATTTATTAACTTCCCCCATAACTAAAAAGTTGGTTGAGTTTTAGTTAACTTAACTAAGGAAGTAGTTCAACTACTTCAACCAATTCTAATTTGCTTAAAGGAAAAGGGAAAGGGAGGAAAAAAAGGAGAATAGAAGGAGAAGCATACTAAGGTTTTCTCTTTGAGTTTTTTTTTGAGATAATTCAGTTTTAATTCATTCCTTAATTCATTAGAAGCCTAATTTTTTTTTATGATAGCAGGGTCCTATTGTAGACATCAATATTCAGGGATGAATTACATCATTCAGACACTTGCTTTTCAGAGGTGTTGATCTATCTTTGATAGTCTATGTAGAATTGTCTGTTTGTGAATTAGATTTTATGACTGACAAAGGCTATTGTGCAGAGTCGAGTGGGAAGCAATCTGTGGCAAGATGATCCATCTTTTAAAGTTAAGTTTTTTTATTTTCTGTGAGAATTCCTTTTGTATGTTTCATCGGGGACGTCTAAGTTTGACTTTGGTCCAAAAATTCCTCAGGAAATTTTGTAAAGAGAACAATTCTTTGATGAATTGGAATGAAGTAAATGATTGCTTTATGTCTCATCTACTTTGATTATTGACTTGGTGTCTTTACTTCTATCTCTATATTTATTTCAACACTTGATATGTTCAGAAAATTACATAAATAATGATTTTTTCAGCAAGCTTTTATTTATAAAAAAACATCCTAAGCACTTGTAAAGAATACTCGTGAATTAGGATATAAATTTTGATGGCTATAAACATATGTTGATATTCCCATCTATCTTGATTTAGCCAAGAAGGATCTGAAAATGTTTGAGTAAGATCATTTCATATCTTTTCCTCAACATTTATTTGGCGACCATACTAGGGAGATCTTCAATATCTCTTTGGTTAATTTTATGCTTGACTAGCATCGAATACATCTATTTTTCTGATATTGATTCTTTGACTATTTTATTTCTTAATGACTGTGCCTGTTGCAAGGAAACCCAATATTGAGCCCGATATTTAAGATCATACCAACATTTCTTTGAATTTGTTCAACACCATTTTAGACATTGCCAATACTCGTGTTGAGCTTAATCATTCATGGGAAACAATTGAACGAGATATTAGTGCTTAATAACATTGGGAATCTAGACGCAGACAACCTAGAAATCAATAGTAACCTTCTTGTTCCTTCAGTTTTGGCCTTTCTTTCAAGTCCTTAGACTCTCATATTTCTAGAAGAAGAAGAGGCTTATCACATGAAATTAATCCTAATGCTGAAATATGAAGAAGGAGAGTTGTGTTATCAACCCAACAAAGTGATCTAAGGAGAGCTTTGTCTGATTCATCGAATTCGTCTTTCTCTCCCTCACCTATCATCCACAAGATGACATCTAGTGGTGGATCTGGTGGCAGTGGAAGTTCTTCCTCCTCTCAGTCTTCAGCTTTGTCAGTGATTGGTATCTTATATAGCCACCATATCCCTGTCAAATCTACCACAAATCCCACCAAATTCATTAAAAAGTATGGGATTTTTCAGTTTGAAGAAGATGCAACAACCACACCGTGCATGTGTCCTCTCCTCTTAACCTAACACCTATGAAAAAATCCAAGAAAGAGAAGCTATATTATACTGTGCTATGCTATACTATGTGAAAATGAAATTAAAAGGATTATTGTTAGACCTAACTAGCAATGTTAGTGGTTATCCTTGGCACACTTGATATACATTATGGTATGTTTTGGCAATGGTTAATATGATATTAGGTGGCACATTTGGAAAGAAATGTATGTTAGTTTCGATGCATGGATTAATGGAATGGATTAATGTTGGCTGGCTGGCGTGTACTACGTAATTGAATGAGGAGATGATGGAAGCGACGTGCATTTATTGCATGTCACTCCATACTTTCCCCACTGGTCGTCACCCAAGCTTGGATATTGTTCAATTGATTTTCGCTATGGTTAAACTTCGATATTCAGGCGAGGAAGGAACTGCTCAACCAAGCTCACATTTTTAAGGCCATTTGGTTACAGGTATGTTTTTTTTGCCATCCCTGAACTCGCTCTATTTATAAAATAAATATTAGATCAATGATGTATTTGTCTGTGATTTTCTTGACAACTGTGTAAAATCATGGTGTTTTTCTGGAATGGTTGTTTGTGTTATTCCTGGAAAATGGAAAATTTTATGGTTGAAGTCGCAATTTCATTAACTGTTCTATGTGGTGGAAGCCGTGAAGGCTCTCAGTTGTCTTTATGGGTTTTTGTTGGAGGGTTTCATTCCATATGGACTTTCTTTCCATCTCCTCACAGTCCTTGTAACCATACTCGGTCATATTTGTTGTTATGGGGTTGCTATGTAATTTTTGAACCACCTTTGGTTCACTGCATATCGTTCTCCACCTGGTTGTGGGCTCATTTTATATTATTGGTATATGCACAATGGGTTATGGTGGCTATTACGCCAAGAGGTTTTCTTTAGTGTTGGTTTATATTACCCGAGCTCTGCATTTATATCAGCATTATTCAATTTTTTTGGGGGAAAAACATGAGGGTTATGCCCTGCATGTTCTCGATGTTATTTACTGGCCAGTAAGGAGCCTCTTCTCCTCTGTTCATAGTCTCTCCTAACTGGTGTGAACTGTCACTCTATCTTGAAAGATAATTGTTATGTGGCCTGTGTGTCCACTGTGTTGTCTCGAAGGGTTCTCACCTGCTGTTGGTACAATCGGCTCCAGTTTCCTTGTGTTGGTTCCATCGAGCGAACCCTTGATTATTCAGAGTCCGATTTTGATAATTTGAGCCAATTATATCATGTTGGGTATCTTGTTGACTATTATGAGTTGATGGAATAGCGTCGACAATGGTTTTGATTATTGGCTCATCTCTGTTGATAGAGTTTATTACACAATTATAATCAGAAATGATTATGGGAATACAGTTACTTCCTCCTTGTGTTGTAACAGTTGGATTGTTAGCTCAACATTATTTTATGGTTTGATATAAACAGTCACAAAAATAATTCTTTGTGTTATGCATTGGTCTGTATGTTTTCTACAACATGGTATAAATTGAAATGATGGTCACTGTTACTGTGTTTTAATTTCCCGATCGAAATTATTGCAATTTGAAGTGTTGATGATTGTGGCTTGGCTGTCCACTTTGTAAGATTTATGGATATCGCGCATCATATCATCTTATTGCTAGTTATTATTCATTTAAAAACCCTTATTATGATTTATTACTTCCCCCCTAATTAAAAAGTTGGTTGAGTTTTAGTTAACTTAACTAAGGAAGTATTTCAACTACTTCAACCAATTCTAATTTGCTTAAAGGCAAAGGGAAAGGGAGGAACACAAGGAGAATAGAAGGAGAAGCATACTAAGGTTTGCTCTTTAATTTTTTGTTGAGATAATTCAGTTTTCATTCATTCCTTAATTCCTTAGAAGCCTAATTATTTTTTATGATAGCATGGTCCTATTGTAGACAACAAGATTCTGGGTTGAATTACATGATTTAGACACTTGATTTTCAGCGTTGTTGATCTATCTTTGATAGTTTGTGTAGACTTGTCTGATTGTGAATTAGATTTCATGACTGACAAAGGCTATTGTGCAGAGTCGAGTGGGAAAAAATCTATGACAAGCTGATCTAGCTTTTAAATTTTAGTTTTTTGATTTTCTGTCAGAAGTCCTTTTGTATGTTTCATCGAGGACGTCTAAGTTTGACTTTGGTCCAAAAATTCCTCAGGAAATTTTGTAAAGAGAACGATTCTTTGATGAATTGGAATGAAATAATGATTTCTTTATGTCTCATCTATTTTGATTATTGACTTGGTGTATTTACTTTTGTCTCTATATTTATTTCAGCATCTTATATGTTCAGAAAATTACATAAATAATGATTTTTTCAGCAAACTTTTATTTATAAAAAAATAGCCTAAGCACTTGTAAACAATACTCGTGAATTAAGATATCAATTTTGATGGATATAAACATAGGGTGATATTCCCATCTATCTTTCTTTAGCCAAGAAACATTTGAAAATGTTTGAGTAAGATCATTTCATATCTTTTCCTATATATATATAAGAAAAAAAAGAGAGGGTATTTAGTGAGATGAAAAGAGAAAAGTACACACGCAACATAAGACTAACACACTGCGCAACAAGGAAAGGTGAGATAGAAAAAATCTTCTGCGCACTCAAAAATCCCAACATGCCGAAAAAAGGACCAATAGTCAGAAAAAGGTGGAAATTTGAAAAATGGCAGTTATGGAAAAAGGCGCCAACTGGCGACGTCTATAAAATTGAATGTCAAGTACTCTTGAAGTGCCTTTTCATTATAGGAGGTCCCAATTGCATGACTAAAAGGACTTCTTTTTGATGTACTTGTCATGTCATTTGGTCCTTTGCTCTTGTATCAGGGTGGTTCTTTGTAGAGCATCATGTCTTATTTAATCAAACTCATTTAATTGTAATAGCCTATGTTTTTGAGCTTCGTTCAGATCCATCCCTAATTACATGGCATTTCTGAAGGTTTTTACTCAAAATTTTATGGGAAGTAATACTTGCTTCCCATACACCAACTCATAAGGTGGAAGGCCTCCGACAACCTATCAGCCCAGTCTTTGTGATGTAGCTGAACAATATTAGTGAGGATGGCTTCTATCACTTTGTTGGTCAATTCTACTTGGCCATTTTCTTGGGGGTGACAAGACGAATATTTTATGTGTTTGATCCTGTACATTTCAGTAAGAGCCTTGACTAGATTTGAGGTGAATTGTATTCCTTCGTCAGTGACTATTTTTTGAGATACACTGAAACGAGTAAAAAGTTCCTCAAAGAGAAAGTCTACAACGGATTGTTCATTGGCTGAATACAAAGCCTTGGCTTCTACCCATTTTGTCACATAGTCTGTGCAAACTAAGATGTACTTTTTGCTGCGGTACATGGGGTTGATAGGTCCTACAAAATCTAAGGCCCATTTTTCAAAGGGTTCGATCACTACTTGGGCATGGAGAGGAATTTCATCGACTGCAGTAGGTTTTCCCATTCTTTGGCAATCATCATAGCTGGCCACATATTTCTTTACATATTTAAAAATGGTTGACCAGTAATAACTAGACTGTAAAATCTTGTATCCTGTCCTTTTATCAACAAAATGGCCTCCACATGGGCCATCATGACAAGATCTAAATATATTCTGCATCTCATCCTCCCGAACACATCTTCTGATTACGGAATCAGGTCCTCATGCCACATATAATTGACACTTCACTGAATAATTCTTTGTTTTTCTCTGGATGACATACATTGAGGAATATTTCCTATTACAATATAATTGGCTCTGTCTGCATACCAAGGGGTGTAAGTAGAAATGGAAAATAGATTCTCATCCGGAAAATCATCTTCTACTGGAGTACTGTCACCTGCATTAATAAATCTAGACAAGAAATCAACAACCAAATTATCTTTTCCATGCCTATCAATGATAGTGATATTGAATTCTTGTCGTAGTAACAACCATCTAGTCACTCTAGCATTTGTAACAGGTTTTTTCATTAAAAATATGATAGATGAGTGGTCAGTGTGAACAAAAACTTTGTATCTTATTATATAGTGTCTAAATTTGTTGATGACATGTACTATTGACAAAAAATCCTTTTATGTGACAGTGTAGTTTACTTCAATAGGTGAGAGATTCTTGTTGACAAAGTATATATCATAGGGAATATTCCCTTCCCTTTGTCCTAAGATAGCTTCCAAAGCGGTATCTGAGGCATCTGTGCAAATATGGAAAGGAAGAGACCAGTTTGGTCCTCTCAAAATAGGGGCACTTGACAACTTGGTTTTTAAGATTTCAAAGGAGATTTGACTTTGTTCATTCCAACATAATTCAACATATTTTGTCAACAATTTGAATAGGGGGGAAGCTAGGTTTGTAAATTTTTGAATGAACCTCCTACAGTAGCCAACATTCCCTAAGAAACTTCTGACTTCATTTTGTGAGCTAGGGATCTTGATTTGGGAAATAATGTCAATCTTGGCAGGGTCCACCCTTATTCCTATACCGAAGATGTGGTGACCTAGAACAAATCCTTCCATGAGAAACATTCTAGATTTCTCGTGACTCAGCGAAAGGTTGGTCTCTTTACATCTAACCAATACTTTCTCCAAATCATCCAATGCCTTTTGGAAATCATCCCCATACACCGTGAATTCATCCATGTACACTTCTACACAATCATTGGTCACATCGAAGAAAATAACCAAGACAACCCTTTGAAAGGTAGCAAGGGCATTACATAAACCAAAAGGAAGAACTCTATAGGAATAGGTTCCCCAGGGGCAGGTAAATGTGGTCTTATCCTAATCTTTTGGTGAAATTTGGATTTGATTATAACCACTAAACCCATCCAAGAAAGAAAAATATCTCTTCCCAGACAAAGTGTCTAAGACCTGATCTATGAAAGGAAAGGGAAAGTAGTCTCTATAGGTAACCTTGTTTACTTCTTGAAAGTCCACACAAGTCCTCCATTTTCCGTTTTTCTTAGGTACAATAACTAATGGGGATACCCACTTGCTATATGATGTAGGATAAATGAATTTGGCTTGCAAGAGTTTCTGGAGTTCTTCTTTTACTATATCTTTCAAGGCTGGATTCACTCTCCTTTAGGGCTGCCTAACAGTTCTGATCTGATCGTTAGTGTAGATATGATTCATACAGGTGTTTGGTTGGATCCTTTTCATGTAAGAGTAATCCCATGCAAAAACATCAGATTTCCCTTGAATCATTTGTATCAACTTCTGTTGTTGTTATGTTTCTAAGATGGAATTGATATATAAGGAATTTCCAGGGATGATTTCAACAACTTGAACAGTTGATTCTTTCCCTTCCTCTATTTGTGAAACACTGGCTAATGTAGAAGTGGAAGGGTGCAAAATTTCTTGAAATTCAGGGCTAAAGATATGTGTGTAGTTAGGGAAAGATTGAGGATATTCAATGCATTTTGAATTAGCCAAGAATAGACTTAGAATTTGTTCTTCAGTTTTCTCTTGTACTCATTTTACTTGTTCAAGTGTTAACAAGGGCTGAGTGCAGTCCTCCTCCCCATAGGGATTCTCCAACCAGAGAGGAAATTCAGTGGCTGGTTGGGCGAGGGAAAAAGGATAAGTTTTTTACTTTGAGTGCCATTGGAAATTGTCATCTCTCCAGATTGACAACTAATAAAATCATCAACAGTGGCCAACCAAGGTCGACCAAGTACTACGGGGTGTCCTGGTTTGGAGGATTTGGGATGAATTACTAAGAAATACATAGGGTATTCCCAATACGCCAAAGTAACTGTTATATCATCTAAACTTCATGATGGGGTGATGACTGATTTGTCTACAAGTTCCAACAAAGTTTGTGTTGGTCTTAGGTGATCTAGTTGCAGTGTTTTCATAGTGTTTACTGACATCACATTTATTGTTTCCCCTAGATCAATCAATGTGTTAGGTAACACAACACCATTAATTTCTATGGTTACCACTGGGTTCCTTGGATCACTATACTTAGATGGAATTCCTGTTATAAACTCTGACAACTGTCCCACCACCTGTATGACAAGAGGTTCCTTCCTCTTTCTCCCTGGATTTTTATTGCAAAGGTCCCTTACAATTTTAGCATAGAAAGGTATGTCCTTGATGGCCTATAGTAGTGGGATCTTCACACATATATTTCTAAGTTCCGTCTCTAGTTTATGTCCTAGAGGTTCCTCCGATTTCTTTACAAGTAGCCTTTTTGGATAAGGAGAATTTATTTTCTGAGGTGTTTCTGTTGCAAGGGAGTTGGGAGAAGGAGTTTCTTGTTGCAATGGGGTGTCTCTTTCTTCATTTAATGGATTAATCATTTGTTCTTCTCTTTGAACTGTTTGGACATCTATTTGTTCTTCTTCTTGATTTATGTGATTATCTACTTGTTCTTCTTGGATAACCATAGTAGGATTCATTTTTATTACAACCCTCTCTGATATTAATTCAATCCCATTAAATGGATATGGCGTTATTACATAAGTGGGGAAGGTTTTCACTTCGAGGTTTTGTACAGGTTGTTTCAACCTGTTATTTGGGTTAGGGATAGGTTGTGCAGGAATAGGGGTAGGCCGATGAGGGTTTTGAATAGGTGAAACTTGCATTTCTTGCTGCATATTTGGATTCATGGGCAGTGCAAGTTGTTGCTGCAACTATGGATTCATAGGCAGTGCAAGTTATTGCTGCAACTGTGGAGGTGGAAGAAGAGCAGGAGGGTTAAATCCTAGGAGCAACTGGGAAATATTCGAAGGGTATTGTGGATAGGTGGGAAATTTTTTTGGCTGGAAGGGAACATTCCCATATGAAGGTCCTCTCCAGACTTGTTGCCAAGGTTGGGTTTGTGGGTGTTGTGGCGATTATTGAGGAAAAGTCATGTGAGGTACCCATTGTTGTTATGGGTATTGTGTAGTTGGGTATGCAAACATATTGGGGTTTTGTTGTCTCCATGGTCTCCTAGGGGGGTAGGATGTTTCAGGTTCTCCTCCTCCCTTGAATATGGACTTGAGTCCAGGTAGGGAAGGGAACTTGTTAGTAGGATGATCCTCTGTATAGAGACCACATATTTCAATAACATTAAGGGGGCAATACTTTTCAGGGTGATTCTTCCTACACTGATGATAGAAAGTTGCTAACGCAACATTTACTTCCTCTCTTTTTCTTTTAATTTTCATAGTATCAAGCTAGGAACTGATGGTGTTTAGGATATCCGTTTTAAAGTTTTCTAATAAATTTCCCAGTTCAATCCTAGTGACACCTCCAGATGTGGGTTTAACAATTTTGTTTGTATGATCCCTTATACTTTTCCAGTTTTAGCTTGACTGCGAGAGTATCTTTTAAAATACTCTGCTATGTCTGCAAATGACTTTTGGTACACATCCCCATAACTCATGAGGTTTAGTACTTCAATGAAATCATCCCTCATACCTTTTAGAAATATAGTCCTAATTGTAGCCGTGTCTAAGGAGAATTGCTTAGTCTTTTGGTACTTGTATAGGAACCTCTCTAGGTAATCTTCTAAGCTTTCTTCTTCAGTTTGTTGCATTTTGAATATATCATTCCTAGCATCCCTAGGTCTGAAGTAATCTTGGTATTTATGGAGGAAGGTCTCCTTCATACCATCCCAATACAAAATGGTGTGTTCTCCTAGGCTCATGAACCACCTTAGTGATGAATCTTTTAGTGTAGCTGGGAAAAGTTTTAATTTTTTAGCATTATCCGTGTAGTTATAACTCCTACACAATATGTCAAATTCAAATAAAAATGAGTTAGGGTCTTCTGTCGACATACCGTGGAAGTGTGGTAGTGAGGACAAGGGGATTTTCTTCATAGCAACATCTCTGGCGACATCCAGTATGGGGATTCCAAATGTCTATGTTTTATTAGATGCATTTCCTTCTTCTTCTTCCATATCTCCAAACAACCCGTAGAGGGGTGGTGATGTCTCTCCACTGAGTGATGGTTCACCCACTGGGTTATTTGGTATATCTAGTTGTTCCAAGGTTTTGTGTGGCTTTCCAACAACAGATGCAACCTCCTCTATTACTACCTCTGTTTATTTTCCAGGTTCTCCTTTTAATGGGGTCTCCAGTGCTTCCTCTTTTTCTTGTTGTCTTATGCTTTCAATCTCAACAGTGGCTTCATATTTAGTGCCCTTGGTTGTTGCAATCACTGCCTTTGAGCTCTCTCCTTTGAGAATTTTTCCTGCACAAATTTTAGATGAATTAGTATGGGTTTTTTTTTTTGTTGTTGTTGTTGTTGTTTGTTTTTCTAACTTTTCTGAAATTTTGGGAGAAATAAATCTACCTTTATTATCCCTATACCTACTTATAAAATAAATTCTAGTAAATAAATAAAAACACAGATTCCTAATTATCAAAGGTAGGAGGACAACCTGTCTTTGGAGAAACCCCACCAAAGTAGATGCATAGGTTCTTACCTCTCGTCTTACCATCTTCTCTCCGCCCTCAGATTGTCCTTAAATCCAATCCAAACTTCATCAAGCCAATCCAAAATTAAAATGCTACCTATTATCATTTACAACTCCCTGACAACGGCGCCAAAATGTTGGTGTATAAATATGTTCAATGTATATCTTACACTCATTTATATGTCAAATCTGGGATTCGTAATCAAAAGAGTTGTTACACTGTATGTGCCGAGAACAGGTAACCTACCTAGGTCTGTTGTATATAGGAAATAATTAACAACATAAAAACTTTGTTTCTGAGATTTCTAAATACTTCAAACACCTTTGAACTTAGAAGAGAAAACTGATAATGAAACTTCTGCATACAAACAATCAATCAAAATATTTATCTTAGAGGAACACGTCTGTTCATTCCAAGCTTATGAATTAGAGAGATGAACTTAAGAATCTCATCTCCTATAACATTCAAAATAGTAAATAACAATAAACTCCAATCACTCTTGAAATTGAAATCACTTCTAGCTTTATGAAATTCAAACAACTAGTACGAGGAATAGTTAGCATAGCTGAGAGATTTCATTATGGGGCATGAATAAGAGATATAAAGTATTTTGGTTCCTTGATGTACCAAAAATACTGCAATCATAAACTCAAGATATCAATCCCATGCTTCAGATAATTAAATGGAAATCTCCACTATTTGAGAAGGAAATACCTATTTGATCTAGCACCTGATTATTCACACCAACTTAGAAATAAATAACTTAATGTTGAACTCCTAAACTAGATTAAATATCATCAACACACACTACTGTAAAATACTCACACAATCACACAAAACATATACATGGAGGTTTACCTTGGTTGGGGCAGTGGGCCCTTGCCGAACCAACAAGGAACCTCTTAAGAAAGTAACATACTAAAATGTTTTACTCATACTTAGGAATTTGCATAATAGATCTTTTGCATTAATTCAACTGGTAAATTGGATCAACAATTCTTCACTTCATACATAGAAACAATATGTATTATCTATTTTTGATAGAATACTTTGTTACATTCTGTATTATCCACTTACACTATCACCTATTACAACTTCCCTTATATAGAAGGTAAGCTGATACTATCAATATCTATGGATAAACATTAAACAATTTCAAAGATATTACAATTGATATTTACATCGAATCTCTAGGAATCGACTCCATCCTCATGAAACGAAGTGCATGAGTGGTGGAGTCCCTCGTAATCTAGAAAAATGATTTGGAAGCTTTGGTCCAACTACCTTCTCGAAATATTCATTGTCATACTGGTCCAATTGGTGCATTATGGAAATAGAGGTTTTGGTACCGAAATACATACAGTCGAGAATATGGGTACCAGAATGGATGTAGCGCAGACAGTACCGGAATAGCGCATGACTCGGTACTGGAATGGATGTGGAGCAGATAGTACTGGATCAAAACTACCTTGGGTACTAGAATAGATTTGGTACTAGAATGCACGATGACTTGTAGTACCAGAATGGCGCAAGTACTCGAATAGGCTTCTCATGAGTCTCACCATTAGGACTATACAAAATAAAACATTTTAATCGAATTAATTCAAGAAAGTTAAACAAAACATGATTTAAATCATAAATTACCTCTTGTGAACATGAACAAGGTCATTAGGTATATGTTTGGGAGGAGATAGTCAAGTATAGGCTTATAACATAGGGAAAAAGGGCTCATATACAAGGTAAGATAAGGCATTATACATCTCAAAATGGGGACTCAACATTCCCCCATGCTGAAGGTATTGCATGTCCTCATGCAATCATCAAAAACTGATATTCAAAAATTTCTATCATTTCTCTGGTTGCAAGATATTAAAACCAGACACTTTATTCCTCAACTCTTTCTTAATCACCCTAGTGTATTGGATTAGTCATAATACTTTGTTGAGTTTAGCAGAGACCTCTGCGTTCTTCTCTTTCAATTGTGCATTCTCTACCTTGATATGCCTGTCCAATACCTTGTACTCTTCAATTTCCTACTTCATCTTCTCAATCTTTTCTATCAACTGTTGTTTGTTCGGGGACTTGTCTAGGTTAGATGTGATTGCTTCCTTAGTCACCTCCTCTCAGGCTTCTTTTTCCTTTCTCAGACCCCTCAAAGTCTCTGTTACCAACCCTTCTATTTCACTTACTGTTACCAACCCTTCTATCTCACTTACTGTAGCTCCACAACCACTTCCTTTTTCTAGAGAACTTGGAATATCCATGGGTTCTCCTTGAAGAGAAGGTATATTTGGAACTGTCACATGCTTGGCCATGCTTCTAGTGGTCCTTCGTATGGGGAGCGAGAATTCCTTAGATTTGTTGACAGGGGTAGAAGTCTCCTCAAACAGTTTCCTCCTTTTTATTTTAATGACGGTGGTAGGCCTGGACACTTGTTTCTCCTGTGTCGTTTTGACTTTCATCTTGGTGCCCTGAGTTGTAGATTTTGGAGTCTAATTCTGTTGACCAACCCTTATCTCCATCTTGGAATATTGAGGCGTAGGTTCTGGAATTTTTTCCCTTTGTGCCTTCTATCTTTTGCTCTTCTTTTTGTTTTTGCTTGTCACCTTAGCAGTTTCTTTCAATTCACCAACTAGTTTTTGGGAAGACAGAGTAACTACCTCAGGGATATTTTCCAATTCCTTAATAGATTCTTGAGGAGGTTTGACAGTTGCTTCATGTGAAATCTCCTGTTGATCTGTATCCTTCTTCTTTTGTTTCTTACTCTGTGATAGTTGATCTTTAGGATGAAAGACTAAACAAGACACTCTAGACTGTGCAAACTTTTTCTTGTTCAGTATATTGAGGTCAGGGGTCTTCTCTACTTGGTTGAATGGTTCTAATGACACTTCCATGATTGCTTCAGGAATGCTGTCTGATCGTATCCCTAGCTCAGAGTCTTCCTTTTTTCTTTTATCTTTATGAATCAAGGTAGGAATTATTTTTTTGGAATTGGGTGGCTTTCCTCTTCCTCGATGTAGTAGGTTCCCCTACAATGGAATTTTCTGTCATTGATTTCTCAATGGGCTGGGATGAACTGGGCACAACAATGTCTTCTTCACCTTCTGATGCCTTCCTTTTGTATTTATTTGTCTTTTTTCTTGAATCCTCACTGTGTATCCCTGCCTCCTGTGTTTCAACATATTTGGATATTCTTTCTTGGGCGGAATTCTATTGGAGTAGTTTCTTCCAACTACCACCTTGTGTCCTCAAAGCATGGACAACCAAAAGTTTTATTAAACCATGGTGATGAAGGCTAGTTTTAGGTTTCTTGGAAACTAATCTCACTCCTCTCGCCATCTTCTTTAAACTCGTCCATAAGAAATGAGGAAAATCAATTTGTGGTCCTCCCTCGAAATGTGATAAAAGATTCAAATGATAAATGAAGGTTACCACACACCTTCTTTCACAGGTGAGGAATTTCCAAAGACTTATGAGCATCGTCCAATATTACTCTTTGATGTAACTTCGAGGGATGAACTTGGTCCAATCGGGGTTTTGATGTTCTGGCTTGAGGAATTTCTGACAAAGTTTCCTGTCGACGATCACCCTCTTGAAGTATTTTTATCCTGCCATAGGGAGACCTATAGCTTCTTCTATAGTGGCTTCTGTAATTGTTAGCTTCATGTCTCCAAATTGCACACTTTCTCCATCATATGTCTATGTAAAGGCAAGAGAAATTCCCTCATGATAGCCTTTAAATTTTTCCAAAAATGGCACCCACCCTGCCTGTTCATATTTTTCCTTGCAAGCTTGATATTTTGTTGTTTCCCTATACAATTGAAATATGGGCTCATGTATGTCAACCCCCATGCTAGCTTAAAAAATTCTCTTGGGCATATGAGGCACAGAAAGAGGATCAAGGGTTGAGTTCCAGATAAACGTAGACTGCGATAGATTACCAGACGGGAAAAATATGCAAGCGATATGAAGGCACGGGATCATGGTGTAACTGTAGGAGGTGTGACAACAACGAAAAATAACGCTCATCTGGATGGAAGAGCCATCTAGAGGAGCGTTTATAAATGAAAATGTAGTTTACAATGGTGACATGGATAGTCATGATGATATGGTGAGGTCGGTCGAATCCACTAATGACTTACAGACTCATAGGAAAATTGGCGTCAGGGAATATTCACGGGAGTGTTAAATGATGAAAAGGGGTGTGATCGTTATGATCAGGACTTGTGAGTGTGAAATTGGTTGGCGTCATCGAGATCATTATTCGATATGATTAGAGATGTGGTTCGAGTCATTTTATATAGCATGCTAGAGAATCATGGGTTTATGAGGTTTATTTACCGGATAGACAGAGGGTGCATGAGTTTGATCCGGTAGAAGACATAATGACCTCATACCCTTAGCATTTCGGGAAATAGGGATGTATTCTCCTTACGAAAATGTGGATGAGGACTTTACGAAACTTTGTGAGAGGGGGTGTGTCATGATCCGAGAGTAACCATATGTTTTAAATGCATATTTTAGTCTAATTTCTTTAATAAAATGAAAAAATGTTGAATCTATATGTCTAACACTAATAATTGAGCAGTGACTTGGACATATGATGAGAGCTACCAGTCACATCCTTACCAGTATCAGATCATCTGAGTACCAGATCTCCTGTGTGCAGAGTTGAAATTAGTACGGGATCATCTGAGTACTAAATTACCTGAGTGTCAGATCATCTAAGTACCAAATCACCTATGTGTAGAGTTGTAATTAGTACCAGAATAGCATAGGGTCCCTTCTTCAATATCAGATGGGGTCCAGTACCAGATGAACATAGAGGTGATCATTGGTGTTGTATAAGCACAAAGACAAACATTGTATTCTGGTGCTTGAGATATTTTTGACATAGATTCTGCTGGCAGTGACTTGTAAAAACAACTGGTGTTTTGTGATCAGATTCGATTGAAAAACCATGTAGATGGAACAAATACCAACACTTAGGAATTATGATTTTGCATAGGAATAACAAAAGAATAATTCTGTGACAGGAGGGTATTCTGGAAATTGGATGATCAGTTGTTGAGATTATAGAACCCTCTTCTTTTGAAGCCAGGGTGATCACAAATCCTACTGGAATTTCCTATTTATTACAAAAATAACCATAATAATCCTAACTACTACTTTTCTGTGGATTTTTATCAAGCCCAGATTAGTTAATGCTTGCCGGTATTTTCAATTTTAAAGAGTCTGAAAAACTTAAAGGAAACTCTTTATACTGTCCCGTGGATTTTTCTAGCCCAGACCAATTCCTACTCACCGGTGTTTTCAATTTTAAAGAGTCTAAAAAACTTAAAGAAAAATATTTATACTGTCCCGTGGATTTTTCTCGAGCCCGGGCCAGTTCTTGTTCACCGGTGTTTTCAATTTTAAGGAGTATGAAAAAATTAAGGAAGACTCCATCTCGTAAATGTCCTCCTTATTTGTTTATCTACATGGGAACACCACCAACTTTTTGTTTTTGTTTTTGTTAGTTATTACAAAAAATAAAAGAGAATCTTTGTCTAATGACACACCTATGTACATAGCTAAATGAATTTATACAATTGAACTTACTGTGGTAGGTCAGCAGGACGAGAAACCCTCTTGCTTACGAATTGGATTTCAGAATTTTGAAGAACATTTTTTACAAAATCCTCTTTTTATAGAGGCTTATGATAAACCTTTAGTTAGTGCCCATTTACGACAAAGGAAGTTTGTTTCTCATCAATGTTATTTGTCCTTATTGAACCATTGTCATAAACTGTATCAACCTCATAGGGTCCCAACCATATAGTATACAATTTACCCTTAAAATTTTTGAACCTACTATCATATTGGAGGGCCCAATCGCCTGACTGAAAGGACTTCTTTTTGATGTACTTGTCATGCCATTTGGTAATTTTATCTTGTATAAGGGTGGTTCTTTGTAGAGCATACTGTCTTATCTCATCAAGCTCATTTAATTGTAACAGACTCTATTTTTTAGCTTCATTCAGATCCATCCTTAATTGCATGGTAGTTCTGAAGGTTTTTACCTGAAATTCTATTGGAAGTAATACCTTCTTCCCATACACCAAATCATAAGGTGTATTGCATGTTGTATTCCTCCAAGTTGTCCTATGGGCCCATAAGGCCTTCAACAACCTATCAGCCCAGTCTTTGTGATGCAACTGAACAATCTTAGTGAGGATGGCTTCTATCACTTTGTTGGTTGATTCTACTTGGCCATTTGCTTGGGGGTGATAGGGCGGAGATTTTCTGTGTTTGATCCTGTACTGTTTAGTAAGAGCCTTGACCAGATTTGAGGTGAATTGTGTTCCTTGGTCAGTGAATATTTCCCCAGGTACACCGAAATGAGAAAAATTTTCCTCAATGAGAAAGTATACAACAGATTGTTCATTGGCTGAATACAAAGCCTTGGATTCTACCCATTTTGTCACATAGTCTGTGCAAACTAAAATGTACTTTTTCCTGTGGGACATGGGGTTGATAGGTCCTACAAAATCTAAGGCACATTTTTCAAAGGGTTCGATCACTACTTGGGCTTGGGGAGGCATTTCATCGACTGCAGTAGGTTTTTCCATTCTTTGGCAATCATCGCAACTGGCCACACATTTTTTTGCATCTTTAAAAATGGTTGGCCAGTAATAGCTAGACTATAAAATCTTGTATGTTATCCTTTTATCAGCAAAATGGTCTCCACATGGGACATCATGACAAGATCTGAAGATATCCTGCATCTCATCCTCCCGAACACATCTTCTGATTACCAAATCAGGTCCAGTTCGGTATAAGCAATCCTCATGCCACATATAATTGGCACTTAGCTGAATAATTCTTTGTTTTTCTCTGGATGACATACTTTGAGGAAGCTTCCTTGTTACAATATAGTTGGCTACGTCTGCATACCAAGGGGTGTAAGTAGAAATGGAAAATAGTTTCTCATCTGGAAAATCATCATCTACTGGAGTACTGTTACCTACATGAATAAGTCTAGACAAGAAATCAACAACCAAATTATCTCTTCCAGGCCTATCAATGATAGTGATATTGAATTCTTGTAGTAGTAACAACCATATAGTCACTCTAGGAGTTGTAACAGGTTTGTTCATTAAAAATTTGATAGCTGAGTGGTCAACGTGCACAAAAACTTTGTATCCTGTTATATAGTGTCTAAATTTTTTGATGGCATGTACTACTGACAAAAAATCTTTTTCCGTGACAGTGTAGTTTACTTCAACATGTGAGATATTCTTGTTGACAAAGTATATAGCATAGGGAATTTGCCCTTCCCTTTGTCCTAAGACAACTCCCAAAGTGGTATCTGAGGCATCTGTGAAAATATGGAAAGGAAGAAACCAGTTTGGTCCTCTCAAAACAGGGGCACTTGACAACTTTGTTTTTAATATTTCAAAGGAGATTTGGCATTGTTCATTCCAACAGAACTCAAAATATTTTGTCAACAGTTTGAATAGGGGGGAAGCTAGGTTTATAAATTTTTAATGAACATCCTATAGTAGCCAACACGCCCTAAGAAATTTCTGACTTCCTTTTGTGAGTAGGGATCTTGATTTGAGAAATAATGTCAATCTTGGCAGGGTCCACCCTTATTCCTATACCAGAGATGTGGTGACCTAGAATAATTTATTCAGTGAGCAACATTCTAGATTTCTCATGACTGAGTGAAAGGTTGGTCTCTTTACACGTAACCAATACTTTCTCCAAATTATCCATGCATGTTGGAAATAATCCCCATACACCGTGAAGTCATCCATGTAGACTTCCACACAATCATTGGTCAAATCGGAGAAAATAGCCAAGAAAACCCTTTGAAAGGTAGAATTGGCATTACATAAACTAAAAGGAAGAACCCTATAGGCATAGGTCCCCCAGGGGAAGGTAAATGTGGTCTTATCCTGATCTTCTGGCGAAATTTGGATTTGATTATAACCACTAAACCCATCCAAGAAAGAAAAATATCTCTTCCCAGACGAAGTGTCTAAGTCCTGATCTATGAAAGGCAAGGGAAAGTAGTCTCTATAGCTAGCCTTATTTAATTCTCGAAAGTCCACACAAATCCTCCATTTTCCATTTTTCTTAGGTATAATAACTAATGGGGAGACCCACTTGCTATCTGATATAGGATAAATGAAATTGGCTTGCAGGAGTTTTTGGAGTTCTTCTTTTACTATATATTTCAAGGCTGGATTCATTCTTCTTTGGGACTGACTAACATGTCTGATCTGATCGTTAGTGTAGATATGATGCATACAGGTGTTTGGGTGGATCCCTTTCATCTCAGAGTAATCCCATGCAAAAGCATCATATTTCCCTTGAATCATTTGTATCAACTTTTGTTGTTGTTCTGTTTCTAAGATGGCATTGATATATAAGGACTTTCCAGGGCTGATTTCAATAGCTTGAACAGTTGATTCTTTTCCTTCCTCTATTTGTGAAATAATGGCTACTGTAGAAGTGGAAGGGTGCCAAATTTCTTGAAATTCGGGGCTAAAGATATGTGTGTAGTTATGGAAAGATTGAGGATATTCAATGCATGTTGAATCAAACAAGAATAGACTTAGAATTTGTTCTTCAGTTTTCTCTTGTACTCATTTTACTTGTTCAAGTGTCAACAAGGGCTGAGTGCAGTCCTCCTCTCCATAGGGATTCTCCAACCAGAGAGGAAATTTAGTGGCTGGTTGGGTGGGGGGAAAAATGATAAGTTTTTGAATTTGAATGCCATTGGAAATTGTCATCTCTCCAGATCTACAACTAATAAATGCATCAACAGTGGCCAACCAAGGTTGGCCAAGTATTGTTGGGTGTCTTTGTTTGGAGGATTTGGGATGAATTTCTAAGAAATCCATAGGGTATTCCCAAGTGGCCAAAGTAACTGTTATATCATCTAAACTTCTTGCTGGGGTAATGACTGATTTGTCTGCAAGTTCCAACAAAATTTGTGTTGGTCTTAGGTGATCTAGTTGCAGTGTTTTCATAGTGTTTATTGACATCACATTTATTGGTTCCCCTAGATCAATCAATGTGTTAGGTAAGGCAAGACCATTAATTTCTATTGTTACCACTGGGTTCCCTCGATTACTATACTTAGATGACATTTCTGTTACAAACTCTGACAACTGTCCCACCACCTATATGACAGGAGGCTCCTTCCTCTTTCTCCCTATCTTTTTAATGAAAAGGTACCTTATAGTTTTAGCATATATAGGTATGTCCTTGATGGCCTGTAGTAGTGGGATGTTCACACATATATTTCTAAGTTCTGTCTCTAGATTATGTCCTAGAGGTTCCCCGATTTCTTTACAAGTAGCATTTCTGGATAAAGAGGATTTATTTTATGAGGTGTTTCTATTGCAAGGGAGTTGGGAGAAGGAGTTTCTTGTTGTACTGGGGTGTCTCTTTCTTCATTTAATGGATTAGTCATTTGTTCTTCTCTTTGAACTATTTGGACATCTATTTGTTCTTCTTCTTGATTTATGTGATTATCTACTTGTTCTTCTTGGATAACCACAGTAGGATTCGTTTTGTTTACAACCCTCCCTGATCTTAATTCAATCCCATTAAATGGAGCTGGCGTTATTACATAAGTGGGGAACGTTTGCACTTCGAGGTTTTTTACAGGTTGTGTCGGCCTGTTATTTGGGTTAGGGATAGGTTGTGCTAGAATAGGGGTAGGCCAAGGAGGGTTTTGAATAGGTGCAACTTGCATTTGTTGTTGCATATTTGGATTCATGGGCAGTGAAAGTTGTTTCTCCAACTGTGGATTCATAGGCAGTGCAAGTTGTTACTGCAACTGTGGAGTTGGAAGAAGAGAAATAGGGTTAAATCATGGGATCAACTGGGAAATAATCAAAGGGTATTGTGGATAGGTGGGAAAATTTGTTGGCTGGAAGGGAACATTCCCATATGCAGGTCCTCTCCACCCTTGTTTCCAAGGTTGGGTTTGTGGCTGTTGTGGCAACCATTGAGGATAATTCATGGGAGGTACCCATTGTTGTTGTGGGTATTGTGTAGTTGGGTCTACAAACATATTGGGGTTTTGTTGTCTCCATGGTCTCCTGGGGGGTAGGATGTTTCAGGTTCTCCTCCTCCCTTCAATATGGCCTTGAGTCCAGGTAGGGAAGGGCACTCATTAGTAGGATGATCCTCTGTACATAGACCACATATTTGAATAACATTAAGGGGGCATTCCATTTAAGGGTTCTTCTTCCTACACTGATGACAAAAAATTGCTAACGCAACATTTTATTCCTCTTGTTTTCTTTTAATTTTCATAGTATCAAGTTGGGAACTGATGGTGTTTAGGATATCTGTTTTAAATTTTTCTATTAAATTTCCCAGTTCAATCCTAGTGACACCTCTAGATGTGAGTTTAACAATTCTGTTTGTAGGATCCCTTATACTTTTTCAAGTTTTAGCTTGACTGCGGGAGTATCTTTTACAATACTCTACTATGTCTGCAAATGGATTTTGGTACACATCCCTAGAAATCATGAGGTTTAGTACTTCAATGCAATCATCCCTCACACCCTTTATAAAGAGAGTCCTAACTATAGGTGTGTCTAAGGAGAATTTCTTAGTCTTTTGGTAGTTGTATAGGAACCTCTCTAGGTAATATTCTAAGCTTTCTTCTTCAGATTGCTGCATTTTGAATATATCATTCCTAGCATCCCTAGGTCTGCAGTAATCTTGGTATTTCTGGAGGAAGGTCTCCTTCATACCATCCCAAGACAAAATGGTGTGTTCTCATAGGCTCATGAACCACCTCAGTGATGAATCTTTTAGTGTAGCTGGGAAAAGTTTTAATTTTTGAGCATTATCAGTGTAGTTATAACTTCTATGCAATATGTCAAATTCAAATAAAAATGAGTCAGGGTCTTCTGTCGACATACCGTGGAAGTGTGGTAGTGAGGGCAAGGGGATGCTCTTCATAGCAACGTCTCTGGCTATGGTTCGACCACTGGGCTATTTGATATCTCTAGTTGTTCCAAGGTTTTGTGTGGCTTTCCAACAACAGATGCAGCCTCCTCTATTACTACCTCTGTTTCTTTTCCAGCTTCTCCTTTTAATGAGGTCGCTGATGCTTCCTCTTTTTCTTGTTGTCTTATGCTTTCGATCTGAACAGTGGCTTCATATTTAGTGCCCTTGGATGTTGTTGCAATTGTTGCCTTTGAGCTCTCTCCTTTGAGAATTTTTCCTGCACAATTTTTAGATGAATTAATATGTGGGGGGGGG
>ML790167.1:0-41263 GCA_009831015.1 Picea engelmannii | reverse complement strand
CTGACTTTGGAGCAACCTCACAAAAGTGGATGCACAATTTCTTACCTCTCGTCTTATCGTCTTCTCTCCGCCCTCATATTGTCCTTAAATCCAATCCAAACTTTATCAAACCAATCAAAACTTAAAATGCTACCTATTACCATTTACAACTCCCTGACAACGATGCCAAAATGTTGGTGTATAAATATGTTCAATGTATATCTTACACTTATTTATATGTCAAATCCGAGATTCGTAATCAAAAGAGTTGTTACACTGTATGTGCCGAGAACAGGTAACCTACCTAGGTCTGTTGTATATAGGAAATAATTAACATCATAAAATCTTTTTTTCTGAGATTTCTAAATACTTCAAACACCTTTGAACTTAGAAGAGAAAACTGATAATGAAACTTCTGCAAACAAACAGTCAATCATAAGATTCTATCTTAGAGGAACAAGTTTATTCATTCCAAGCTTATGAATTAGAGAGATGAACTTAAGAAGCATGTCTCCTATAGCATTCAAAACAATAAATAACAATCAACTCCAACCACTCTTGAAATCGAAATCAATTCCAGCTTTATGCAATTCAAACAACTAGTACAAGGAACAGTCAGCATAGCCGAGAGACTTCATTATGGAACATGAATAGGAGATATAAAGTCTTCTGGTTCCTTGATGTACCAAAACTACTGCAATCATAAACTCAAGATATCAATCCCATGCTTCAAATAATTAAATGACAATCTCAACTATTTGAGAAGGAAATACCTATTTGATCTAGCACCTGATTATTCACACCAACTTAGAAATAAATAACTCAATGCTAAACTCCTGAAATAGATTAAATATCATTAAGACACACTACTGTAAAATACTCACACAATCACACAAAACGTATATAGGGAGGTTTACCTTGGTTGGGGCGGTGGGCCCTTTCCAAACCAACAAGGAACCTCTTAAGAAAGTAACAGACTAAAACATTTTACTCATACTCAAGAGTTTGCATAATAGATCTTTTGCATTAATTCAACTGGTAAATTGGATCAACAATTCTTTACTTCATACATAGAAATGATATATATTATCTGGTTCTGATAGAATACTTTGTTACATTTTGTATCATCCACTTACACTATCACCTATTACAACGTCCCTTATATAGAAGGTAAGATGATACTATCAATATCTATGGATAAACATTAAACAATTTCAAAGATATTACAATTGATATTTACATCGAATCTCTAGGAATCAACTCCATCCTCATGACACGAAGTGCATGAGTGATGGAGTCCCTCGTAATCTAGAAAACTGATTTGGAAGCTTCGGTCCAACTACCTTCTCAAAATATTCATTATCATACTGGTCCAACTGGTGCATTCTGGAAGCAGAGGTTTTGGTACCAAAATACGCACAGTCGAGAATCTGGGTACCAGAATGGATGCAAAACAGACAGTACCAGAATAGCGCATGACTCGGTACCTGAATGGATGTGGAGCAGATAGTACGTGATCAAAACTGCCTTGGGTACTGGAATAGATTTGGTACCAGAATAGCGCACGATGACTTGTAGTACCAGAATGGCGCAAGTGCCAGAATAGGCTGCTCATGAGTCAAACCATTAGGACTATACAAAATAAAACATTTTGATCGAATTAATTCAAGAAAGATAAACAAAACATGCTTTAAATCATCAATTACCTCTTGTGAACATGAACAAGGTCATTAGGTATATGTTTGGGAGGAGATAGTCAAGTATAGGCTTATAACATAGGCAAAAAGGGCTCATATACAAGGTAAGATAAGACATTATACATGTCAAAATGGGGACTCGACACTCTCCAAGAGCTAGACGCAGAGGTCATTGCGCAGACAGAGGAGGAAAAGAAGAACATGACGCAAACACAGGAAAAGTGTGTAGAAATCAACTAGTAGGAGATCACCATGCAAGTGTTAGATGCTCTCAAAGAAAATGCCGCGCAGGCTCAAATACAAGGAAGGGAACTTGCAGACAAGTTCCACACTCTAGCAGGAGTTGTTGAAGAAGCGAGCAAAGCATAGGTGGCTCGGGATGAGCCACATGTCAGTTTTGGGGGCATGTTGGGCGCAGGCCCATTTTGGGGAAAATACCATTTTTGGAGAGAAAATAACGAAGTGGAAAAAAAGATAGCTGGAAGGAAAAGAAACATGTACAAGGGAAGCATGTGAGGCGTGCATGCAAGGGAGACCTTACTAAATTAGGGTTAGGGTTTTTGAAAAATATTGTAATGGTTGATAAGCTAAGAATATGTATAAATAACACCTAGGAGGTCTAGGGAGAGGGGGAGAGAGGAGTGAGAAAGGCTAGAACTGCAACATTTTGTAAGTTGGTGAGCTAGAGAAGAGTCGAGAAAATCGATCCCGAGGGTTAGATTGCAGGCTGAGGAGCTTGGTGCGATCTATTCAGCCTCACTAGGATCGGGAAGCCTGTTGAGATTGTAAGATCCAAGACTGCAAGCACGAGCAGTGTGATATATTGCTAAGACATAATAAAAGAGCTCGAGAGCCAAATATTTGTGGATGTAGACCAGGGGGGGTGAACCACAATAAAACTTATTTTATGTGACTAAATGTTATGCATCTTCATTATTGTTAATGATTAAATGCTAGATAAATGAATGGAGGAACTATTTAGATCTGATATTTCACATTCATGAGTAAGAGTGATTGATTAATTCAGATGTTAGACTAAATAAATGAAGATCACGAGGTACAACCATAGATCCCCACTTATTCCCAGGATGCAAGCGTATGAGTATTGCATCCACCCATAGAACTATCTCAGGTGAGATTGCGCAATGCACTCTGTGTATTGCGTTGCCTTCTGGTTTACCAGGGGGTCGATAGTTTTAGAGGGATTTTGTTGGAAGCTTGTTATATCTGAACCTGGCTCAATGCATGGCAGTAAAGTAAGATCAGAGTAGATAAACTATTAAAACCAACACTTTGGTTGGTTATTCCAAACAGATACCATTATGGAAAGAAGAATTTCTAACTACTATTGATCATGGATAACTATTTTGGAGAGAGGCCGAACAATGTTAGGTATAAGAGACGTATATATATGCCTTCTGCCTCTAGATAGGGTGGAGGACATAGGGCATAATACACCGGATTTCTCTTTTCCTTCCCCTTAAACACATATCATTGTAACACAAACTTATATTTGAGATGCCAATATCTCTGGTAGAGCAACATGAGATCCCCAAATATAGGAGACATAAACCTAGTATAATTCACCGAAGCCTAGTGCTCTTACAACATGCTCTATAATCAACTAAGTTCTATCATGAACATTGAAATTATACTTTTCACATGTAATGTCATGAGGAAACTAACACTTATCCTCTT
The DNA here is from genome assembly GCA_009831015.1 of Picea engelmannii. Classification (NCBI taxonomy): domain Eukaryota; kingdom Viridiplantae; phylum Streptophyta; class Pinopsida; order Pinales; family Pinaceae; genus Picea; species Picea engelmannii. The sequence goes on along the minus strand of ML790167.1, from coordinate 37,889 downwards.
CTCTTTTAACACTGGTTGCCTTTCATTTTCCTTGGCACGTGTGCCAATCGGCTGGTTTCCATGAATGCGTGTGACCATGTTGCGTGCCATCTTCATCTCCCCATTAACATGACAACTTGTGGACAATAGAAAATAAAAAACTGATCATTGGTCACCGGAACTGGAAACTAATCACGCCAGCTATCAAATAGAGGGGCCAAGGAACCAAGGAATAATATGACAGTTTAAACGTTCTACATTTTTATCCTTTTCCGAGCATATTTTTCCAATGAGTTTTGCCCAAAATCTAGCCAAAAATTTAGAAGATAGTTGGAATTGCATATTTCAGTGGTTGAGATTGTATATTCTAGGTGCCCTGGGGTTTTTGAGGGCACCAAATTGATTTATGCATTAAAAAACACGATATAAACAACATAAAATTGTGATTTCTCCAATAATTTCTTTGCTGGATTCTAGGGATAATTATCGGAAATAGTAAAAAACATAGAACATTTAGATTACATCAAATAATATTCTCTCGTCAATAATATTCTCTTTGAACACTCTCATGAGGATTTCCACAACCTCCAAGAATCACTATCAATTGACTAAATCTTAAAAAAACTCAATTTTAACAAACTGACTTGTTTAATAATCAATATTCAGTCAATGGTGAACTTTTTTCATGTCAACATCAATAGTGGAATTTAGAAGATGAAAATTGATAATTCAACATCTCTTCATAAGGACACTATCAAGCATCTGCAATTATCCTCCCTTCACTGGCATCGAAAAATAAGTGATGTTTGAGTAACTTAAAAGTGTAACATATGGTATCAGACCAATGGAGGACGACATTACTTGTGATGTAGCACCACCTTACATTGTATTTGTGGACTCTACATTTATGAAAATTTACTGTTTACCAATTATAACCTTAAGTCTTGGATTCTCAAAGTTAGTTGTAGGGGAGGGGAGAGGCTTAAGCCTCCCATATTCAAAGCGTATAGATGACTACTTGTTGCATACCTCATTTAGGTTGGTATAACCAAATTCATGCATGACTACATTCTCTTTTCATGGGATGATGTGATGGCTCTGTATTCTACTCAGTCTAACATTAAATGCAATATGTATTTTGAGATATATATTATTTTATTAGAAACATAATTTAATAATTATTTTAGATTTAAACGTGGATTTTTTTAATTCTTTCAATTTTATTATAAATTATAGTTCATAAAAAAAATTGAACATAAAACTTTGTTATTAAACAATTTAATGTGTTTAAAAAAAAATCCAAATCATCATAATTAAAACTTTACCTCATCCAAAAAAATTACTTAAAAGATTGAAGTTTACCATATCCTCTCTTGGGATCCCCTACCGTGGAAGTGACGAAATAGCTAGTGTGTTATAGATAGTTGCCACTCTTTTGTCTATTATCTCCAAAGAAAATGAGAGGGCCAAGACCAATATGGTTTAATGTAATCGTTGCTATAACCGAAGGTTGTTCCTTCTCCGAGCAACAAGTGTTTCATATAATGATATTGCTACGGGAGGCCCGGAAGACATGCTTCATAGACATGATGCCATTTTATGTTATGAACACTGGGAGAATGAGAGGTTTTTGACTTACCATTAGTTAATTATTTTGACACTGGTAGGCACTACCATCAGCCATTTTTTTTGGTGCCCCATCTTTCACCACCTTTAACCAACCCACTAGGTGTTGATGATTACAGTGATGTGAGACATCCTCCAGGACACAGGCTGAGTGAGTCGACCTGGGAGAAAGCCCATGAGTTGGGTGTGTGGTTCCTCTCTGAGACAGAGAAGGAACGTTGTGTGCCCCTGTGTGGGGTGAGGAATCCCATGAGTTGGGTGTGCCCATGAGCTGAGTGTGTGGTTCCTCTTTGAGACGAAGATGGAATGTTGTGTGCCCCTGAGAAGGGAAGGAGCCCATGTGATGGATTTATTGTTATCCTCTATCTAGAGAGTTGAGATGATACTCCAGATGATTCTCCTGTGTAACACGGTGAGAAAGAAGATCTGTTGAGTTGGATGTGCTTGTGGTTGAGCATAGGTGAACGTGTAGGGAAGCCCATGAGTTGGGTGTAACGTTCTGAGACAGAGATGAAACAATGTATTAGCCTCCTCTGAGCAGAGAGTTGAGATAATGTGAAAATCCAGATGATTCTCTTGTGTAACACAGTGAGTAAGAAGATCAACTGAGTTGGGTGTGCCTGTGGCTGAGCACATGTGAACGTGATCCTAGTTGTTGAGCACTAGTGAGTGGTTCTCACGTGAGATGCAATGAGATAGAGATGTGGACATCCCTGTGGCTGAGCACAGATGGATGTCACCCTAGTGACTGAACACTAGTGGGTGTATGAGATCTCTTGCTATATTGTCCAAGATTCAGACTTACCTGTAACCCTATTTGTGATGTAAAGGGTAGAGGTTGGCCCCACCATAATGTAAAGGATAATTAATGTAAAAGATAATTAATATGGCAATTATTGATTATATTTTGAATTATTGAGGTTGGCCCTATTGTGCCATAGACACATCATTTGATGTGGTAGGTATTATATAAATAAAGGTGAATCCCCATTGAGGAAACACACTTAACATTGTGTCATCTCATGATTTCAGAAGTTGTGTTATGAAATTATGAGAATTATAACACCCTCTTGTGTGCTAGGTTTGGTGATGGTGTGGGAGGTCTTTCTCTTGAGAATATAGCAAATGATTGGTTGGGTTTTCTTCCCTTGTTGAGAAGGGTTTCCCAAGATATTGCTTGTGTTCTTGTGTATGGTTATTCTTCTTATGATTTTGATTTGCTACAGTAGTTATGGTTCAGTTTATGCTACATAGTAAGAAAATTAAAATGCATAATCTTACCATAAAATCAACATGGTATCATAGTACTCCACTTGGAGATGTTGAAGTACTCCACTTGACACCTCAAGGGAAGGGACAGACCCCTTTTAAATTATGTGGTAAAATAGCCGATGGCGAACTCGGTGAATTTGGAAATCGATACAACGTCCCTTCAATATAGGAAATAGGCAGCAACCCAAGCAACCAAAAACGACCTCGATTATGCCTTCGAGTTACAGACGCAGGAGGACCTCTCAGCCTCCATGGGAACAACTCAATACGACCACCACGAAACCACTAACAGTGTCTCCAATGCTGGTGGAAATTCAGGCGGCTCTGAGATGGGTGATGTCAATGAAGGGGGCATGACACTGTTATTGAGATTGCAGGCCCTTGAGTTCGAGAAATTCCAGCAGGAGGTCGCCGACCACAAGCAAGCCGAGGAAGAAAGGCGGCTTTTGTCTGAAGAAATTTACACAGAAAAATCCATGACGCTAAATTTTCCCGCAACAATCAAACAATGGATGAGTGGGAAGCCACGGGGGACTACTACGAGAAGCCATTTGAGGCCGAGCGAATTACTAAGGATGACATGCGGTTTAAATTGTATTACAAAGGTCTGATCAGCGCTGATAATGTGGACTGGGTTGGTGATCACTGGGACAGTCTTGCAGGAGCAGGCGTTGCCATCTACGATCCCGATGATAATTTGATTCTGAAGCTGCGGAAGCAACTCGGGGTTGATTTGAGCCAGGCTATTGCAGAGTATTCGGCTTTGAAGGAGGGTCTCATGGCTGCATTCGATTTGGGTATCCGGAATGTCACTGCTTATGGGGATTGTGTCCAAGTATACAATCAGACCCAGGTGGAGAGAAAGCATCACCGGTTTCCTCCCCATGTCAGTAGACAAAAATGTATTTACCAAGTAAAAGGATCCTAGCATAATATTGTGTTGTCAAGTTGTCCAAGAATATGCAAAATTCTATAATACTAAACTCCCTTTTCTAAATCAAAGTCACATTGCACTTCACTCTCCATGGATAAAGGACAGATGAGTTGGAGGGTACTTGTAGGAGGAAGGAATCTTTGTTGCAATCATGAATCCAAAGAGATTTCAGTGCATCTAGAGGAGCAACACACTGAAAGTGAAGACTCTAGGTTTGATTGTTTTAATTATCATGCCTTTAACTTACATTTATAAGGTTGCTATATTACAAGTAGGTGTTGTAGCTGTGACAACAATCCTTAAATTGTTTTGATTCTAGAGATGTACTCATGAATCTGCTCTAGGAGATATTCTTGTCTTGTTTCCTTTCATTTGTTTCCTTGTTCCAGGTAGGTTAACACCAAAGGAAGATGGTTATTCTTCAGACTTTAGAAGGAGTCACTTGACTCAAAGGAAGTCAAAACCATTTGAGAAGAAGGAAAAGACAATACCTTCTCCCCTTCAACAGTTCAGAGGGAGAGAAATAGTCAATCCAGTTGCTCCAGTTGATATTCCTAGAAACTTTGCAATAGGCCATGAAAGGCATGTCTAAGCTCGACAAACTCTGCAAGGGGCAGAGGGACATATAGTTGATGAAAGTGTCAAGAAATATAAAGCGAGACTTGTAGGAAGAAGATTCCCACAAACATAGGGAGTTGTCTATGATGAGACATTTGATCTAGTAGCCTGATACACTTCCATCTGTACTATCATCCATGAGTTGGAAACTACATCAGATAGATGTAAAGATAAGCATTTCTCAATGGTGAGATTGAGGAAGAAGTTTACATCGAGCAACCAGAAGGATTCGTGATATACGACAAGAAATCTCATGTGTACAGGTTGAAGAAATCCCTGTATGGACTAAAGAAGACACCTCGTGCTTGGTACGAGAAGATGGATGGATTCTTGATGAGTTTGGGCTTCAAAAAGAGTGTTGCTGATCCAAACCTATATTATTACATTGTTGGTGACAAAGAGCCTGATTTTGGTGACTTATTCAGGAAGTCTTGTTGTTGGATACAAGCAAGCTTTGACTTTTGATTTCGAGATGAAGGATTTGGGTATGATACACTACTTCTTGGGACAAGAATCATGACAGAGGACTGATGATATTTTCCTGAGTTAAGGAAAATATATAATGGAGATATTAAAGAAGTTCAATATGACAGAATGCAAATCCACGCCTACACCGATGGTGATGGATTTGAAAAAAATGAATGATGATGATTCATACGAGACTAATTCATAGCTAATCGGATCATTGATGTACCTGGTTAACACCGGACCTGATTCATGCTATGCAGTGAATGTAGTTTGTCAATTCATGAGTCAGCCGAAACAGACTCACGAGATAGCTTTAAAACATGTATTGAGATATATACGAGACACAATTGGATATGGCTTGAGATATGCCTCAAGTGTGGACTTGAGTTTGCAGGGTTATGCCGATACATATTGGGTAGAGAATACAGTGGACCGGAAGAGCACATCCGATTGTTGTTTTTCCTTGGAGTTTTCCATGGTTTCCTAGTGCAGCAGGAAACAAATCCCTATGGACTTGAGTACCACAAAAGCAGAGTATATATCATTGAGTGTGGAAGTCCACGAAGCAGTGTGGCTTCGCAAGCTTCTGACAKATTTATTTGATCATGAGATGGATCCTATTATTATTTATGATAACCAGAGCTATGTGAAGCTCTCTGAGAACCCTGTGTTTCATGATAGATTGAAACACATTGAGATAAAATATATTTATATCAGATACATGTTGTAGAGGAAAKAAGTACACGTGCAATACCTTCCTACACATGAGCAGATTGCAAATATCTTCACCAAACTGCTTGCCAATACGAAGTTCGAGTACTTCTGTGAGAAAATGGCTTGGTGACGATTACCTCCCTAGTTGAGAGAGAGAGTGTTGATGATTACAACCAAGATGGAGTTCGATTAATTCCATGAGAGACTTGGCCTAATGGAGAATGCCTTCCTAGCTGAGAGGGAGTGTTGATGATTACAACTACGTGAGACATCCTCTAGGACATAGACTGAGTGAGTCAACATGAGAGAATTCCCATGAGTTGGGTGTGCCCATGAGTTGGGTGTGTGGATCCTCTCTAAGATGGAGAAGGAACATTGTGTGCCCCTATGTGGGGTGAGGAAGCCCATGACTTGGGTGTGTGGTTCCTCTATGAGATAGAGATGGAATATTGTGTTCCCCTAAGAGGGGAAGGATCCCATATGATGGGTTTATTGTTCTCCTCTATGTAGAGAGTTGAGATGATACTCCAGATGATTCTCCTGTGTAACACAGTGAGAAAGAAGATCTGCTGAGTTGCACGTGCCTATGGCTGAGCATAGGTGAACGTGTGGGGAAGCCCATGAGTTGGGTGTATCATTCTGAGACAGATATGAAACGATGCATTAGCCTCCTCTGAGCAGAGAGTTGAAGTGATGTGATACTCCAGATGATTCTCCTATGTAACACAATGAGAAAGAAGATTTGTTGAGTTGGACGTGCCTGTGGCTGAGCACTAGTGAGTGTGGTTCTCCTGTGAGACACAGTGATACAGAGATGTGGACATACCTATGGATGAGCACAGATGGATGTGCCCCTAGTGGCTAAGCACTAGTGGGTGTATGAGATCCCTTGCTATATTATCCAAGACTTAGACTTACCTGTAACCCTATTTTTGATGTAAAGGGTACAAGTCAGCCCCACCATAATGTAAAGGATAATTATTGTAAAATATAATTAATATGGTAATTATTAATTGTATTTTGAGTTATTGAGGTCGGACCTATTGTGCCAATAGACACATCATTTGATGTGGTAAGTCTTATATAAATAAAGGTGAATCCCCATTGATGAAACACACTTAACATTGTGTCATCTGATGATTTCTGAAGTTGTGGTATGAAATTATGAGAATTACAACACCCTCTTGTGTGCTAGGTTTGGTGATGGTGTGGGAGGTCTTTCTCTTGAGAACATTGTGTCATCTGATGATTTCTGAAGTTGTGGTCTGAAATTATGAGAATTACAACACCCTCTTGTGTGCTAGGTTTGGTGATGGTGTGGGAGGTCTTTCTCTTGAGAATATATTAAAGGATTGGTTGGTTTTCTTCCCTTGTTGAGAAGGGTTTCCTAGGATACTGCTTGTGTTCTTGTGCATGGTTATTCTTCTTGTGATCTTGGTTTGCTGCAATAGTTATGGTTCAGTTTATTTTACATAGTAAAAAAATTAAAATGCATCAGCTTACCATAAAATCAACACTAGGGTCACTGTAATAAACCAAAGAAGCAAAGGCCTTGACTATAAAACATGAGATTGCTTATCACCCAAGCCAAATAAAAGAGTTATGGGATGCTCATATCTCCTCTCTTTGAGGAAAATAGAGATGTTTTTAGGGACATATAAGATAGATCTTGGATAGCATGGAAGAGAGCCCGCTTGAGCTTAGTGGCATATTGGAAGATGTGGTAGAGGGATTAGTTTTAGTATATATTGTGTGGTGGCATACATATTTCTTCTCTTTGAACATTGGTATCTTTGGTTAGTGTTTCCGGACAAATACCATTATGGAAAGAATACTTTCTAACTACTATTGATCTTGGATAACTATTTTGGAGAGAGGCCCAAAAACCTTAGGTAGAAGAGACATATATATATGTCTTGTGCCTCTATCTAGGGTGAAGGACATAGGACATAATACAATGGATTTCCTTTTACTGTCCCCTTAAATGGAGATCACCATAACACAAACTTATATTTAAGATGCCAATATCTTCCACATAGCAACATGAGATCCTTAAATATAGGAGACATAAACAACTCTAATTCATCAAAGCCTAGTTATCTTACAATAAGATCTATCATGAACATTGCAATTATACTTTTCATATGTAATGCCATGATGCAACTAACACTTATTTGCTTCTCTTTACACTTCTCTTTTAACATTGGTTGCCTTTCATTTTCCTTGGCACGTGTGCCAATCATCTGGTTTCCATGAACATGTGTGGCCATGTCGTGTGCCATCTCCATATCGTCATTAACATGGAAACTTGTGGAAAACCAACAACCAACAACTACTCATTGATCACCAAAACTGACAACTAATCGTGCCATCTATCAAATAGAGGGGCCAAGGGACCAAGGAATAATATTTTCTTAGAACATTGTTGCGAGGATTTCCATGACCTCCAAGCATCAATACCCATTGACACAAGGCTTTCCAAAACCTCCTCACACATCAACATGACAAGCATCTATATTGTAGTTGACCTCAATTTTAGCAATGTACACAATAGATTCGATATGCAGGATTGGCCTAATATGATTCCAATATGAATCAATGTCATAGACAACAACATTCCTAGTGAAAAAATTAGTGAGATTGTCATAAGTTGAATCCAAAATCTATTGATAAATGCTGATATTTTAGGATGTGATTGCTCCAACTTCTCAAAAAAATGCAAAGTTGAAATTGGTTAATGCAAGCCTCTCACTTATTGAAATTTCAAAAAAACTCAATTTAGCAAACTAAATTGTTTAATAATCAATATTTGGTTAATGGCCAACTTTTTCATGTCATCAATAGTGGGATTTTAGAAGACATGAAAATCAATAATTCAACATCTCTTCATATGGACACCATCGAGCATCTACAATTATACTCCCTTCGCTGATATTGACAAAGACATAATGTTTGAGTACTTAAAAGTGTAACACATGGTATCAAACTAATGAAGGACGACATTACTTGTGATGTAGCACCTCCTTACATTGTATTTGTGGACACTACATTTATGAAAGTTTAATGTTTACCAATTCCAACCTTGAGTCTTGGAATCTCAAACTTGGTTGTAGGGGAGGAGAGAGGCCTAGCTGGAAATTTCACATAGTAAGGGATGTGAACATATATATTTTCTTCACAACTGTCACTTGAGAGGAGTACTAGAATTTCTAGGGTTTTGATTCAGTTTGGTTAAGAGAAGGAAAAAGGGAAAGGAACAAACACCAACCTAACCAAGGGGTGCTGGAATTGCTAGGATTTATTTTCACTATAATTAAGAAAAGGAAAAGGGGAAAGGAACAAAGAATAATCTAATTAATAATCATCACAAAAACCCATGAAAGGAATACATGGTTTTGAAATGGGATTCATGCCTAGGTCATGGAACATATATACCTTAGAAAATGATAATTATCAAAGCCAACATGTCACTACTAATGGGAGATCATTGATGTGGTGATCCTCTCATGCACTATGGACTATTGATCTCATTTGAATACATGGTTTCTAGCCTCTAATTGAGTTGTACTGAATACCCATAAAATTTCCCCCCAAGGCATAATGACGACCCTTTATTTACTCAAGTTGAAACACAATTTAAATTATCCAAATTTGTTTTTATATAATCGCAACACACCATCATTATGAGATGCACAAAGTTTGCACTAGACTCAATTTTTGTTCATTTCATTGTTTTTTTTAGTTAAATATATTTTTATAATAACCATGTTTTCCACTCGCCTTTCATAAGTATGCATTGACTACTTACAATTTTGACCAACCATGCTTGACACATGGTTAGGTGTCATTCTGTCATCTTTTCACTAGTCAAGTCACTTTTTTTCCGCATCATCCTTTCACCATTCATCACCATTTTTAACCATATTACTCCATGAATATACCAAAACACCCTTACATGTGTTGAAGTGGTTTATTAACATTTATTTACTTAAGAAGAGTTATGCTTGGTTTTACTATTGATGGTTTACATATAAATTTTATGCAGTCAAAGAGAAAATGACTTCCAAGGTTGACATATCTACACAACTCTGGGTGAAATTACAGAACTACAATTTTGTTCCTAGACCCTGACATGGTTTTATGTTGTTCAATTCATACCCAACTCTAGCATGGCCACCTCCATCCTATGATTAACATTTGAGTCAAAATTGGAAGCATCCAATATGCATCGATATTTACATGCAAATTCTAGATCAATGAGGATGAATCAGGGGATTCTGCAACATGGGTTTTTTGAAGAATGAGCCCAATTAGGAGACTCTTGGGCAAATTCCCCAAAAAGCGCATGACATGGTATTTATAAGCGTTTCTTCAAAGAGAATTGTCTCAAATTTCATGTTACAGTTGTTTCTAGTCAAACATATGCTAAGCGACCAACTAAAGATGGAATTTGAGGTTGTAAGAGGATGGATCGATTTTATCATTCAAAAAATCAAGGGAACAACAAAATAAAATCATGGATCTCCTATATCTTATTCTCAATACGATATCTGGCTATAATTTCTACACACATTTAGAAACACAATGCTATTTTGAGCATACTCGATTTTATCATGTAAATATATAAAATCAAAGTCAGACAATATAAGAAGGGAGGAAATGAAAACGATATTACTCATGAGAGAGTTGTTTTGTAACCTAGAAATTTTACAACTACTGAATACAAAGATGATTTATGATCCATTCATGGTGTTGGTGATTTCTTAGTCTTATAAGTTTTCTTGGTAGTATATCCCAGGAGGGCCCCTTGGTATGTGTTGCATCTTTGTTTTAGATATTTACAATAGAATCAATTTATTTTGCAATTTCCTTTCTTTTCTCTAATTTCCTCTAATCAAAGGTAGATTCATGTGATTTCCTGTATGCACATGTAATTCCTGTAATTTTCCGAAATTGCAAGAAATTCTGTAGTCACGGGTCATTCTTGTAATTTTCCAAAATTACAGGAAACTCTGCAATTCTTGTAATCATGTGTAACTCTTGAAGATAATGATGCTAGAGGGGTATGCTAGTTTTATTATTGTTTGACTTGTCACTTGAGAGGGCATTGTTATATTGTTTTCCTTGAAGATAATGATGCATTTAGATAACTCAAAGTATATCTTATTGTTTCTCCTTGGTGAAGAAAATGGACCTCAACAACTCATTGCTACTTTTAGTACTAAAGTTGTTGAGGAGGATATTTTATTGTGATTCCTTGGACAACTAGTGGATCTAAGAAAACAATTACTTGTTTGATTTAAGAGAGACGAATCTCCCTCTATATAAATGAGCCTTCTCTTCATTAATATATGGGTGATTTGAGAATATGGAGAGATTGATAAGTGATAGGAGAATATGAGCTTGGATATGATGGCGTATTGAGCTCCATTGTATATCAAGCTTGAATACTAATGAAGAAATGAGGTGTTTCTTCTATTTTGGTTGGTTGTGTTTATGATTTTAAATTGTTGTTCATATGTCATAGAGGCTTATTGTTATCATATTTATGTGAAGGCTTAGTAATGAAACCATTCATCTAGGAGTAAAACAATGTGAGGAGGTTCTTCCTCTTGTTTTATTTATGCACTTGTTATCCATCTTCTATCAAATTAATTTGGAGAGTGGAAGTACATTTTAACCATAAAACAACACCTTCATATTAGGATTGATGAGTGTTACCCCTATCTATCCAAGACTATTTTATATTGCAAATTTCCAACAAACACTTAAGGTTAAATGTATCAAATTAGTTCTTTTTTCCTTGAGTGCACAAGTAAATGATAGAGGCATCAAACTAATTCTTTCATCCAAAGAGGTTGAATGTGGTAAACTATAGTTTTCTACCATATATCCTACCCCAAAGCAGTTGATTGTAACAAACTAGTTCTTTCATTCATGCATTTTTTCATGACTCCATTAGCCCAATAGAATGATAGGCATTGGTCCCATATCATCCCATTCCCTTGTTCCCTTCTTCTTTCTTTTCCATATCCTTTTACCCATTTCCATTTCCTTCCATATACTATACTACAACCTCTGTTTTATCAAGCCTTACTCTTTATTTTCACCTTGAACCCCCACTCCATAGCCTTGATAATCATAACTTAGGGAACCCCCCCCTTGTGTTGGAAAGGAGTCAACTTAAAGTGCGGGGGAAGAGTTGTTGAGGCGATAGTTGGAAACCTTCTTGAGTTACACAAAGACAACAATTTGGTGTTTTGTACTTTACACTTTGTGGGTGCTAGATTTTGTTGTAACACTACCTAAAATTTGATTGATCTGATATATGTCCCAAAAGATCAAATTGGATGTGTTCTCTCAAAGAGAGGCAGCTGTGGGCTTGTAACTTGGAATAATGTGTGGTTGCCCAAAGAGAAAAAGGCCCAGGATCCTTTTATCATTGCAAAACATGAATGCTGAAAAAGGTTAGTGATAGCTCTCCAAATTGTACATAGTGATTTGGGGAAGGATCACCACGAAAAACCTTGATTGCAACAATTTGAAGGATATCCCATTGTCACATTGGCTCAACGTTTTAAAACTTAGACTTGACCTTGGAATTGATTGAGGGTTAACTTGGAATCGACTCAGAATAGACCATGACTCAAACTAGTCTAACTTTCATGATTCAGTTTACTAAAAAACACATAAAATATTTTAATTTTAATGAAAAAAACACATTTTAAATATTCCAAACCATTAGAGACAAAATAGGAAAATTTTTCTGATGTATATACCATGTAAGGGTGGATATATCAAAATTATATTGAGTGCAATACATATGAGAAAAAAAATACATAATCAATGAAGCTCTAAATGGCTTCTAGAGTCCAAAAAACATGCTAAAAGCTACAAGCCTACTATAAATCATCAATCAACATGATCAATCATCAAACTCATCACCATTTCTAGAAATGGGATCCTCAAAATGATCTACAAGATCATCCTCTAGCTTGAAGTCTCTAGATTCGTTAGACTCCCGAAGGACATATACAATTGTAGCAGTAGTACTAGTAGGTGTGACATAAATAGAGGGGGGGGGGGGTCTCTATGTAGTTTGTTTTTAGGGTTTATGATCTAGATGTATCTCAGTAGCCATCCACCTCTTACATTGAATCACCATTTTGAGCATGTGGTTTTGATAAACCATGATATTCACCCTTTTGATGGGGAATGTAATGTAATGCCATCTTCATTTGTTAATTACATACATCATTTAATGATTTCCTAGTGGTATTATGTACATTCCTACAACATAGCATTAATGTATCGGATCCCATTAGAACTCTGCAATTAAGCACGCTCATGCTAGAGTAGTATTGGGATGGGTGACCGCCCGAGAAGTCTTAGTGTTTTACATGCCTATGACATTTTATAAACTTAGTCCAATTTATCCCACATGCATCATGTGAATTGTTCTCCTCTCACTCTCTCATATATAATTGAGGTGAATGAGGCCCTTTAAGAATGAAATGGAGTGTGATGTAAAGATTCTTGTGAATGAAGTCTAGCCAACATCTCTTTCTATTTAGAGATAAGCTACCCCATTTTTCCAGTTTGTGTTCTACAATGTTTTTCTATCTTATTCAGTAATAGAAGTTGGGTTTCACTGTATTTCTGTGTTCTCTTCTATATTTTTGTGTATTTCATTGTTATATCTTGGTTATATTTTCGTCTTCATGTCATTATCAAAATAATCTGGATCAGTGGTATCAGAGCAGTTTTCTCTTTGTCATTTCTCATAGCAGGTCCTCGACGAGGTCAGGGTATAGAGATTTGGGTCTCGAGTTAGTTTCACTTGAGGAAAACCACTCTCGCTAGCCCAAGCGACCTCCCATAGTGGAATAAAAGAGAGATGAAAGAGCAGGAGATCCTTTCAAGATGTTTCTCAAGGAATCCCTCATGCGACAAAGGAATGAGATGATGGAAAACTTTGCTCAGATCCTTCGAAGACTACCGATGGCGACAACAGAGGCATCTTCGACAAGAATTTTTTTTTCAAGTGTGACGCCCTTCAAGGTACAAGTCAATTTTGATATCCCTTTATTTGAAGGCTAGATAGATGCAGATACTTTAGAAAAATGGTTGAATCTGCTAGAAGGTTATTACTCTGTCCAAAACTTTTCCGACAGTGAAAAGATCTCTTTCACACTCCTTAAATCCCTTCCCAATGTCAGATCTTGGTGGGAAGGTTACTGGGAGAGGTACACCGCGGATGAATCTACACTATTTGGTAGAGAACCCACTTGGGCAGCCTTTGTAGATGCCCTAAAGGAGGATTTCTACCTTGTCAAAAAATATGATGACCAATACATGATATGGACAACTCTGTGCCAGAAAAGAGACCAGATGGTGGTGGGGTACACCAACATCTTTCATACCTTGCACTCAAATTTGGGTATCAAATACTCTGAGCGACACCTAGTTTTGAAGTACTGCAGTGGTCTACACAGGCGCATCTAAACAGAGATGGATTTCTTGGACATCTCCTCACTGGGAGCTGCTTATCGATATGTAGTCAAAACTGAGCAGAAATTCAAGCAGCAGAGTAAGTGGGAGAGGCATGGACAAAGAAAGGAAGGACAACCTCAAGAGAGCCAGTCCCAGATGTAGGAAAATAAGGGTAATGAGAAGTCTAAGAAAGACACCAGAAAGTGGTGTGAGTTTCACAATATCCCTTAGCACAACACTGATGAATGTCGCTCAATATAGTCATTGGTGGTCGAGCTCAAAGACAAAGATCTGAACCTTGACTTGGACACTGATTCAGAAAATAATAAAAGGAGATAGATCATTGATGCAGAACCCACTGCTATTGTCGCAACTGCAACAATCCAACTAGAAGAGGATATTGAGGAGGGGGAGCGACTCTTACATTCACAGATGTGGGTGAAGGTGACCCCACTACATTTTATTGTTGATAGTGGAATCCAAAAGAACATCATCTCAACAAAAGTTGTCAAGCAGTTGAATTTTCCAACAACACCACACCTGTAGCCATACAACATTGGGTGGATTCACTAGGTTCAATATCTTTGTGTCAGCCATCAATGTCACCTATCCTACAACATCAAGTCCTTCAAGGATGAGGTATTGTGTGATGTTTCCCCACTGGAATTTTGTGATGTTCTATTAGGACAACCATATATGTGGAGGTTCCATGTTGTTTATGAGTCTCGACCTCGTAGCATCATTGTTACTCTGGGGGGTCAACTATACCGAATACCAGAGGCAGTTCCGACTATTGTCCCACCAAAAAAATGCCACAAAGTAATCTCTCATACTGCAAAGTTTAGCCTCTTCACAATCCGATCAGAAGGTGAACAAAAGGACACTGCAACCACTATAGCCTCAGCCCAAGACCTTTCTATCCAACAAAGGAATATTGACAAGATTGTAGACAAGTACCAAGATGTTCTTGCTGCACCTACGGGGGTGCCTCCACACTGCATAGTCAAGCAAGGTTATAAAATAACCCCTAATACTCTTCATGTTGAATCTTCACTGACAGATTCCTCCCACACTCAGGTAGATCATTCAATTAGATTGGTTGAACGAATCCAACTCCTCCAGCAATAGGTTCATGACATCCTTCAACAAGCTAAGCATGACAACTTCTTCAGCAAGGCAAGCAACGCAACAAGCTTCAGATTTAGCAAAAGTCTCCCCATCCCTAAGGGAACTTGATGCAATGGGAACCATTACTTCCTAAGTGGGGAGGAATGATCCAAATGGATCTCAGTGACCATCCACCTCTTCCATTGAATCACCATTTTGAGCATGTGGTTTTGATAAACCATGATATTCACCCTTTTTATGGGGAATGTAATGTAATGTCATCTTCATTTGTTAATTATAGACATCATTTAATGATTTCCTAGTGGTATTATGTACATGCCTACAACATAATGTTAATGCACCGGATCCCATTAGAACTCCGCAGTTAAGTGTGCTCAGGCTAGAGTATACTAGGATGGGTGATAGCCTGGGAAGTCTTAGTGTTTTACATGCTTATGTCATTTTATAAACTTAGTCCAATTTATCCCACATGCATCATGGGAATTGTTCTCCTCTCACTCTCTCATATATAATTGAGGTGAAGGAGGCCCTTTAAGCATGCCATGGAGTGTGATGTAAAGCTTCTTGTGAATGAAGTGTAGCCAACATCTCTTTCTTTTTAGAGATAAGCTACCCCTTTTTTCCAGTTTGTGTTCTACAGTGTTTTTCTATCTTATTCAATAATAGAAGTTGGGTTTCATTGTATTTCTGTGTTCTCTTCTATATTTTTGTGTATTTCATTGTTATATCTTGGTTATATTTATGACTTCATGTCGTTCTCAAAATAATCCATATCAGTGTAGGGTGATATGATTTAGGGTTCGGTAGAATTTTTAAACAAAAATAATTTTTTCCTCAAAATGTGTGCCATGGTGAGGAAGATGGCCAACTCGACCAAGTTGGACCTATTACAACTTATTGTATGAGCTTATATCTTGTGATTTTTATCACATTGATGGAAATTTTTTGTTGGTACCCTTGAATCATTGGACTGACTTGGGGGATTCATCTTCATGGATCCCCTTCCCTTCATTACATTTGATCACTTGATGGATATCTTTGGTTGGGGGAGTTTCAATCCTCCTTGGTTGGATGGTGATTGGGCTTGTTGCTTGGTGGTGTCCTCACATGTGATTACCTTGTTGATCACCCCTTAGTTAAACTATTGATGGATGTAAAGCATACTATTCCATTGAGGTGGTTTGGTATATATTCTTATCTCGGATGTGGATGATGATTGTAATCCCCCAAGGGGTTATATGATTATGGTTAGGTGATATATGTTTCATGATTGTTGAAGTTCACTAGTGACTTTTGCATGATGATGTGGTATTATTTGGTGGCACTAAGAGGGGTGTTTTGTATGTTCTTTTCATGTTGGATGTGTGATGGGGAACACACTTGATGGTTGGATGGTTTAAACTTTTTACTATCTCTTATGACGTTGCTATGGTGGGATGATTTATGTTGTTTCTTTTGCGGGATTTTACTAGTTGATTTAAATTTATAATGTCACATTTTTTAGACATCACCTAGGTGGAAGGTGTTTCATGATGTTAGTACCTTCATTAATATGTTGTTTCCTAAGTTTGAGTTAGAGAGGGGGTATTACATGACGATTTGATAGTTTTCTAACCTTTTCCTAAGGTTAGATGGTAATTTTGATGTAATAATCCCTTGGTGGTGGTGCAATTTAGGTTGGAATTTATGTTTTTTTGTTATCATAGTGGTGTTTTTCTAGGGAGAACATCTTTTATTTACATGGTACAACACTTTATTAAAGTGCACCCTTCTTTTGAACACATGTTCATGGTGATTTAATTTGTTGGTGACTATTTGGGAGGAATATGGTTATCTTTGAGCATTAAATTTTGTGCACACATGTTGAGTTTGATTTAAATATTCAATGGTTAAATTAATCTAATTGATTCAAATTAAGGTTAATAACTTGGGCACCTTATTTTATATAAAAAAAAATTCCACACTTGGAGTGGTTATTTGGACTTAGTTGAATCTTCTAGTGGTGCACCGACCCCTTCTTGGGCACAATTTTCAAGGCATGCAATATATTATTTGTTTCTTAGAGAGGATAACACACTTCTCTAGGGAACAATCTCTTGGGTTGGTTGAACACCTTTATGGCATGGCATATGGAGAAGTATTTTATTGATGAATTCTAACCACCTTGGCACATTCTTCTAGGGCACACTTCAGATGGATAATATGTTATGGTTTGTTTGGTGATTGAGGTAGTTACATGGAACATTTTTCTAGGGCACACCTCCCCTAGGTGCTCTCATCTTTGTTGCATGGATATTTCAGCTACACTTGACATCTTTTACCTTTAATGGAGAGCACCCTCACCTTTTTGACTTGTCATGTATATATTATTTTATTTGAGGTGGTTATGGAGGTTGTTATTAGAAAGCATGTGCAACACGAGGAGGGTCACACATGTGACTTAGCATGATCTTGTACTGGATCTCCTTTCTATTTTTGGAGATTATTATTGGAGGGCACACATGTGGAAGGTTTCTTCTTGCTATTTTTGGATAGTCTTAGAAGGCGCACTTGTGGAGACAATTTTTGTTATTTTTGGAGATAAATATTCTATTATTTCATGGAGTTTTGGCATGTTCAAAACCCTAATTTTCCCTTATCTCCTCGAAGTTTCTTTGTGGAGATGGTTCACTTGCTATTTTGGGGTTTTTACTACATCTTTTCTTGTGGAGCACTCCATCCACTTGGCATCTTGCACATTTATCCATGGAATTCGTTATCTTGGAATTCACACATGTGGAGTTGTTGAATGCATACACATTCTTGGAGGGCACATTCCATGTTGACAATTTTATTATTTGCCTCATCATACCACGGGGGACAAATTTTTCCTTTAGATAGGTGTCATTACCTCTTGAGTCAAGTTGTACTACTAGGGAACTAGGGAGAATGTAGCATATGTCATATCCTTAACCATATTTAACAATTTTTCTCTTTCCCTTTCGCTCTATACTATTAATCATATTCTCCCGCTCATTTTTAACTTATTAAAAGTCATTTATCAAGGTTCTACACAAAGAAATGAAGACTCGTGTGTAAGAGCCTCAACATCAAAGAGAAAAAGTGCTCGAGGTAGTTGCAGCTTAGAAAAGTCAAAAGCCAAA
This sequence comes from Picea engelmannii, assembly GCA_009831015.1. Taxonomy (NCBI): domain Eukaryota; kingdom Viridiplantae; phylum Streptophyta; class Pinopsida; order Pinales; family Pinaceae; genus Picea; species Picea engelmannii. Next base: position 19,514 of record ML790167.1, on the reverse strand, counting down.
GATAAAAATTCTAGAGCAATTCCAACTCAATAAAATGCCCTTACCCCTAAGTTCTATGGTTAAAAATGCACACTTAATGAAAGAAGTAATAAATTAAAGGGTATCTCAAGGAAAAGAAATGAAAATCAAAATCAAAAGACAAAATATTAAATGGGTAGTAAAATAAAATGTCGAGGCGGTAACTCTAAGCTTAGTGCACCCTCAAAGAGGCCATCATGGTATAAAATGAAGACCCCTATCTCTTGAAAGATAACAAATGAATTCCTACACATCAACTATGACATCCATCACATTATTACCTACTTCTAACTTAGCAATCTAAGACATACTTCTCGGTCTCAGGAGTTATCACATGTAATAAGGGTTAAGGTTGTCCCTGACATGGTAAAACTTAAGCAAATATTAAAATTAAACTAATGTTATGATGTTGCTAGAAGAGATCACTTGTTGCACATTTCTTAATGACTTGTATAATGGGGCTTGACTCACCACAACGAGTGGAAACCATGCATTGAGATATGTGTACATGCATCGAGGATGGCATCTATGGCTAGAGATTGGTGTACTTGCTTCAAGAATTGTGATATTGGATTAGGTGTAATACCTCGTACTTTCAATTTAAGTATTAAGTGATAAATAAACAGTTTTAAAATAATAAATAGATAATAATATATTGAAACAATAAAAAAATAAGTTAAGAAAAAGCTAAAAGTTGCATGAATAATTACTTAATGACAAGTAGAATCTATGCATGGAACTTATTGCATGGGTGGGAAAGAAGAATTCTATAAAATGAAGGTGGAGAAAGAAGTGTGACATCTTTTGTTTGTGCACTTTGATGTAAAGGCTTGGAAGTTGGCATACGCAGTTGATTGAGAGATCGATGGGCTCTCAATTGTGATGACTAAGAGGTTGGTTGGGAGGAGATTCATCATGCACACTCTGTTGTGGAATGATAGTTTAAAAATTGGAGCGCAATGGTTCATCATTCATAGAGTTCTAAGTAAGTTGATTCCTTCAACTCTCAGGTAAGTTTCTCACTGCTCGCTCCTTAAGAATTATGTAATAAGGATTACTGTATCTTTATTTTTATTTTTTATTTTTTTTCAATTAATGGTTGCAAATTATTATGTTTATTTATGTATTTAGATGTATTAGAATTTGAACCATTACATATTGTATCAAAGTCCAATTCCACCTCTATAACTTCATAGACTTCCATACAATTGTGAAAGTTGAATGTATTATGTGTGTTGAGTCACATGCGATTGAATTAATTCTCTATTTATTCAAAAGAAAATCACCATGTAGAAAGTTAACTATTTTATAAACTTTAATATGTGAATATTACATTAAATAATTCATAAAAAAATATTGTAAGATGAGGTACAATACTTTTTTTAAATATGGTATAATAGGAAAGAAAACAAAGTCATTTAAAAAAAATGGATATACACCAAGAGTTATGTAATCAAACCTTTTTTACCAAATAAATATAAATATTGTCAAAACTAGATCCTCTTCAACATTGACACTCTCATAAGGGTTTAGCAATAATGTTTTGTGCATATTGAAAAAATGAATTCTGTTATTGGTCACACTTGGACTATGCAATCTTTTCATGCCACTGCCAATGAAATTCCCAACTTGATCACATCTTCCCACCAATATAAATGCTTCACATGCACAAATTGTGCAACCAAACTTGAGAATGACTCACCCCCCACAACGAGATATACTATCAAGTGAGATCATATTATTATTATAATAATAATAATAATAATAATAATAATAATAATAACAACAACAACCATCATCATCATCATCTATTTTGAAGGTCACGATCAAGCCAAACACCAAATTGGTGTATGAGACCCCCTTGATTATGGGACAAGGGACCCCCTCCAAACAACAATTTGACTACTAAAGTCTATGAAGGTATACATACCCTACCCCCCTCTAGACATATACATATGACAAACTCCTCACGAAATAGATAGATGTATTCATGCAACTTATATGATAAAAATATCGAAACATGTTTCTTCATTAAAACAATCAAGCTCTCAAAATCTGTCGTCGGACCACTTCCCCTCATATCTACCCAAAACCAATATGTTTCCATTAAAATCTGTCACCAATCGCTCCCCCTCATATCTACCTAGAACCAATATGTTTTCCTTGCAAGAAATTTATGAAACTTTTTTGGGTGAATAGATTGGAACCATTCAATGGAACGCAACACCTCACTGAAAGGATAAATCCTTGTGGGGTATTGGATGTTATTATAATAACACACCATATATATATATGTTATTATAATAACACACCATATATATATATATATATATATATATATATATATATATATATATATATATATATATATATATATATATATATATATAATTTCAATTTGTCCTCGTGAATTCTCATAACTAATATGAAGTTGCGATATTAGTGTAATAAGCACATTTTGTTAATGTTACATTTTCCCCATAAATCAATATTAGTTTACATACATTTTAGTCAATCAAAAGAAATTGTTTTGCATAAACAAACTAGTGAAAGGACTTATTTTTATTATAAATAGGTAATAGCGAAACAAAGATGGAACTTCAAGTGACCTAGAGATTACAATTTTCAAGAATAAATTGTTCTTGTAATTGGAAAAGGAAGATGATTAACGAGGATTGAACTTTTTATCTTCCAATATACAATGATTGCATAATAAGAGGCAATAGTAGTTGCTTTTTTTTTGCAAGTCCTAGTTTTGAGTAATTTCAATTTCTAATTTAGAGAGGTGATACATCATTGGTTTAAAATGGCGTGGATGCTATAATCTCTTTTTTTGCAAGTCCTAGTTTTGAGTAATTTCATTTTCTAATTTAGAGGGGTGATACATCATTGGCTTAAAATGGCTTGGATGTTACAATTCAATGAGTTGCTTTTTTTTTTAAGTCTTAGTTTTGAGAATTTTTGCAAGTCCCAGTTTTGAATAATTTCATTTTATAATTTAGAGGGGTGATACATCATTAATTTAGAATGGCTTGGATGCTACAATCCAATGAGTTGATTTTTTTTCAAGTCCTAGTTTTGAGTAATTTTAATTTTTAATTTAAAGGGATGATACATCATTGGCTTAAAATGGCTTGGATGCTACAATCCATTGGTTTCTTATTAGTTTAATAAGTGTTAGGGAAGGTTTCATAGAAGATTTTCATAAATTACTTAGGAGTTAACTTGGAACTTATTGTGAGTGCAAGTCCATTATCAATAAGTTCTCATGGAATCCAATGGTTCTTAATTATTTCGTGTTAATTAACGTTTTATTTTTCTTTTGTTTAATTTTTTATAATACTTTTACAATAATTAATTTTTCTTCTTAATAACTTCTTGAAATTCTAAACATTGTCACTTACTTTTTAAAATTTCCTTCCTCTCTTTAAATTATATTTATATATCCCATTATATACATAGGAATTCATGTCAAATAGTGTGACTTAATGACTACACAAAAAGTAAGGAATATTGAATACGATGTATTCTTCATAATTGCAATTTATAAATTATATATCAAATATATATTAGTGGTATAAGATAAAATAATTATGAATGAAATTTATAAACGAAGTAAGATATCAAATTGATGTATGAGACCCCTTATTTGTGGGACAAGGGATCCCCTCTACACAAGTCTATGAAGGTATACATACCCTACCCCCTTCTGGATTTGAATCTATGACATCCAAGGAGGAAACACATGTTCTTAACCATTAGGTCCATNATATATATATATATATATATATATATATATATATATATATATATATATATATATATATATATATATATATATAAGAATGAAAATGATTGTTTAAAAGAACACTTTAATATATTATTTCATTTTGATAAGAAGGATATTAATATAATCATTTTCACTTGAGAAAGTAATTTTTTTGAGTTATATTCTTATTTTATTATTGTTTTGTTAAAAAAGTAACTTATCTTATATTCAAATTTATTTATAATTGATATTTTGCAGCAATATTTATTGTGACTTAGCAAAGATATTATCCTTTAATAGTTAAAGTATACTTTCAAGTTTTATCTTTCAATACAATATAGAGAGAAATGCAACTCATAATTTTATTTTATTTTGCAAAAAATGGTAATTTTTTCTATTAAAAAGGTGTGGTCAAGACCATTGAGATACAAAGGATGATATTCATAGTTACAAAGCTATCGAAAATTGGGTGTATTGAGCCCGATTCCTAGTAAAAATCTAGTTTTTTCTTCAGTTTATTCCAAATTCTAACGCTACTGCAGCTATGAATTGTGTGTAATCGGTAGTAGATACCAGAAATAAATATACAGAGGAAAAAAATAATTAATTAATAATATTTTGAGTCTTCTACTAGCTCCATTTTGGAGGCCAGGGCCCTATTTTCTTTGTTCTTCATCCACAAGGTCATTAAGATCAGGAATTGGAACTATTGATGCTTCAGAGGCAATTCAGGCGCTCTCTGTTGATGAATGTTGGACTCTAGATCCCTCTCTTTGTTCCATCCTCCCCTGAAGGTCCTCATTATGGCTCCTTAGTGTGTCTACTTTTTCTTGGAGCTTCCCAATTAAGGTTCGATGTTGAACCAAAGTTTCTAGTGCATAAGATGCAGTTGAATTTAGTGCACAAAGTCTGATAAACCTTCTCTAAAGGCTCTCTAAATCGTTGATTTCCATTTCACTATCCATATGTTTCCCAGGATCTTGTGATTCCATGGATTTTCTCAATGGGGAAATCTTCTCACTCATGCAGATTGCTTGAGTCGAATTGAGGGAAGAATTGGGGCTGAGAGGTCTAGACCCATAGAAAAACATAGAGTTGCAACAGAGGAAGTGTTAGACGCTAAGAAAATCGTGATCTTTCCCAGAGGTGGAGATCTAGTCTAGATTGATCATGAATGTATTAAAATGATTTCCCTTGTTGTTCCAGAGTCTGTACTTAAGGCTACGAAGTATAGAGTCTAGGCATCCAGAAGAGGGTAAAGATATGGAAAGGAGCAAACAACTGGAAGAGAAACTAAGGCTGATTTCTAAGTTGTCTAAGTCTAACTTCCACGTGTTCTTGAATGGTTATGTCTCATTCAATGGCTGCCCAAAAATGCTCGAGTTCGACCCAGGTGGTTGCAGTTCTTAGGATAGTATCAAAGAGGTTTAAGGCAATGTTGGTTTGGTCTGAGAGGTCGGGTTCTACGTGAGGGTGCCTTGCAACAGGGGTTGTCATTAAGGGACAAAAATTTAAGAAGTTGTTGCTTTTAAGTTGTTGATTCAATTTTAGATTATATGAGAAAAAATCTTGTGAAGCCAATTAAATGGTTTAAATGAAATTGAAGGTCATTTTCCATAACTGAGTTAAAATTTGAAACCGAGTATGAAACGAAAGAAAACATAGAGCTGTCAGACAATGTGAGGCATCAATTCAAGAGGAATCTCACGCTGTAACAGAAGAAGGAAAAGAAAGGAAACACTTTAATGAAGCATAAAATATAGAGATCTAAGAAATTCACAGGTCTTGTACCTGCTAATAGCCGATACAGAGGAAAAGTTGTAAATAATTAGATAACTAAAACCTGATCGCCACAGTAGAAGTTGTACTAAATTGCAGTTAAAGCATTCATTAAAGATGTAAATAAAAATGACATGAAGCATGAAATAACAGAGGAAAACACATAACTCAATCTTAACGGAATATGAAATCTTCAATTTGCTTTGTATTAATCATGGCAAAGGAAAATTTTCTCTATTACAATATGCCGGAAAAAAAGGCCCTTCTTTCCTTTTAAAATGCATATTTATACAAGCCTAAAAAACACTTCAAATTCCATTCGTTCTAGAAGCCTTTGATTACAAATGAGGAAATGAAGCGTTTCATTTCCTCGCACTTTTTCTTCCTCCATGCAGGCGGAGTGCCTTCCTTTCTTTGTTCCTTTGTACCCATAAATAGAATGGAATAACGCTTGTCATCATTTAACACCAGAAGCCTGCCCTTTCCCCTGCTCAACGCAACTGACACACCTTTCAATAAACTGGGTTATCAACTTGGAGGGCTCTGCTTGGTTGTTTGCCTCAAAAGTGTAACAATTCTTCACCAGTTGTGGCAATCATCTTCCTACTTGTCGGTCTTCTATGATGATGGACCATAATTGTAAACTTGGTATTATTAACCATCTGTCCACTTGGGCAAATTCAACCCGACTCAGCTGGGATATTTCAGCTTGTTCCTTTTCAACATTCTCCTTGATATCTAACATGTGTTTGGATATGTTAATTTTTCCCAATGTCCCAGCGCTATCTTCCTTATCAAGGTTCAACAAATTTTTATTTATCAAGCCGAATGTCTCTTCACAAGAATTATTCATCTCTTTATCTCTTTCTCTGCTCTATGATATGTTGTGCTCCCACGCCTTCAGTAGGATATTTCCCCTAGTTTTCTCTGGAATGGATAACTTGTCACTACTAACCATTCCTTCCTTTGTTGTTGCTACAACAGCCTCCTGGAAAGAAATTTGAGCCGCCCCAGCTTCTCTTTCTCTCAAAGAGATATCCTTTAGTGCTTGATCAATTGTCTGAAAGTGAATTTGGATGATTTCCACTTTGGCAAGCAATTCCTGTTGAGCTATTTCAACCTTCTGTTGGATCTTAGTGGCTTGGGATTGGATTATGTTTATATCTATGACCTGGTTCTCAGCAGAATTCAATTTTAACTACAATTGTTGTATTAAATCCTCTTGTTGACTTACCTGTGCTTGGTTTATCTAGGCCTACTGTTGCATTTGATCGAGCTCGGCTCTAAGCTGTTCAATTTCTCGTTGGTCATCTTCTCTGACCTCCTCAAGACCTTTGTTCGCATGATCCCTGGCATTCGCTTCTGTCGTAACTATCCTAGCCTCCAACTTAATGATCAAAAGGTTCTTCTGTTTCAACTGCACCTTCAGAGTTCCAACTGAGTACTAATTTTCCATAGCATAAGCTCCTAATGTTCCTGCTATCTCCTCGGTGAATTCTTCCTCTTTCACAACCTTTCCATCTGTCATGATTTTAAATGTTTTAGCCACTATGCCCTCTCTTTGATATAATTATTGCTTCACCACGGCCTTCCTTTTCTTATCAAATAAAAATTCATTAGGAGGCAGTTGTTCTACAGAAATGGATGTTAGTTCTTCATTGAAAATCCATCCTGCATCGGGGTTCCCCTTTGTGAACTGTAAGGGTGTGATAACAACAATCAGACTACCGATTTCCTTGGATTATTGTTTAGGGGTAGCATCTATGGCCAACTCGCTTGATGTGATCAGTGGGGTGTCGCCTACCTTTTGCGAGGGTATCTCTGCTTGACTTAGTACCTGCTCGCCCGACGCAACTGCCTCTGGGTTTTTCTCTCCTTGATCGGGGATTTCGTCTCCCTGTTCTGAGGTCTCCCCTTCCTTTGTCCCTTCCTCATTTTTCTCCTTGCCAGGACTTGAGTTCTTTGAGCCTTTGGCTTCCACCTGCTGTGTGTCTGGAAGCTTTTGGGTTTTTCCCTGTAAGATTAGGGGGAGGCAACTCTTTCGATGCTCCTTGAATTTGAGGAAATCGGCCATATCTCTAGGTGGCAAGGCCTGAATCTGACTCAAGACTTCAGAGTAAGACCTCGTACCTTGGAATATTTCATCATGAGGTGAGTCCTCATGTTCGTATCTCTTCAGGCCACAATTCACCAAGTGATTACTCACAACCTTATTAGGGTCGTGCTTTTTGAACTCAATGTTCACCAACTTCATTTCCTCCAAGGTCATGGCCTCGGCTTTGGCATGGCCAAAATCTAATAAAGAGTATGAACCAATATAAATGGGGAAGGGTGGCCATACCTTCTTCGATAGTCCTTTCAGCTCTTTTCTTATCTCACCAAGCACAACTTGCCTGGTGATCTCGCGACATATTATCTTATCTGGCAGGAATAACGACAAAGCATGGGGGGGAACAGAGGTTCTAAAAACCCTTATGTATGAAAACTCTGCTTCTATATACCAATTTTCTACATTACTCAGGTTGGTCGTGATGTTATCCAAAATCCAGGGAGGCAGATGGCCGAAGATATAGACATGCATCAGTACCATTACCCAGTTAAAAATCTCGTAGATGAAATCTTTGGCCTTATCCTCCCAAAGTTTCGAGTGGTAGACATGTATAGGCTCAACATTAGATGGAGTCCAGCTCCAACTCATCAATGGGAAGGGTGTCATGAAGAAAATAGCGTCCATGATGTAGGCAGACATAAAGAATGAAGATGCTCTCCCACTGGATTTCTGCGCTCGATACTCAGTAATTCGACTCGTGAGACTGTCCGACGTTAATTTGGCCCAGTCAAAAGAAAAACCTTCAGCAAATGTATGAATGAGCGGTACCCATGGGAGGAAAAATTGATTAGTGTCTTCCTTCCCGTACATCCTACAGGCCATCATCTCTACATACTTGAATTGTGGCTCTAAAGAGGAGATTGAATAAATTCCATGAGTATCGGCACTGAATTTCATGGGGTGCGAAACCCACTCTTTGATCAGATCGGATAAATTTCTTTTGTACTGCTCACATTCCTTCCTTTTGAACCCCTCTAGGAATTTGAAATTGTAAGTATGGTTTGGTGTGGCTCATAATTTATACATTTCATGTAAGTGCTCTGGTCTAAAAGACCCAACTGCTTCCTTCTGTTCGTTGAAAATCATTCTAGTCAGGATCTCTACATGGTCCAGTGCCCATCTGACCATATCATAATAGGGGAGAATTCATGTCCTTGCTGTTATTTTGTGCATATCTTCTTGAGAAACGATTTTGTATTTGGTGGACATGTCATCGTCCTCGTTATCGTAGGAATCATCTGGGCAATTTATCACCTCGGGTTGTGAAACATTGGAAATGTGCATCCATGTTTTGATAGTATTAATACTTCGAGGTGAAGTATCAGAAAAAATATATGAACCTTGGCCTGAGCTCTTGGTGGATGCCTTGGGCGCTTTTCGTGGAGCCATGATGTATAACCTTGCAATTAGATCCCCTGTCATAAAATATTAATAACACAGGAAGAAGTTATCTTGGTGAAACAACTCTGCACACACTAGAAAGGAAAGCTGAGATAATGAAAGAAAACCTTTTTCTTAGATAGCTTAAGTTCATTCTAGTCCTTGCCGATAGAACGGTTAAGACGTTTAATGGAAATATTTTAGCAAATAAGTGGGATCTTACTGTCAATCACCTCACTGAAATTCAAATAAATGCCATAAAAATTTGACAACTCATAACTTGGGAAAAGAGCAGAAAATTTTCAAGCTACTCAAGGCCTTAATTAGTCCAGTTTATCTCTTTTAATTTCCTTCTTTTAGTCCTTAATCCCCTTTTCGACACTCCCCGTATCGGATGATTTCGCTTCTAGCCTTTGAGAACAAAAAGCCCGAAATTGCAATGGTGCAATTTGATTTATAATATGTGATTTGACTTAAGATTTTAATAACCATGCTTAATTAATGAATATCACGACTTCGGGGATCAGAGTTACAAAGGTGTTTTTCTTTGAGGTAAGAATCACCGAGTTGCGAAATTTCGATAAAGACTAACTACATTTTAAAGTGATTACTCTTGATATTAACCTGAGTAGCTTGAAATGACTTTGAAACTTCACATCTCGAAGGTTTGGAAAATGTTCGAATAGTAACTCCCGAAACGTGAGAGCACGAGGTAATAACATCTGATAATCCCTGCTTAGAGGTTCGATAATGGTGATTAGAACTAAACCCTTATCGCCATTTCACGCGTCGGGATACTGGGGCTTTGGTAGGTACATCGTGAAATACACGAGATCCTAAAGTCCGAATTTTTGGGCTTAAGTATAACCTCTTACTTATTTAGAAACAAGGGCGGCTCCAACCTTTGAACCTAGAGTATTAAAAAAAAGTAAGTGTGTTCCAACATAGGCTCCAACAAGGGATCTTGTCTCCTTCCAGGATGAGAAGAACAGTAGACCAAGTGCCTGTATTGGGTAAATGGATTCGCTAGTTTGCTTTTGCGAAAACTAGCTTAGAAAGAGGGCACAAAGGGAAATTTGAGGTTTCATCTTTATTTCTGGAAAGCTTTCAAAACTCATTCGCTTTCTAAACTCAGCTGCAGCCCATTCGGTAACTTTCCCTTTCTCGATACTGAATTCGGGTCTACTTAAGATGATTAAAATAATCTTTGGAAATTCAACAGGTCCTGTGGGTTTTGGCTTGCATCAAAACGAAGTAAATTTCATGTTCTTAATCAAGGAGTTTTTCATGAGCTTGGGATGTAGATCCAGTTTAGAAAGAATTTGATTACTAGATTACAGTGTAATTCATGTATGACAACCTTCTAGATATCTCAGATATTGCTTCAATGCCAGCGAGCCTGTTCAGTACCCTGGTGAAGTTATCTGGTTACCCTTATTGAATTTCCTTTCACCACTTCAAAGTAATTTTTCATTTAAATGTTGATATGAGGGAAATCATTTTATGAATCTCCTTTCATCATCTCTGCAGACTAGATGGGGGAAATCAATTTGAATTTCCTTTCACCATCTGTCGCGTATTATTTTTTATTTTTTAAATGAAGTGGGGGCAATCAATTAGTATAAAGCATACCATGGGTGACATCTATGTAATATTTGCAACAGAGGTCTGTCTACTCGCTTTGATTTCTCTGGACCAACTTCTTCTTGACTTTCAAAACATCTTAGTCTACAGGAAATTACAGGAGAATTTATTTCCAGGGATCTTCCTTTGAGCAAGAATTAATCCTTTGAAGCCCATTAAAAAACCTAAGAGAGTTAGGAACAACTTACGCATAACTTTGCTCGGTAGGAAGTCGAGGAGTTGTGAATTCCAGCTTATTTTCTAAGATTCATTTGGCATCTTCCGGAGTTAAAACGTAACATGTTCTTCCTTCGTGGAGGCCAAGGGAAGGTGTCTAGGTTTCAAGGAAAGAGAGCCAAGGATAGTGAGGAGATGACAAAGAAGATTTTGAAATTTCAAAATCTTGGGTGATATAACGCAATCCTGACTCTTAGAAATTTTTCCTTGGAGACGTTTTACTTCCCTTTTTAATTTAATTATTTTTAATTTATCCAGGTGAACTTTTTAGAATCCCCAGTAAAAAGTTGTTTCCTTAATGACACGTCAGGTGAACATATCCTATTCATGAGACCGTTGTTGTGCTTAAGTGATATTCGTTTGAAACACAGACGCTTCAAACATTTATACCTTTGCCTTACCATTTTGTTTCCTTCTTAACAAATTATCTTTTATCACCTGTTTCGGGGGAGTCAATTTCCCGATACGTGACCGTCCATTTTCTCCCTTTACTTGTTTGTGTTGTAAGCTGTAATCATGTAGGCAAACAACATGAAGAGTATCAGGGATTCAAGATTTATGGAATTCAATGTATTGAAAACTTTCGTATCCCTACTTAACCTGTTTTATTTGCGATGAAACTAAAACTTACTGAAAAGATATAAAAATAAAAATAAAAGAAAAACAAACCAGTATATATAGTGGAAATTCGGAAAAATACTCAATGCATGTAGTGCTTCAAATAACGCCTGTTGATAGGGGCGTTGAGGATTTTACCGTCTAGATTTTCTAATAGAAACGATCCATACTAGATATGGTCAAATTTTCCATGTTTTGCAGAGTCTTCCCTCCTAGCATCCCATTTCAAAACCAAATCACCAGGGAGGAATTCCCTATGTTTGGCCTTATGATCGAACATCACTTTCATGTTTTCCTGGTATTTCTACATCCTTTCGTCCACCTCGTCCTTGTGCTGGTGGACCTCAATCAGCTGATTTATTCTCTTTGTGACATGGTTTGGCTCTTCTTTCTCATCTTTCTAGAGCTTCATTACAGGAAGCGCTATATTTATAGGAAATACCACGTCAGTCCCATATACCATTTGGAAAGGCGAAGTACCAATAGATTTCTTCGTACCTATCCGATTTTCCCACAAAGCGTACTTGAGATCCACATGCCAAGATTTTTTGTTTTCGCTCAGTACTTTCTTAATTATGGTAATTAAACTTTTATTTGATGATTCAGCTAACCCATTTCCTTAAGGGTAATATGCGGTGGAATGGCCCAATACGATGCTATATTTTTGGCAAAAACTAACCATTGCCATAGACTTGAATGTCTGGGCATTTTCCGTGACTATCTTTCGAGGATAGTCGAATCTGGACAGTATGTTATCTTCTAGGAAATATATTACCACTGAATCGGTCACCTTTCTAGTTGGAATGGCCTCCACCCATTTGGTGAAGTAATCTGTAGCAGTCAAGAACCATCTATGTTGAGCGCTGGAATGTGGGTTGATTTCACCTATAAAATCTAATCCCCATTGTTGAAAAGGGGCTTCGGTTTTGATAAGAACTAGAGGTAGCGCTGGAATCTTTTGTTTGCCCACAAACAACTAGCAATGGTTATAGGTTCTGACTTTGGTGTTGACATCTAAGAATAGTTTAGGCCAATAATATCCTGCCCTCGGGATTTTATAAGTTGTTTCCCTCCAGACATGATGCCCTCCGCATACTCCTTCGTGAAATTCGTTTATGACCCCCTATGTTTCTGATTCTACTAAACAAACCAGTAGGAAGCCTAATGGGTCCTTCCAGTACAATGGATTTTGGATATACAGTACTTCACCGCATGCAACTTCAGTTTCCTAGATTTAGCTGGAGACAGATCGCTAGGGCATTTCAGGGTCAATATGTAGGACACTATGTCTTTATACCAATCCGATAAGGCAAACTTCTCTTCGATTCTGGTTGTATCTATTTGGTCATCGAGCTCGTTTATGTCCCCACATCCTTCATATTCCTGCAGGTTATTCATTCCAAGTGCTCTGAAATTTGATTCAGCTAAGAGCTTAGCCAAACCCTTTTCTTTTACTAGTTTCGTCGGTTTCACCTCTAGATCGAATTCTTGAATTTTAGCAAACCACTGACCCCTCTTCCCATCATTGTCAGGCTGAACCAATATATCTTTTACAGAATTGGTGGACACGTATGCAATTAACTTGGAGTGTAGCATGTAGGTTCTAAAAGCCTTCAACACCTTCACCATAGCATATGCTTTCTTTTCCATTATATCATATCTCAATTCAGTGTCTCTATGAATTTTACTAAAAAAGGCTATTGGTTGCTCGAAACCTTCTTCATTCTTTTGGAGGAGTACTGCCGCCACTGTGTGTTCAGAGGCAAATGAGAAAATCAGGAAATCTTTTAGATAATCAGGGCTTGCCAGTATGGGTGCTTCCCTGATAACTTTCTTAATGCGTGCAAACGACGCTTTAGCTTCTACTGTCCATTTCACTTCCATGTTCTTCTTTAGCATGTCTATGATCAATTTCATGATTTCAACAAATCTTGGGATAAATCTTCTCAAAAAAATTATTTTTCCTAAAAATGACTGAATTTCTTTTACATTTCTAGGAATATTTATGGTGTCTATATCTTCTACCCTTTTAGAGTCGATTTTAATTCCATCTTGAGACACAATGTGGCCCAAGAGTTTACCTTCTTTTATCGCAAAGTGAGACTTCTTGAAGTTGAAGGACAAACAAAAATTTTGGCATTTTTTGAACATTTGCTTCAGATGTATCAGATGGTCTTCATTGGATTTAGAAAAAACAGTTAGATCATCAAGGTATATAACCATGAATTTATCTCTCGCCGATGAAAGCTATATCCATAGCACGCTGGAAGGTAGCACCTGCATTCATCAGATCAAAAGGCATTTTTTCATACATAAATGTGCCCCAAGGGGTGGTGAAAGTTGTATTTTCTTTATCATGCTCGTTGACAACAATTTGATTGTAACCGGAAAACCCATCGATCATCGACATCCTATTTGCCCCAACTACTTTTTCCAAAACATGATCCATTTTGGGTAGAGGATAATTGTCTTTGAGAGAGGACTTATTTAGATTTCTAAAGTCTACACACAGTCTGATCTCCCCACTCTTATTCCTAATCGAGACTAGGTTTGCCACCCAGTCAGAGTACCTGAGAGGTACAATTATTTTTGCGTCTAAACGATTTTTCACTTATTTTTCGACCACGGGCAGTAAAATGGGGTTGATTTGTCTAAGCTTATGTCTGAAGGTTTTAACACCAGGTTTCAAAGGTATCTTGTGCTCGATCACAGAGGTGTCATAGGTTCTGAGCTCATCGTAAGACCATGCAAAAACATCCTTATACCATTCGAGTAAGTCTGTATACTTGCTTTTTATCTCAGGATGAAGGTACTTTGATAGTTTCACTATCCTAGGTTCTTTAGTTGTGCCCATGTCACAGTCTTCGACCTCCTCCAGTTGGGGCTGCAAGGTAGACCTCAGAGGCATGTCGTTTTGATCAAACAACCTTTCCAGAGGTATTAGGCCCTTAGGGATCTGATTACTTTTTAACACTAGCATGTGATGATTTGTGATTTTTTTTCGGAACTCCTGAGGCTCCTTCCCTTCCTGCATAATCCAGGTATGGTCATGTTGGTTTTCCTGGTCAATGTGAGTTTCAGTGAAATCATCCACCATTTCCAAGAACTTTCTAATGATTTGTTCGTCATCTTCGAATACTTTCCAGTGTTGTATGTTGTTTGGTATGGATGGTTTGTGCCTCACCTATATGTGGTATTTTAATTTGAAAGTGGTAGGGGGTGTGAAAGTCTAAGATGCTTTAGCCAGTGAATCGACTTGTTGGTTTTCCGCTCGTGGGATGAAATGAACCTTTACTGATGAAAATAAATTTTCTATTAGATCCCAGGCACAATTTCTGTAGGACCTTAGTCTCAGGTGCTTGGCCTGGTACTATCGATTTACCTACTTCACAATCAATTCTACATCTCCATAGACTTCTAGGTTCTTTATGTTTAGCTTCTTGGCAGCTTCCAGTCCCAAGACTAGAGCTTCATATTCGCATACGTTGTTTGTGTAGTCTATGTCCCAATGTAGCCTGTAAGAGAAGGGGACATCAAATTCATTTTTAGGTGCTATGAAAAGCACTCCTGCACCTGCTCCTCCACACGACGAAGCGCCATCAAAAAATATTTTCCAAGTTCTAGTGGTATACACATTTTTATCTATCTTTTTAGTTTTGATTTCATCTATATAACTTTCTTCTCTAAAATTATTTTCACTATCGTCAAAAGACAAAATACAATTTCCTAGGTCTTGATCGACGAAATAAACAAGGTAATAGTTAGGATTCTGAGGATCGCTTACTGTATATGACAACCGTGTTTCCCTATATAACTGAGTGAACTGCCCGCCAAAAACAGGGATCGTGGCATAGGTCATATCCAGCTGAAGGGATCCCCCGAGCTGGGCTCCCCAAGATCTAGATAATAGAAAACCATACTTCGGGGATATATCAGCGATAACTACATCCATTAGGACATTTTTCACCAGAATCTGGGCGAGAGTGACTACTAAATCTTTGATCATGCCCATGCACTTAACTCTCCTTGAATCGAATGAGTAAATATCTCCATAGGGTCTGGTGATTTCGAGGCCTAGTTTATCCATAATAGATTTGGGCATTACATTATGAGAGGCTCCAGAGTCCAACATGCAATTATGCAACAATTGATCGTGCACGTTCAGGGTAATATAGAAGGGGGTGACGGTATCTCTGGCACCTTCAAAATGCAGACCAAAAGTGATATTAGGCTTATCATGTTCCAAATTTATCACGTCAGACTGACTCTCTAAATCTGAAAAATTTATCATCTTGGTTATTTTCTTTCGGTACACAGGGTTCTTCGCCAACTCGACCAAAGGTATTGGTATCTTGATCTTATTTATCTCATTTTCTAGGGAGAAACTTCCCGTAACTCTATTTGTTTCCTTGGTTGAAACTTCAGACTCTTTTCGTTCCAATTTATTTGTTTGCACTGTTTTATTTTCGACGGTTCTTGTTTCTGGTGTTTGAATTTCAACTGTCTTAGTTCTTCTTGCTTGGGTTTCAACCTCCTTTACGTTGGTATTCTGCGAGTCTACCCCTTTGTTATTTCTCATCTCGGTCTCTTTCTGGGTGGGCTCGTATGTTTTGTACCTAGGAAAAATTTTCTTGGGTTGAGTAGTCGTCACAGGTTTATTTTTAGGCCTCAGATTGTACTTATGTTGGAGCTCAACCATTATAGTATTGGCCATGCCTTGATAAGTAGAATCATCAGTGTTATTTATGTTATCATCTTCAGTCAACGACCGTTCTGTGTTTAGAGACTTCTCATAATCTTCCTTAGTTAAATGAGGTTGCATACAATCGTCGCCCAAATTGTTTACATTTTCTTCTAAATCCTCAAACTCTTGCATATCATTTCCTCCAATAAAACTTTCATTTTTTAGAGGTGTTTGAATTTTTTGATCTTCATTTTTGATCTTTCTTTGTTGAATCTGAGGATTGGGGTTTCTCCTGAATTCTCTCTTAACGAATTGATCAACTTTGGATTGGTCTAGCTCCATTCTTGAGATTTTGTTTGATAGCTCTTTTATTATCCCAGCCATGTCATCCATTTTGTCATCTGAGGACCTTCCATATCCAGAGGGACCCACTTGTTCTCTAAAACGTTTGGTTTCCCTATTTCCCATTTCGATTTTTGTTTTTAATTTACCCGAGCCATCATGTTTGACTCAATTTCCACAACGTCATCTTGCATTCAGGTTAAGTTGACCCTTCTCCTTTCTCTTAACAGTAGAGAGAAATCGGGTTCGAAAGATCCTGTGAAAGTTACTTTGGTTGTGGGTTGGGATGGTTTAACTTCAACCAGGATCTTATTGTACAACTTGTTAAATCTCTGGATAAATTCCTTAACTGTTTCTGATCCGTTTTTCTTTAAAGAATCAAACTCAGTCAAATAGTATAAATCATCCTTTCTTTCACCCCATTGTCTGAGAAATAGGTCTTCTAGTGCATCGTAGGATAATATTGAACCTGAGGGCAGGCTCCGAAACCAAGTTCTTACCTGTCCTTCAAAGGTTTGGAAAAAAAAATGGGAATACACGTCCTCATGTTCAAGACCTATAATATCATCGAATTGATCGAAGAAGTTGATATGCTCGGATGTAGTTAGATCTCCTTCTCTTGTGAACTTGAGCAAGTTTTTCATATAGTTTTCTAGTAAATCATGGAGGGGTACTGGAAGGACCAAGGGGGTGTATCTAGTGGCTACCTTGGCGAAAACCTTGGGGAGCGGTTGTTGGCCTTGACCTCCTACTCCCCCTGCTCCTCCTCTGGAAATGACCATGGATAACCTAGGAGAGGAAATTGGTGCATTACAGAGAGGGTTGGTGAATATGTATAGTGACTCTCTAGATTCCCCAAGGTGGAGGGGGAAAAATTCGAGGAACTTTTTATCAGGGGAGGTGAAAGTTGGGAAAGGGAGAGAGGTTACATGGGGACTTGGTTCCTTTGATTTGTAGGATACGTAAGTGGGAGAACCCACCGGTGTCGAATCCGAGTGTGTGGTACCTTCTTTAAGGCCTTGAGTGATAGAGAGGTTTATATCGAGATTCAATGGGATATTAATAGGGATGAGATTTACGGTAGACGTCTCACCCCTACTAACGTAAGAGGTAGTCGGAGAGGTTTCAGTCTTAATCTCAGGTAGGATTAGCTCAGGGTTCAGGGTCTTGGCTTCGATAGTACTATCCGATGTTTTTCCGAGAGAAATTTCTCACAAGGATGAAGGTTCATGAGGGATCTTAGCTTTGGACCAAGTAGACTTGGGTTGGTAAACAACAGTGTTTTGTTTGAAAATACCCCTTGGTTTTAGTATTTTCTCAGGGTCAAAAATTGGCACGGTCTGTTTAGAATCTAGATTTTGTCTGGTGTTCCTTCAAACGGATGCTATCTTGCTTAAAAGTGGAGTCTCCAAGTGAATGATAAAGGTTTATCCTTAACAAGGTGTTCGCTCTTTGTTCACTATCAAAAAATGAAACTTGGAAATGTCGTTCTCTCAGGGGAAAGTGACTACGATTCTCTGTTCCCTGGAAACGGTGCCAGAAAGATGTTGTTCCAGAGTCTGTACTTAAGTCTATGAAGTATAGAGTCTAGGCATATAGAAGAGGGTAAATATATGGAAAGGAGAAAAAAAATGGAAGAGAAACTATGGCTGATTTCTAAGTTGTCTATGTCTAACTTCCACTTGTTCTTGAATGGTTATGTCCCATTCAATGGCTGCCCATGAACGCTCGAGTTCGAACAGGGTGGTTGCAGTTCTTAGGATAGTATAAAAGAGGTTTAAGGCAATGTTGGTTTGGTCTAAGAGGTCGTGTTCTACATGAGGTTGCCTTGCAACAGGGGCTGTCATTAAGGGACAAAAATTTAAGAGGTTGTTGTTTTTAAGTTGTTGATTCAATTTTAGATTATATGAGAAAAAATCTTGTGAAGACAATTAAATGGTTTAAATGAAATCGAAGTTTGTTTTTCGTAACCGAGTTAAAATTTGAAACAGAGTATGAAACGAAAGAAAACATAGAGTTGTTAGACAATGTGAGGCATAAATTCAAGAGGAATCTCACACTGTAACAAAAGAAGGAAAAGAAAGGAAACACTTTAATGAAGCATAAAATATAGAGATCTAAGAAATTCACAGGTCTTGTACCTGCTAATAGTGGATACAGAGGAAAAGATGTAAATAATTAAATAACTAAAACCTGATCGCCACAGTAGAAATTGTACTAAATTTCAGTTAAAGCATTCATTAGAGATGTAAATAAAAATGACATGAAGTATGAAATAACAGAGGAAAACACATAACTCAATCTTGATGGAATATGGAGTCTTCAATTCACTTTGTATTAATCCTGGCAAAGGAAAATTTTCTCTATTACAATCTGCCCCCCAAAAAAGCCCCTTCTTTCCTTTTAAAATGCATATTTATACAATCTTAAAAAACACTTCAAATTAAATTCATTCTAGATGTTGGATTACTGAGAGGGGGGGGTGAATCAGTAATAGAGCAATTTAGTCCCTTTTAACCATATAATACAAGTGCTATATCAATGAAGCATTATTATCCAATAACTGCAGAGTAAATAAGCAATGAACAAATGAACAATCATACACATACACAATACACCCGTGTTTTACGTGGAAACCCAAATTGGGAGAAAACCACAGAATGCTTTTTCTTATATGTCTTGAAGAATTACATTCATTGGAAGCACCAACTTATTTTTTTTCTAGCTACAACTGGAAGGAGGCTCCAACCCCCTAGTTTCTCAGGCTACAACCTGAGGGAAGATCCAACTCCCCAATTCTCTGGCTACAACCAAAAGGAGGCTACAACCCCCTATGTTCTTCGGCTACAACCGGAAGGTGGTTACAACCACCTGTCCTTGCCCCGTCCTACCACCCTGAAGTAGAAGTAGAATGATGGAACCACTATCACACTATCATTGTGAGATATACCGCT
>ML790166.1:272864-289585 GCA_009831015.1 Picea engelmannii | reverse complement strand
CCTAGGCATGTAAGAATTCAACCTAGGCAAGGAGAAATCCACCCAATAATGTCTAAAAACGCCCAGGCATGTAAGAATTCAACCGAGGCAAGGAGAAATCTGTCCAACAATGTCTAAAAACGCCCATGTATGCAAGAATTTGATCCAGGCAAGGAGAAATCCTCCCAGCAATGTCTAAAAACGCCCATGAATGCAAGAATTCGACCTAGGCAAGGAGAAATCTGCCCAGCAATGTCTAAAAACGCCCAGGCATGCAAGAATTCGACCCAGGCAAGGAGAAATCTGACTAAGCAAGTGAGATTGCAGACTGTGGGGGAATTTTGAGCTTGGGTGAAAGAGAAATTCACCCAACAGTCATAATTGAACCAAATTAGAAACTCCTACAGAGGTGCAACAACTCTAAGATGACAACCGTTGATCTCTAGGCTTGGGAATGCATCCTATGGTGGTAGAAATAGAGCTGTTATACTCTCTATTAGACAAAGAAAACCATTAATGAAGTAAATCTACAAGTTTATTCACTTATCCCTCTCATTTACACTCTTACTATTCACTGGCAGCCACTAAAACCAGAACTAAAACATGATTCCACCAAGCACAATCACAATGAAAAATCAAAGCAATTAAAGACACAATAGACAAGATATTTACCCTGGAAACCCAAATGAGAAAACCAGCTTCAAATGGGACTCAGTGTATTTCAGCAACCTCTGGTTACAATGATTTCTTGGCTCTTTATCCATTCTCCTCTTCTTGGCCAAAAGACCCTTTGAGAATGAATGCACATGAAGAGATAGGGAGAGCTAGGGTAATGGGAAGGCCAACAAGCTAACCTTTTGTTTCCCATTCCTTAGCCTTCTCTCCTATTTTGTTTTATTTTTTTTCATTTTCTTTTCCCTCTCATGTTCATTTTTGTCTTATTCAACTTTACAATTGCATTCTTAACATATTTTGCTTAACCTTCGTTAATCGTTGAATGGCTTGAAGGTATTGATTCTTACCCATCCATTGGTTCGGATCACTGGAGCATGTTTTTGGTGGATTTGTGTCGTTGTTGGATGCTTATCTTTTATGGATCTGTTATTAAATTGAGCCATTATGTGATAATTTTGGAAATCATCTTGGTATGCTTTGAAATTTGATTGTTTTGTTGGAACTGTTATCCCCTAGCCTAGGGATAACTAAGGAGATCATGTCTCGAGGCCCACAGGTCTTAGACATGGAGTACCGAGAGCCAGACGACTTGAGTATGGCCCTGGAGGGCCCCTCTTTTCTTCAGTGCAGTCCACTTATTACCAGCAGCAGTATCTATCAACATGAGCCTGGTCCTAAAGTAGCGGTGAGTCTTGCTCCATGAGGTAATGAGTCTAGGTATCATGGTATGTATCACTCTGATTTTTGAAGCACTTGAATATGTTGTATTAAATCCTTCTTCATTTCATGACGTTTGCTTGGAAATTATGCTCTTTGCCTCGTTCATACCTGGAAGGGTGACATGGTTCCCTAGTAAGTTGATTTCCCTTTAGGATGGGTTACTACTGGGTGGATCTGTGAAAAGTCATCGTCCATTCTCTCCACACTTACCAATTTCCATATTTATTCCTTTCATCTCCCCCCTATCCTTGTTTGGGCATTGGGATTGGCTACACTAGGAAGGGTTGTACCTTACCTCGTGGGAAGAAGGGGCTAAAGGCCCAGAGGGTAAAAGTAGCCGGCAAGAGTTAAAAGCCAATGTTGAAACCTTCGAGATGCTTTGCCCAGGGATCCTCGAGAAAGCAGTGAAAAACTTCTTAGTAAGAAAAGGGGACCCATAAGATAACATAAATATTAAACACTTAAGGTACTAGTTGATGGATAGGAGGTCTCATCATGAGCTGGCCTATTATGACCATGGGCATGTAGCGGTATGACACTACCACCTATCTGGTCACCAAACCAGGGTAGTGGTTCTTGGTGGCATAGCCAAGAGAAAGGGGGTCTCATCATGAGTCAACCTTCTCATTTTCGTGAAATGTTTGTGGATAATGCTGTCACCTCTAGTCATTAAGCCATGACGATGTCCCTCGACTATTCCCTTGAAGCACAAGAGCAAAAGATCAAAATAAATAAAGTTAAGAGTAAAAGGCAATGAGTGGGCTAGGAAACAATTGCATTTATGACAAGGTGCAACTCGCTCTCTACAAAGGTACCCACAAGTAAGACTTTACATTTCCCTGTTATTACATACACCCCATGCCCAAACACTTACCCCATGCCACTTCATATACTTACATGACTTGGATTAGATCCCACCTGGGAAACACCCCGAACTTAAGGGGGGTTAGCCCAATAGGACACCCTGAGACCTTCTCCAAACCTAACTTGTCAAATTGCATAACGTCTTTGAGCATTTGTCTAGGTTAAGGGGGGTTTGATGCGCATGTTTGGGTAATTTAATTATTAGATATGATTTACATGCTATGATCCCTGTGGCTTATGAACCCCTGGAGGGCGTACTTGTTGTTGCTGCAGGACCTTGCTCGGTGGACAGGTACACATGAGGGAATGATTAGCTCAAACCTTCATGGGGGCTTAAAGCCCACAAATGGATGCTGCAACCTCAGCCAGGGGTAAGAAGGAATTAGAGACTTGCACTGGGAAAAAGGACGTTGCCTTTGGAGGCACCTTGATAGACCTAGACCCAGGGGGACCTTGCTCTTCCACATGGACGTTAGCCCTTGAGGGCCCTGGACGTCACCATCATATCCCTAGACGTCATCCAAAGCCAGAGTTTTCATTTTGGAGGCATTTATGAGCTTGGTGGCATGTGTGGGCATCATCTGGGGCTTCTGGAGGCCAAGCGCCCCACATTTCTAGCTCAACGTTCCACGTTTAGGGCTCAACATTACCCTAGAGGGGCATGATGTCACCCTTGGAGGTGTTTCTGGATACAAATTAATTTTTATTATGTCAAAATTGAATTTTATTGTAAATTGGCCAGGTCGGCCTTATTTTTGACCTAAAATTAATTAAAGGTCAAAATTTTGTATAAATAAGCATAAAGTACTCTCATTTTCACATCACAACTTGTCATACAAGACAAGAGGTCTGAAATTTGCGCCCTAGTGAGGGTTATTGGCTGAAATTGTGAGGCGCCACTCTTGTATAAGGCTATTTTTTGCAACTTGGAAGTTGGATCAATCTTGGAAGTTTTATGGTGATCCTGCATGGTATTCTCATGATTATTCTTGGTGCAAGTAAGTAAAATCTGTATTTTTGTCATCTATTGAATGGTTTTATTTGCTCATACAAGATTATGAAATTGCATGGTGTACTTAATGCTTGAAGTAAGAAACTTAAATTGCTACTTTCTTACTTTTTATTTGTCGAGTTTTTCATTGAATTGATCTAGTAACTAGTGAAACCCTAGAGCCCTAAATTGCGAGCACTCTAAGGATTTTGACTTAGTTATCTTTTCATAAGTTTACTCCATAAGAAGCCTAAGGAGAGCAAGGCGCTAGTGCCTAGAATTGTCTACACCCTAGCATCTTGTCTCTTGAGGTCAATGCATAGGGGGACTTAAGTTACTACTTCTCCTATGCATTTTCCCTCTTAGACTTCTGTGCATTATCATAAATTGATTTGCAGCCTTAGAAGAAGCCGTCCACCTTGACTCCATTACCCTTGAAGGCACTAGTCCTCTTATCCTATTCCTTGACAAGACTACACTCAACTTCACTTGCTATCTCTACCAACTTTACCTAACCTACTAACCTAGTTTTAAGATACTAAATTGCTGCTGTTGCTAACACTGCTACAACCTCTATATAGAAGCTCATTTAGCTTATAAGTCAATTAAACCAACCCAGAAAATTGCATGAAGCAAAGTACTATCAGTTAGAGTTAAAGTGTGCCTAAATTGCTCTTCACAAAGTGCATTTCTGAAGGTTTCTTGCAGCTGTCAACACTCTTGTTTTGCTGCTGTTACAGTCACTTTTGACAGCCTCTTAGATTCATTTGCTGATTGATAAGCCACCCAGAATTTGTACTAGGCAAGCCACAATCATTAAATGCTAAAAGTGTCCATTAAATTGCCTTAGCAAGGTACTTTTCTGAAGTTGTTTACTGCTGTCATAATTGTTAATTTGCTGCTGTTATAAGTACTTTGACAGCCCTTCTAAAGTCATTATTTGGCTTATATTAATCTAGAAATTGTAAGTGACAAAAGTACTATCATTGCAAGTTCTTTATCTTTTATTACATTGTTCTTATAAATTACAATTTCTGGATTTATTATTGTTGCTACATGTCTATCTTTTGTGCATAAACTTGCTTGGTAGCAAACTTTTATATTGAAGTTACTGAATGAAAGCATTGATATCATCAGTTAATGTTTGTTGTTTCTATGGTAAAGGGCAGGTATCAATCACCTTATTTCCCTTAATCCCCTTGACTTAACCAAGTGACTTCATACATTTGAGTGACCTAGAGAGAGAGGTGGTATTACCTTGTCTTATCCTCCTTCATCAACCAACTAGGTCCTGGGACGTCTCCCTTGGAGTGAGGTTTTCCTCCTAAAGAGAAAGAGGTACCCTATTGGGGTGACAGTTATAGGGTTACCTCCGTATTACGTCAATCTAGGCCTACTTGCCTTTGGGCTTGGGCAAGTATAGATTGTGCGATAACAAAAACATTTCTAATCTAAAACATTTTTTTTACATTTCAAGTTCTATTTTCAGGTGAAATGCTTGATGTTTGTGGGTTATTTTATGTGCTGCCAAGACTACTGATTTTTTAGCTTTATGAGGTCATTTACCTATTTGCCTTCATCACTGTTAACATTTAGACATGATGATCATCTTTCATGCCTCAGCTTCACTTTACCTAAACGGAAAGTATGACAAGGTTTTGGGGCTCTTCTCTCACCCGTTGTTGGAATTTTATCATTATCCATCCAAATCCTGATGCCTCCCTCAAGCATGCATACATCTAAGTGTCTATGCATAACCCATGCATGCATGTACAAGGCCCAAGATATATCTGTGTATGTATTTACATGAACTATCTCCCAGAGGCAATATGCATGTGTTTTCCAAGTTTTCTGTTAGATATTCTGTTAATTATTAAATATAGTTTCTGCGTGGGTTTTGTCTCTCAGTCCAGTGGTGTTGCTACTTTATCACTTTTCCACTGTGAGTCTTCCTTGGTTAAAGTCTTCCACAGTTAGCTTCATATCATTTAGCATTTGTGGCAATCTAGACATCGCCTGCAGTCTTTTGCCTTTGACTGTTGGTCAGAAGCCAGCATTGTGTATCATCTGTTTAACTATCTTGTTGCAGCCATTCAAATTAAATACATTCTCTCCTTGGATGTATGAAAGTGAAATTACTAATTTTTTATGATCTAAGCCTCATATCAATTAATTGTCCTATTTCCAAGAGTGGCTTTGTTCATTAGTTAATAGTAAGTATGACGAAGTAATACATGCTCTGCTGAAATGTGAAGAGCAAGTTTTGACCAGTGATATAAAATACAAATATAACTTAGTTTACACAAAATCAGTATATGTGTTTGCTTCCGATTAGAAAACCATGGTTGTGAATGCTGCAAAAGAATATTGTTGTGCTCTCTCTCTCTCTCTATGTGTTGTGTGGCATGTGTGCATTTGTTTTTGGAAAGATCTCAGTTTCTATCTAAGAGAGCTGTGCTATGTATACACAGTGCCTTTTGTTTCACACATACACACATATACTTCAGTTGGTTGGAATTATATTTCAGTTTGCACGGTGGCATGAATTTGAACATTGACTGATTGCATCAATGATCTCTAGCCACCTTCTTCTGTATGCTGTAATTGGATAAACTCACATGACATTCTTGCTTGGGGTTCTTTTGTAGGGGAGACTGAAACAGGGGACTCTGTTGCTCTAACTGCAAACTTTATGTTTGTTGCACGAGACTCAAAAACAGGAAAATCGGCCCTTATTAACCGACTTCTACCACAAACAGAACAAGAAAAGGCATTGCTAGCAGAAGGTGAAGCGAGAGACATGATAAGGAAGAAAGAGAGACAAAGACAGGGAAAGGAGTTTGAGGAAGGCCATAGGCTGCATGGCGATGGTGATAGACTGAAAGCTTTGTTGAGAGAAGGTCGTGTGTTGTGTGATATGCCTGCTTTAGCAGACAGGGACAGCATGCTGATAAAAGACACAAGGCTTGAAAATGCACTAATTTGCCAGCCACAGCAACGCAACTTACATGGCCGAATCTTTGGAGGGTTTCTGATGCATCGTGCTTCTGAGTTGGCATTTTCTACATGTTATGCTTTTGTTGGGCACACTCCTTTATTTTTGGAAGTTGATCATGTCGATTTTCTGAGACCTGTGAGTTTCACTTCCTGCAAATACATGAAGTTGTGTTAAATGCCCCTGGTTTCATTTAGTTTACTTGGGTCCATGGCCAATCAAAGCTGATTTGGGGCAAGTTTGTTGATTTTAAGAATCTAGAGTAGTAAATTCTCAGATCCGTAAAAGTAATTGACCGGGTAAAATGATATGTTGATCCTAGTCAAACTTAATTAAAGTCTAGTGCTAATAGAATGAATGCCAGAAGTCAATGCAAAGAAGAATTAAAAATCAGAACATATTTGATAAACAAAATACTTATCAGTATGTGTCAAGTTGAAGAACTATATTGATTGCAATTGCAGGTCGATGTTGGGGACTTCCTTCGTTTCAAATCCTGTGTTTTATTCACACAAGTAGATGATCCGAAGCGACCACTCATAGATATTGAAGTTGTTGCACATGTTACCAGACCTGAACTAAGAAGTAGTGAGGTAAGTCCAGGTTGATGATGAAACGTGTTGTGTTCTATGGGAGAAAGTGGTGGTCTGTTTCACAGCCAGAGTCTAGTCTAATGCATCAGTTTTAAAGTTTCTGATTATAAATCCTCCTTCACATATGCATCAGTTAATGAGTCAGTATGGCTTGTTAAAACGTGTTGTGTTCCATCGGAGAAAGTGGTGATCTGTTTCACAGCCAGAGTCTAGTCTAATGCATTAGTTTTAAAGTTTCTGATTATAAATCCTCCTTCACATATGCATCAGTTAATGAGCCAGTATGGCTTGTTATAGGTTTGCTTAGTGCTTTCAGTCTTTCAAAGTAAGATGAGATTCATACAACTGTGTTTGTGGCTTTGACCAGGTCTCCAATACATTTTATTTCACATTTACAGTACACCCTGTTGCTCTGGAAGGTGGGTTAAAGATCCGTAAAGTTTTGCCTGCAACAGAAGAGGAAGCTCGTCATGTCCTCGAACGTATTGATGCAGAAAATTTGAACTAAACCAGGACAATTTATTTGACCTTTAACTCACTTTAAAGCATTTTATCTGTGTCTTCAGTTAAGTCATAACCTTACCCATGCTTCTCTTCTCTCTTATGTGCATATATGGTTAAGGGAGCAAAATGGGAAGATGTGATGATATAGAACATTGTTCCACACTCGGTGCCTATATAAAATGAACAAGGCTCATGTGAAGTTATGTCATGTCCTTGCATATTTACATTGGAATTTATCAATTTTGAAATTAAATGCCTTTAAAATCTGTAATTCATAGGATATGAGCTGGGTCAACTTTTACTTCCATGAATTGAGGTTGCATTTATTTCTCTCTCGGCACAACACAGTGCAGTCATGTTATAGTATTCTCCAGACAAGAGACTAAGAATACAGGATTTGCAGTCTAGTGGCAGGACTTTATCTTCCTTTGTTCTGTTTTTCTTTATCAAAGTACCTATTCTGAATGAAAACTTAGGGGAAGATCTTGGCATGGATTGATTATTTTCATACACATTTGCATTAAATATCTGAATATGGAACATGGGGTGGAAGTTTGTCGAAAATATGAAGGAAAGCAGTTGTAGCAATAGATTATTAAGCTCTGAAGGAAAACATTATCCTGCCTTAGATGTTGTTATTGATGCGTGCCTATTGGTTGAAATGTATGGCCCTAGGCAGCATTTAAAATAACCTTAAAGTCTTACAATACTAGCTTTGTCATCGTGAAGGAAGTGTGTTGTCATGGTGAGCTTGAAATTGTCTTTAGTTGATATTTTGTTGATGTTGTTTGTTCATCTGTGGCTATTTTTATATTAATGCAGTGCCATGGATATGTTGTTATTGTTCATCCTTATTGCCAAGGCGTAGTCTAAACGTTCTACGTTTTTGACTTTCTGGCAATTATCACTGGAATCTGGCAACGTAATTGTTGGAGAAATTACAACTTTACATTGCTTAAATCGTGTTTTTGAATGCAAAAATCGGTTCAGTGCCCTTGAAAACCCCTAGGGCACCCGGAATATGCAATTTCAGCCACTGAAATCTGCAATTTTATAAATTTCTGGCCAGAATTTGGACAAAACTCGTCGGAAAAAGTGCCTGAAAAAAGGTAAAAACTTAGAACGTTTAGACTATGTTGTGTGACACTCTTATTTGTTTTGTTGTATTCGCATTGCAAAACACTTCTTCAGGAGCATGTAACGTGTAGATTGGTCAACTATTCTATTGCCAAAGACTTGGGAAGATTCAATTTGAAGACATGTCAAAGAGAAAAAGGAGGTTGGCATGTTAGAGGAGGTCAATGTCTCGAAGACGAATGATCAACTCGAGTAAAGAATACTTATGATCCAGTTCTAGTAAGTACAGTGAGATTAAACATTAAAAATACAGCAATTTACCTTCTGTCTATGTTAGTGAAATTCCCTTTGTTCGTGTTCTTTTAGTACGTGTCAATTGTGCTATTAGCAAAGATTTGGGAAGATTCTCTTGAAACACGCTTTGTTTAGACAAAAGACTGAAACTTTGTTTGTGTTCAACGGGTACAAATACTGCATAAACACAACACCTTGTCTTTTCTTTAACATGTAAACACGATCCTTTTTCATTGCTTTAACATAGTTTGTTAATGGGTGGGGTACCAGTGTCGGGAGTTGAACCTAGGTTATCATACCATAGATTGACAAACAACTTTTCTTTCTTATTATTTAAAAAGAAACTTGAAGTTTTTTGTTCAAGGTTCGTCATGGAACTTTTCTTTCTTATTATTTAAAAAGAAACTTGAACTATTTTTGTTCAAGACTGGTCATGGTTTTTCTTCTAATTGATAAAAAAAAACTTGAAGTTTTTGGTTCAAGGCTCGTCATGGTTTTTCTTCTAATTGAATGGAATCGTTGTAATCTAATGGATGTAATGTAAATTCCTAGAGTGAAATTGTAAGGTGCTAAGTAAATGAAAAGCTTCAACGGTCAACCTAAAAGAAGGGTAACTCAAGGAGAGGAATCACACTGTTCTAGACGAGCCAAAAAGCCCTTAGTTCAGAACTAGCTTTGAAAAACCTAAATTGAAAAGTTCTTGAGGATGATTTAAACTCCGACCATTGTTGATCACAAGTAAGATGGGTCCACCCCTATCAAAGGCACAAAGAATCAATAACAGGTCTACATAAAAATGTTGAATAGATGTTAATAAATCACAACGAGCCTTGTAATCAATACATTGTCATATTTAAATGGGGAGTGTTGCAACTAGTTATTACGGAGTTAAAAATTATTGACTAACTTAATCACTACAAAAAAACATTCAATACCTGGTTTTAACCCATGGAGAATATCACAACAGATCATGTATTATTCACAACGAGGTGGTTTAAGTAGTGTGTGTCAAGCCAAGTGGGTTAAGTTATAATGATCTCATGTTGTAAAATGTGAAATGCATTGTAAGTACTCTTAAAGCAGATCCCAAGGCAAAGGGTCAACTAGTGAATGTTTTTGAGTCCAAATAGTGTGCTAGGATGATGGTGTGGATGTTATGTTTCTAGGAACTACCATGTGAATATTAGTATGGTGTGCTCAAATCATGTAAAAACATATATAAAATGAAATATATTAATATGATATCCACTAGAAAGGTTGCTTGGGGAGCAAAAATAGGCCATTATATACCACAAGAGGGGAAAAGAAAAGGGGGTACAAGGGTGAATTGTCCTTCACACTTGTCCTTTGGGGGAGTGCTAACTTTTCCCATGCTTTCTTAAAAGTTCTCACATCAATTTTCGACTTGTATGTAGCAAGTACAAGTTATCACATGCTTGGGAAGAGGGCATGTAGGCTTCATGCAAAGAAAATGTATTTTCTTGCCTTTCATTCATATTATTCTATCCTATCATTCTCCCATGATTGTTCTCATTCTCTCCTATAATTCTCCCATTATTGTTCTTCCATCCCATGAGACTTTCCTCTCCTTAGTTGTGATAGAAAATGTATGATTCCATTGTTGTTATGCTTGCAAATGGGAAAATAATCCCATGAACATGAGATATGTTGGGAATTGTCTCTATCAAATAGAGAAGAACATGGGTTTGGTTTTGAAGAGAGCGCTACAATTGAAATGTCCACAATAGTTGGAGTACATTGTAAATCTACAACCCTATGTTTATGCCAAGAATTATCCATAATTGAGCCAATGGTCTAACACTCTAGGAATTACCATAGGGAATTTAGTGGATCAAATTCTTCCTACCAACACAGGAGCATTGGAGGGGAAGGATTATTGAGGCATTGTATGGCGAAGAAGGGAAAGGCCTTCCTTGTGTTGTGTTTCACTAAGGAGAAGAAGATCGAAGTTGAATGAACGTCAAGTGAGATTCTTAGAGTCTTTTCGAAGATATGTAGTAGATGTCTAACAATGGTCTAACACTCTACGAGTTAACATAGGACATTTAGTGGATTAGATTCTTCCTACCTACACTAGAGCACTGTAGGGGATGGATTCATGAGGCATTGTATGGTAGAAAAGGGAAGCCCTTCCCTTATGTTGTGTTTCACTAAGGGGAAGAAGATCGAAGTTGAATGAATGTTGAGTGAGATTCGTGGAGTCTTCTTCGAAGATATGTAGTAGGTGTTTGGTTGGATTGAGTTCTTGGGTATTGTGGGTTGGGCTAAGTGATATTAGAGCCATGTAGTAGTTTCCTTCACCTTGGTGGTACCATGGCCTAGCTTCGAAGTGGAATCCATCATTAATTCCTACAGCGGGGTGGTAAGTCACTCCTTAGTAACCGATTTGGTGGACATATTCATAATAAAGAGAAGTGTTGTTCTTTATCTTGAATGATTTATTTGTGTGTTTATATTTTTGTTACTTGGTTCCATCTATTCAATTGGTCTATATGTGAATTATGTTATGGAACAATGAATTGGATGAGAATCTTGTAATAAGCATGCATGAAGATTAATTTTGCATGACATATGTTGGTTACTTATATATCCTGTCTGAAGTGACCCAAGGTTCATGTTTGTTCGGGGTTCTAACAAAGCCTCTAAAATTATCGGCCCTCCTGGTAAACCAGAAGGCAACACAGTGCACGGGGTGCACCGCGTCGTCTCACCCGAGATAGTCTTAATGGGTGACTGTGATACTCGTGTTTGCAGCCTAGGATTGAGTGGGGGATCTAAGAACTGTACACTGAGAGTTCTGGTTTAACTTATTAACACAATACACTGTCATTTATGATTACACAGGAAATATAACAACTCATTCATGTAGCATATCAATAACTCTTGAAGACAATACAAAAACACATGCATTCAATCACATAACACAGGTTTTACTGTTGTTCAATCCCTCTTGGGCTACGTCCACAAAGATCTGGCTCTAGCTCTTTTATTATAGTAGTTTCTAAACTACAACGCCGCGTGCTTATAGCTCATCTCAGATGGGTTGAGATCTATTATGAGGCAGACTAGATCGCACTAGGCCCTTCAGCCTGCGATCTAACCCTCAATATCTACCCTCCTCGGTCCTCTCTAGCTCAACAACTTACAAAATTAGATCATACAACAAAATATTACATCGCATCCGCTTCTTCACATCCGTCTCTTCGCCTCCTTCTATGAGACCTAGGTATCTATATTTATAAGTTTCTGGCTCGCCAACCATTACAATGTGTTGCAAAACCGCTTACCCTAACATCGTTAGGTCTTCCATGCATGCACGTGTGCTGCTCTTCCTTCCAGCTGTCGCTTCCCTCGTGCATGCCTTCTTTCCCACAATCGCCTTTCTTTCCGCTTTGGCTTGCTTCCAACAGGCCCCCAACACTGACATGTGGCTCGTCCCGAGCCAACTAACCTTTTTGTGCTTCGTCGATTTCCCTGGTGATCGCCTGGAACTTCTCCTTGAGCGCTGCTGCTTGTGTTTGAGCCTGCACAGTCTTCTCTTTGAGTGTGTCTATTGTCTGGACTGCAATCTTGTCACTGATCAACCCTGCACACTCTGCCTAGGTCTGTGCCATATATGTCTTGGCCTCCTTTGCATGTGCAATGACTTCTGCTACTCGCTCTTGAGGCGGTTCCTTTTGAGCCCGACGCTCCTTTTTTTGCATTTGTGCAATGGTGAGTTCTACCTGTAGTTTCTTCATATCCTGCGCCCCTTTGACGTGCTCCGTGATGGACATTGTTTTCTACTTTTGCTTGAGGTCCTGGATAACTGCGCTTATGCTTTCTTCTTCCTTGTCCCATCGGTGGACTTGCTGATCCTCTTCTAGCTTCGTCCAAAGCTATGCTGTTTTTTTGAACAAGTCGGTTGCTGCGTTGCCCTGTTGCTCTATCTCCTGTAGTTGCTCTGTTGGCTCCTGCTTCCTTTGTTCCCTTATCTTTGGTGGAGTGGTAGGTGTGAGTTGCTCACGGAGATTCTCGATCTCCTTCTAATATTGATCGATTTCTTGCGCAATTTGATCAATCTTCTCTGTTGCTGTGAGTTCGTCCCTCTGTGCGGTCTTTGGAATCTTCTCATAAGTTCTAGCCATTTTTTGTTCCAATCCGTTCACGCGCTCCCTCTCCTCTTGGGTCTCGAGCTTGGCCTGCTCATATATCAATTCCAACGCGTCTCGTTTATCCTTTGCCTGTGGTGATTCGGTTGTGTCTGTGCGTGCACAAGACTGTACTTCTTGGGTGATGCTAACCTGTAATTTGTGTAGAGCTTTGGATGATATCCACGATAATACCAATTGGAGTTGAGCTAGTTCCTTTAGGGGTGTCTGCCCCATGATCTCGTCCATGCGCAACATGTTGGGTGTAATGTGGAATGTTGCACTTGACTGTGGTATTGTGTGGACTGTATCTCGCTCACTTGCTTCAAGTTCTTCTCCTGTCTGTGATGTTGACGACCCTGTCTCTATGCTGCTGCCCGCTGCCTGCGCTTCCTCGATCTGCTTGAGGGACTGTCGCATGTCTGCCAACTCCTCTTGAATTCTGCCCCTGTGGTGTACAACATTATCAAAATCCTCGGATGTATGATCTTGAACCATTTGAGCTATCATTTCTGCATCATCCTCCGTGATCGTGTATTCTGGAGGTGTTCTATGCGCCTTCATCTTCTTGTGCGCACCCCCCATCTGAGTAGTTGGCCTCTTAATCATGCCTAGTTCTTATGGATTGAGACTTGGTGTAGTTCCCTGCGCTGCTCGGCCTGTTTCTGCTGTACTTGGGCCGATTGCGTATTATTCTTCTTCCCCTTCTAGGTCCCCGTATTAGATGTCCCTTCTTTCGTCTGCTTTGTTTTGGTCTGGCTCGTCCTTGGTTTCTTGGGCACTGGGACTTCTTGAAGCTGTGTTTTTTCCTTCCTTGCCTCCTCTTCCGCTGTCCTTGAAGGTATGTCTTGGATGAGGACTGGAATCTTCCAATCCTCTTCTCAATCCCTAATAACCATTTCGATGTCTCCCTCTATGATGCAGTTGCGCAATTGTAGCCACTTTTTGTTGGGGTCCTTCCGTGCATGTATCCACATTGCATGTCGAGTGGCCTTGAAGTTGGCGATGTCCCGATAGTACGTGACAACCTGTGGTGTTATTCTCCAGAGGTTGGCGATGGCCTGTTGTAGATCGCGTAGATATCCTTTGAATATGGATGCGTTCATCTTTCTGTTCCTGGCGTCTGACGCGACGCCAAGCGATAAATATCTCGGTCCATAATTATGTTTGGGTCTCGTGGTGAAAAATACATATTTCGGTTCCTTCCATCCCATAATGGCTATCAGCGTGAGAAACCATGAGTAATAAAATTATGTTCCTAGATCCCGCACATCCTTGCAGTCATCCAAAAACAAATTCAAAATATAGGGTGGCCAGCTAACTGTGGTTCCCTCGACACATTGTGCTGCAACTGCGACGACCCCAACTGGGACTTCCTCCTTGCAGAATTTTCTTAGCAGTTTGCAGGCCATGATTTTTGCGACCATTTGTGTCGCGGCATCATTGATCCTTTTGATGATGATTCCTCGTGTCCCCCTTTGACTGCCGTACTTCTTTTTCATCTCTTCCGCGAGTGCTTTCTCCTTTGTTTTGTCGTCGAGAAATTGTGCGGGGTCCATGCCCCGAGATGGCAGCCCTGTAATGTGTGCAATGAGCTCTACGTTTATCGAGACGAGCTTGTCCAACCATATATCCCCGCCATGTGTGACTGCCATCAATTGTTTGTCACAATTGCTTGCGTACTGTCCTCTGCCAAAGTGTGGTAGCTCTAGTAGACCTAAAATCCCCGTTTTTGCTAATCCTGCTGTCCACTGGAGTGGTTGATTAGCCGGTTGCCCAAATACCTCCAGACCCACAGTCTATAGGTAGACTTTCTTTGCGAACTCCAAGAACTTGTCTGTGTCCGTTACATCGTGGTCCGAGTATTTTAGTTTATCGACATAACCTAACAACTCTGATTTCACCTGTACTCTTTCTGGTATACGCGGAAAAACAATGGGTGCGACGGGTTGCTTGCGTGGTGACCTAGGTACCTGTTGCTTGTCCTTTTTCGGTAGTGGCTGACTTGAGGTTCTAGCCTCCATCGATCGTTCTTCGGCATACTGTTCTGTTCAGCCCGTGACATCTTCCACTGCTCCTTCCTGTGGGTGGTCTGACACGGTTGTTTGAGATTCGTCTGTCTCGATTGCTGCGCTTGATTTGTAGCCATCCCATTGACCCTTGGAGCTCCTTCAGGGTTCTCTGGTTGCACTAGGCTGCCTATGCCCTGGTTCTGTTGCTCCTGTTCCTCTGTCGACATATCCACGTTCATGTCGTCAGGTGTTGGTTGTTGGGCTTCTTCTACCACATGTGTGGGGTTCATCGGTGTTGTATCTGGTGATGAGATTTCGTCGACATTGACGACCTCTGGCGGCTGCTGTTCACTTTCTTGCGATTGTACTTGTGCCCTGGTTCTAACTCTGGACTGTCGGACATTTTGGCTTGTTTTTGCTTGCTTGGGTGCTGCCATGGTGGTGAATGTCGATTGTTCACTGAGTTCAATGGTCTTTGTAACCTCTGTGAACTTCGCTCTGTGCTCCGTAGGATCTATCGTTCTCTGTCTTTTCTAGTCTCACAATAAGCTATTTTCTCCCATGCCCGTGCTTTGTATGGTCATCGTATGAAGCTTGTCGAAGACGCTACCTTTATTATGGATTCAATGAACCTCTAGTTCCTTCGTACTTGCCATTACTCTCCTTCGTCGTCTCCAGTTGGCGCGATTAATGCAGCGTCTTATCGGTCCTTTCCTGCATTCAATTCCACATGCCTTCATCGTTTAATACTGCTTTTGTCGTTTTTATTTTCCTGCTTGTTTCCATTTTGACCTGGCTATTGGCCTTGTCTTCATCGGGTTTGTATTCCTAAGTGTGCGTGCCCCTTCTCCTTTCGGCGCACTATACCTCTGTTGGTACCGTTTTTTATTTATTTTTTATTAACTGCGCGGTGACTTTCAAGTTGTGGGTGGTCGACTATTCTTGTACAGCTTCAGTCGGCTCCCGTTAACCATCCCTTTGAGTTCTACACCTGCTAAGTCTTTCAACTGTACAACTCCCCCATCTGTGACAATTTTTACTTCGTACGGTCCTAACCAGTGCATTCTGAGTTTTCCTGGGTGCTAAATGGATTTGCTGTCATACATCAACACTAAATCTCCTTCCTTGAAAGTTTTCTTCTTGATGTGTCTGTCATTCCAAGCTTTGTCCCTTACTTTCTGAACTTGTTGGTGGAACCCTGTTAGGATCCGATCCTCCTCCATGGCCATCCCCTGATTTAGTCTCTCCTGTACTGCGCCTCGTTCCGTCATGTGCGTAATTGCTGCTATGCGCAAACTAGGTACCATAAATTCTAATGACACCACTGCTTCTTGGCCATATACCAGTTTAAATGGTGTGTGCCCTGCCAACTTCTTGCACGTGGTCCTGTTGACCCACAATACTGCTGGTATTTTGAGGTCCCAATCATCCTTGTTGACATTACAAATCTTTGTCAGTGCATTCTCAAGGATTTTGTTAAATGATTCTACTGTGCCATTTTCCTGTGGGTGATATGGTGTGCTCTTTTGATGATGGACTTCAAACTCTTCAGTCATAGCGTTGATAGTGTTGTTAAAGAAGTGCATGCCTTGGTTGCTCATCAAAACTCTTGGGCATCCAAATCTAGTGATCACTTGTTCAAATAGAAAGTGTGTTGTTGTTTTTGCGCTGCAATCCTTCACTGGTGCTGCTTTCGCCCATCTTGTCAGGTATTCTGTTGCGGTGATAATGTACCTTGCTCATGTTCTTTTTGTTGGTGGGTTGATTGGTCCCACAAAGTCTATTTCCCATTTATTGAATGCCTGCAATGTTATCTGTGGTCGTAATGACATTTCATCCCTTCTATTGGGTTTACCAACCCTTTGA
>ML790166.1:223331-233825 GCA_009831015.1 Picea engelmannii | reverse complement strand
ACACTCATCACTTCACTTTATTATTTACCTTTTAAAATCTCTTAAACCACTTTGATTACTTTGAACTTTTGGGGCTTCTAGATGACATATGAGGGTCCTCCAACTTCGTAAGGCCATAACTCTCAAACCGTGAGGAGTTATGTAACATTCTGCATACCACTAGAAATGAAATGACATGTAATATCCATATAGAATAATATTATCTGAAAATATATCATAGCTCATACCGTTACCCTTCAAACAAACGTGGGTCCATTACCTAAACCTGGGGTCTCCAACTTCTCATGGCCATAACTCTCTAACCGTGAGGAATTATGTGAAGTTCCACATACCACCATAAATGACATGACAAACACTATCCATCTAGGATATTTTCCCTGACAAATTCACTTTCCTTCATCTCATTATTCCACTATTAAGCATGGGTTCTCTTACTCCACAAAGCGTCTTCCCGTGAGGGCTTTCACCATAAGGGGATCACTTTGGAGTTCATCCATATTTACTTCTTATCGACAATGACAAAACAATAATGAGTCATATTTACATCAAACAATATCGGGTCCATTACCCAAACCTTTGTGCTATGGGTCTTTCTTCAAGGGTTGACATCAATGACAACCAACCTTAATCAACAGTACTTTCAAGTGATTCTTTGAGACACACAAAATATTATTCTTGAAGGGGTTTTAAATTTTACTCTGAGTAGAGTAGAAATTAGGGGAAGTGATCCAATATAATATCCTTTAACGAATTTGTTTATTAACAAATTGGAAGAAATTGGTTGGATAGATGTAGATCCAATTAAAGTGGCACCCACTTGGAGGAATTAAAGGGTGGGGGAAGATAGAGTTGCAAAAAGATTAGATTGGTTTCTCATTTCAGAAGAACAAGTGTAGGACTAATCTAGGATCAAGTCATGGATTTAATTTCGAGGGGATTTAATCATATGCTAGCCCTCATTTAATTTTATAAGGAGGACCCCAAGCCCTCAAGTCCATTCAAGTTTAACCCTTCTTGGTTAGAGGGGGAGTAATTTGTTAATTTAGTAAAAAAGGAATGGAAACATTATGATGTTTCTTAAAAGTAATCAACTAGCATTCAATTTTCTTTAAACCTAAAGTCTGTTTAAAAAGTGGCGGTTTCTTGGGCACACATGAAAAGAAAGAAGGATGAACATGATTTAATCTGTTTAGAACAACAAATTGTTGAAACCTATAAAAGGGAAGTTGAAGTGGGTTTAGATGATTTCACAAAGGAAAATTTGAAGGTGTTGAAGAAAAAAATAGAGGAAGATTCTTGCAAACCAAGGCATTGTTTGGAGACTAAAAAGTATAGTTGTATGGTTCTCTAAAGGAGACAAGAATTCAGAAATTTTCCAAAATTGTAGGAAATATAAAAATACTATTTGGGAAATTCAAAGGGATGATGGATCAAAAGTTCGTACTTTCAAAGACATAACAAAGTTGGGTGTGGATCATTTTGGACATATTTACAAAGAAGAGGATAGGGTAAACATTACCAAGGTTGTGAAGATGACATCTTACTTTTCTAGTTTTGTTGATGATCTAGGGAATGTGAGAATCATGAGGGAAATATCTAAAAGATGAATTGCAGATGGTTCTTGATAGTTTCCAAAAGGGAAAGGGTCTTGGACCTGATGGTTGGACCATTGAGTTTTTCTTGGGGCTTTATGAGTTGATAAAATATGTACTAATCAAGGTGGTGAAGGAATCAAGGATTTCTAAAAAGATGATTGGAGCTTTCAACTCCGCTTTTATAGCCTCAATTCCCCAAAAAACGATACCCTTGGATCCTTTAATGATTTTAGGCCTATCTCCTTGAGTAGGTGCATATATAAGATCATCACCAAAATTATTGCTATATGGGTCAAAACACTATTAGCAGAGTCAATCTCTAAGGAACAATTTGGGTTTTTACATGGTAGGTAGATTCACGATGTTATTGGTGAGGCACAAGAAGGAACACAAACAACAAAAACTCAAAGGCTAACACCTATGGTCCTAAAGCTATAGTTTTCTACAACATATGATTGGGAAAATTGGTTATACTTAAGGCTTATGTTGTTTCATCTTGGGTTTGAAGTGCACTTTGTAAACATGGTAATGAGTTGCTTGACATCAATGTCTTTTTTTGTTTTGATAAATGGCTTAGTGTTTGAGTTTTTTAGACCATCCTGAGGGCTTCGTTAGGGATGCCCCCTATCTCCACTCTTGTTTTTTTATTGTAGTAGAGAGACTGGACGAGGCTATTTTGGATATAGGTAGAAGTAGAGATTTAAAATGTATAAATCTAGGAATAACCATAAGTTGAACACATTTATTGTTTGTAGATGATGTTCTATTATTCTGTGTTGGATCCAAGAGAGATGCCAAAAAATTAAAAGAAATTTTAGATTTGTATTTTTGCGTTATGGTATGATGGTAAACATGAAAAAATATTCTTTGTATTTTTATGGGGTGCCAGGAAATTCAATTAGGGAATTTATTCATATTTTTCCTTATCATCATCTTGATCTTCAAGATGGGTTTAAGTATTTGGATGTTTTCATAAAACCTAATCACTATCGGATCAATGATTGGAGGTGGTTAATAACCAAAGTTGAAAAAATAACAAAGTTGTGGTGTAATAGTTGGTTGTCTAAAGGAGGGAGACTAGTCTTGGTTAAAGAAGTACTTGAGGAAATTCTAGTGATTTTGCATTCCTTGTATTTCATTCCAAAGGGGGTACTAGAGAAAATAAGAAGGATTATCTTTGGGTTCTTGTGGGCAAGAAAAAAAGAGTGAATGCATCCCACTAGTTAAGTGGTAGACTATAGCAAAACCCGAGGAAGTTGGAGGATAGGGCCTAAAAAATTTCGTTATTTTGGAAAGGCTCTTGCAACAACAACAAAATGTGTATGGAGGTTGATTTCCAATAAGGGGATGTGGAGTCAAGTTATAATTCAAAAATATATAGAGCTTGATTCTCTGGTAGACTGGATTAGGAAGCCTAATAAATCTACTCACAATGCTTCCATTGTATGCAAGGAAATGGTCCTAGGATTTCCTATGATAGGTAGTTGGATTGCATGGAAATTTGGAAATGGGGAGAGTATGAGAATATGAGCAAACCCATGGGTTAGCTATGGGGAAAACTTTAGGTCTCCTAGCAACCTAACTAAAACCCTGCATGAGATAGGCATTTATAATCTTGCTTAGGCTATTGATGTAAATTTGACTTCTATTTGGCATCAAGAGTGGAAAAGTGTATCTTTTCTTGGGCTTGATGGTGAGGAAGGAGCTCATGGGAAGGTTACATAACTAGGCCCAAGAGAAATTATGTTAGATTAAACGAGGTCGAGGATGAATTAGTTTGGATAGAGAACCCTACTCTAGGGTTCTATACTCCCAAATTGGGATATAAAACTATGTTTGGAGAGGAGAACAATGAAAACATTCAATGGTGGTGGAAACCACTATGGAATATCAAGACCCAACCCTAGGAAGTGCTCCAAAAGAGGAACACACATGCCCCTAGTTGGTGTGTGATCTGCAAAGGGAGTGAGGACACAATGAGTTATTTTCTTATCCATTGTGAGTATGCAAAGAAGGTTTGCACAAAAATGTAAATTTTGCATGATTCAAAGAAGATGGAAAGGGAACACAGTGGCACAATGTTTCAAGAATTGGATCTCTAAGCTATAATTGAAAGAATTCAAGGCTATTCCCATAATAATAGTTTGGGGCATATGGATTGCAAAGAATGCACACTTTCAATGAAGGAAAATTAATCCCATTCCAATGTGCCACTTAGACGAAGGTTATATTTGGAAGTTATAGGCCTCAATCCAACCCTCCTTGGCATAGGAAAATTGACCCAATCCTTATTGATAATACTGGAACTTGGGGTTTTTTGATGGAGCAAGCCAAGGCTCTCCTTCAAGATGTGGAGCAGGGGGGATTCTCTACTTAAATGACATTCATTATGCTAGATTCAAGGCAAGTCCGAGAGGGGGCACAAATAGTTTTGCTAATTTATTTTCTTTGAAACTATTATTAATGCATGATGTTGAAAATAATGTTTCCCATATTCAAGTTTATGGTGATTCAATGGCGATTATCAAATGGTTAAAGGGGGAGAACAAGGTGTTAAATATGTTTCTTAGGCCCATCTTCAAGGAAGTTAATATTTTCAAAGTTGTTTTTAATTGCATCTCCTTTGCTCATGTGTATAGAGAAAATAATCAAGAATCAAATTCTCTTTCTAAAGTTGGCCTCTTGTTGGATGCTAGCACTTGGACAATGTTGGAATCAACGAATGACCATATTCATGAATCTGCCATGCATTTTCATGCATACAATTTTCTAGTCTTTATCTAATGGGATGATGGTATTATTATGTGCAATTGGAGGGGGGGAGGGGGGGGGGGGTTGTATCTCACACTAAATATTCTAATGATGTATGACTGGACAGTTTGGGCACTTTGTGATGGGTTAGTGATTCGTATTTGTACTTGATTGACAATTTATTTTTCTTTATTTTTTTTCATCTAATACTTATGGACAGTTCCATTATGTTGGTATTATAGGCCTGTTATGAATGCAAATAGAGTTTTTTTTATATACTTGAGGCTTGGGAATGCAATATGCATGTAGAGAATGTATTTCTTTTTTTTTTATGAATAGAATTATGATTTATTTTTAATTAATCGAGGAAAAAAAGTAGTTGAAAGTGAAAGGAAATATGGGTACATTGGAAAAAAAAAAGGATTGGCTTGCTAAGGTTGTAGAACATTTATTGGTTGGTTGGTTGGTTTGAAGGGTATGCCTTTCTCCTAGTGCTACATTGGGCACTTTGTACCTTATATTTATGGAGAATCACTTTTCAACCCTCATTGGCATTGTTATA
Source organism: Picea engelmannii (assembly GCA_009831015.1). Taxonomy (NCBI): domain Eukaryota; kingdom Viridiplantae; phylum Streptophyta; class Pinopsida; order Pinales; family Pinaceae; genus Picea; species Picea engelmannii. Next base: position 228,917 of record ML790166.1, on the reverse strand, counting down.
TATTTAACATGACAAAATAGGTGGTTTCCCATGAAGATATACTTATGCAATGCAATGGATTTAGTAGGTTAGGTTGTTGAGCGGATCGATTTATAAGAATCAATCATGACGTGTGTCCCTACCTTGACTTGGTGGGGTTTCTTCAATTTCCTTGATTAATTTCATATTGTCAACATCCTCTATCACATTCCCATGCAATATCCATGTGCGTTAAACATACAAATTACCAAATATTATGCACATATTAAGTATGGTGTCTCACAACTACTTTTTAAACTAGAAACAATCATGAGTACATTTTTTTTAACCATTAAACATATTTGCAAGGGGGTAACATAGAGAGATACCATTCTTAAAACATAGAAAAACAATGGAAAATGGTTTCCAATGGAGGTACCACTACTAGTCTAGTTGAATAGTGAGATCCATAACAACTCAATACTTCAATAAGAAGACAATGTTGCAACAACTAGCTAGCAATCGTGCTAGCCTATTTGGCCTCCTTGCTACTGTACTAATTGGAACAAAGAATCTAGCTCCTTGATAGTCTATTTACGAGAACAAGGAAATAAATTGTATTTCACTACAATCTTTCTGCCTTAATTTGTCACTCTTATCACCTCATGGGAGAAAGAGGTCCATCACACATGCAACAAAATTGCCACCATTAACCCTAATTGCAAACAAATTCATCTACAACAACTTGTACATGGGGTTTTAGCTTGAATTGTAAGCTATCCTTCACTTGCATGATTGAGCATGAAATGAACCACTAACATGCAAAAGGAACCCTTCGTAAATCTCAAAGAAATCATATATACAAGAGAGAGAGAGAGAGAGAGAGAGAGAGAGAGAGAGAGAGAGAGAGAGAGAGAGAGAGAGATTGTTGATGAGAATTTAATGCATCAACAATTTAATGTGCATGAAAGTGAGGTGTCACTTTATTTGTTTAATTAATATTCTCTCGTGCTCCTTTGTTTTTCTACTATAAAAACAACTAGTTAAGTAGGAGATACTTGTCATGCAACATGTGTACTTGAATGTTTTTCATTTGTCACATCATGAACCACTCTCTCTTCTTCCTAGGAAACCAAGTTCAACATATTTTATCATTTCTCTTTACATCATTCACTTGCCCAACTTAGAGAATACAAAATATTCCTAAGTTTACTAGTGCATTCATTAATGGGTCCTTGGCCTTAACCTCCCATTTGGATGTCATTACAAGGTCAACAACTTTTAGTATGTCCAAATATTTACATCACAACAAGGAACCTCCATAAGGTCCACACATCATAATTTGTACATTGTTTACATCATATTCCAAGTACCAAATGGGGATCCCAAAATGGGGTATTACATCCCACTTCCTTTTGAGAAAATAAATTACCTCATTGCAGTGTCAAGCCCTGAACAAAACTAGTTACTTTTCCTTCATCCTATCCTCCATTTTCTTGGTTGCCTCATATAGTTTGTAGTGATTCTGCTCAACCTTGACCTAAGCAATTGGTTAATATTGCAAGATTGTTTATGATGATTAATTCCCACTCAAACCAAATTTGGTTTATCATGCCTATAAACTTAAATTAATTAGTTTGATTTATCAAGTTGTTTCTATGATTGAATAATTGTTACCTTCCTTTCAATGATTCATGTGTCTTTTTTTTGGAATTCTTCATCTAGATCACCTAAATCATGGACCAATCGAGAATGTGCATGTGATCATGTTCATAATTCTTAAGTAAAGAAACAAGAAAAATATGATGTGCTCTAATGTTTGGTGGCAATGCAAGTTTGTATGTAACATGGCCTATTTTATCTAGGATCTCAAACAACCCACAATATCTAGGTGCTAATTTGTATAACTCTCTATTTTCATTGACCTATTCTTTATTTTTACTCACAAAAACACATGACTCCTCACTTTGCGTCTTCTGAGTCATATTTAAGTCAATGTAAATCTTATGGTGGTCTTATGCTACCTTTAGATTGTGCATTATTTTGGCATCCTACTCTTCCATCTCTTTCAACAATTCAGACCAAGTATTTTCCAAACACATTGGTGTGTTGCATCATCTACCATATAGAACCTCAAATTAAATCATTCTAATTGAGGCATATGTCCAATTGTTCTATGTGAATTCCACCTTATGAAAATACTCATCCTACTTGGATGGTTTATCTATGACATGTATATGTAGCATGTATTTGATAACTTGATTTATCCGCTAAGTTTCCCCATTAGTATGTGGATGATAAGTCATGCTAAAGTTTAGTTGTATCCCCAATCCTTGAATTAAACTTTTCCAAAAGTTTGATGTGAAATTTGAGCACATGTTTGAGACAATTGCCTTGGGTGGTCCATGCAATCATAATAATTCATGAAAATGTTTGCAATGTTAGCAACCTTATGATTACACTAAAGTAGAATGAAATATGTCACGATAGTCAATTTATCGACCACTGCCATGATAAAATCATGGTGTTATATGGTCATGAGAAGACCAACAAAGTAAATTCCATCGTGACCACTTCCCATTTCCATTCTGGAAGTGGTAATGGTTGTGGTAGTGTTGTAGAGTGTTGATACTATGCCTTCAACTTTTGGGATATTCTAGACATTTGGAAATAAATTTTGTACATTCTTCTTCATCCTAGGACAAAAAAAAATGCTTCCTCACATATGTAATGGTCTTTTGGTAGCATGGACAACTTGCATAGGGTGCATCATGCATCTCTTATAACAGGTTTTATCAACAAAATAGAATTGGGTACATATTATTGACCTCTATATGTGAAAAGGTCATCTTCTCCAACTTGAAATACTTCAACTTGGGTTGTACATTGTCTTTACCTTTCTACAACTCCTTGACTTAGAGGCAATGTTCATTTTCACTAAGTGCTTCCAATGCCATTTTCCTTAGATACGACTTACAAGTAGTGATGGAAGTCGAATGCCATCTTCAACTAAACACATTTGCAAATTTATTTTCTTTTTCCTTTATCTATTTGCCCTCAAAGTTAGAGTCACATAGGAATTCTAGCCATCTCCTTTTTCTAGCATTTGTATGTGGTTGGGTGAACAAAAGTAATTTTTTATTTGTTCTTAGCTTGAACAAATAGCGCGTCTCTTGACAAGCTTTGCACCTACATGCCATATTCTTGTATCTAGCTTCCGATTCCATTTTCTTCATTCTCAATATCTCAAATATGTTGTATTTTAATTTAAATTAATATTAATGCCATGAGTGATGAGACTGAGTTTACGTGATATGGGAAAAGCTACATACAAAAGAGAAATGGAGCATCCATAATGACTCCAAAAATATGGAAGTAAGTATATCAATTTTTGGCTTGAGAAGGAATGAGAGAAAACTGGGGAAATAACGATACAAAGATACAACATTGAGCTCAGCCAAGGCCTATGAGTAAATATGGGAAGAATAAACTCTCTTAACATTTGAGATCGAGAAAAAAAAAGAGCAATTCACCACAATAAACATGTATTATGATTGAAACTTAAACTTTAAACTCTTAATTAACTTCAAAAATATGTTTAATTAAATATTTGTATCTATCAAACTTATTTAATCTCTTATATAACTAATCCCTAGTTAACATTGTCCCAAACACAATATTTATATTATTTTAATGATAATCCTAAGCATTTAATCTGAAATATCCATGACATAGTACATATGGGATTAAAAATTGCTTTAAATTTATTAAAAAAATTGTTCATTCTTTTATGTTTTAAGTTGTGGTACAAGAGCAAAAAAGTGACATAAGTGCCGCTCTTTGCTTACAAGTTATGTTTTTCTAAATTGTTAAAATAACTTGAACCAATCCACGATATTGCTATTTGTTATGAAAAAAAAGAAATTAAAAAAAAATATCCCTAATGAATATGCATAAAGTAGTTCAAATTTTATAATTAATACTTGTTTTGATTTTTGAATTTTTGATTTTGTTTTTAAAATTTTATTTATGAGTTATTTTTCTATGTTTAATTTTTTTTTTTATAACATATTTTTTTATAATATAATATATTATGTTATAATATAACATGCTTAAAACAAGATTTTTTTTATGTTATAATATAACATGCTTAAAAACAAGATTTTTTTAAATGATTTATCCAATGTCATAAGATAAAACTATTTTAGTGTAAAAATTATCAAAATTTTCTATAAATTATAATTTTTATAAAAATATTGTCAAACATTTTATTATTGATATTTTAAGAATTAGCAAAATATACAAAGGTTTTTCTATTTTAAAATAAATATGGATCCTTAAAATTTTTCCTATTTTTCTATATTCCATGTAGTGATTGAAAGAACAATATGTTTTCCTCATAAATTGGATACAAACACTTTGTAGCCCTTAATGATTTTGTTGGTATTTTGCTATCATCAATAATAATGACATATTATTAACATGTGAACAAAATGAATTGATTTATTTTATTAATATTAGAATTTAACCATGATTGAAGCTATATGTAATAGTTTTAACTAATTTATTATTGTTACATGCCTTTTAGGCTAGGAGTTTATCAATCAATTTAACGTGTTTTTTTTTTTATTAATTTGCATGCATATCGATACATTTCTTAATCCCTTAACCTAAGTTTTCACTAAAAAAAATATTTCAAACACTTTTTTCTATACCTATCAAAAGCTTCTAAATGTTTTATTTAGCCTCATATCAACGTCAATTATTGTTCAACTCTACATTGTTTATGGCATCCTAAATTTCAACTTACAAATTGGGAAGATACTTAACACTAGAAGTTGCTAAGTAGATTAATGTTACATGAGACTTTAGCATTAGCAAGCCTCTCATATATTTCTCGTCAAAAGTTCACCATCACCTAAGTTTCAACATATCATGCAACATGACTTTTCTGCACATCACTTTGGCCACTTTATTCACCACCATTCTCCATGTTCTCCTTTCTAAAAAGAGTATTTGTATCTTTTTCTCCAAAAAAATATTGTGCTCAACCATAATAATCATCCAAGGAGGAAAAGTAAACGACACTAAGATATCTCGAAATAATTACAACAATCTACCTAGAAGCTTCAATTTACCTAAGATCCATGACACTAGTCTTTCCTTAACAATTGCTTCATAAATAAGCTTTATTGTTTCCCTCTACATGTATAACAACATCAATCTAGTCTTTTCTTGCTCGACCTGTGAAACTATAAATTTTGATCTTTCAACCTACTATTTAGCTAGATGTTATATAATACATTCACCTCACTTTTTGTTGAAAATATTTATTTATAAATGATGTAAAAGGTATTTATTTATGAGCTAAATTATTAATTTAACCTTTTGCCTAATATTGTATACCAAATAGCTTGTATACAAACTAGATGTAAACTCCATCATATTAAGAACATTCACATATAACGTGAGATAATAGTGTTGTTGAAATTAACATATTAGTGTTGTTGAAACTCCGTGGTAAGTCTCTGTCTCGATTATATATATTCACCATTTATGTCCTCTGATATATATATATATATATATATATATATATATATATATATATATATATATATATATATATAT
>ML790166.1:137866-206431 GCA_009831015.1 Picea engelmannii | reverse complement strand
TCCTAGCTAAGACATCAACTACAAGCTATTGAAGAGATCACGTCAGAGAAGGAATTGGTGAACATAGTACTCAATGGTCTTCCCAAGACGTGGGATGCATTTGCCTCAAGCATGAACACAAGGAAGGAGTACCTGACATTTGAAGAACTTTGGACTTGCTGTGCTAAAGAAGAATCAAGGATCAATGCAAAAGAGAAACCCCAAAATAAGTACAATGATCAAGCCTTCACAACAAGATTCAAGAACTTCAGGAACAAAAGGAAGTTTGGTTCAAGTAGGAAGCCAAATCAAGAGAAAGAAATTTCAAAAGTACAATGCTTCAACTGTCAAAAGTATAGTCACTACAAGAATTAGTGTCCCGAGCTAAAGAAAAGGAAGGAGAAACACGAAGCATCGATTGTCGAAGAAAAGGAACTTACAAAGAAGACTAAGCAGGATGGAAGAGACTTCTTCTTATAAAAAGGTAACAACACTCTTCTTATTTCTTGTACATATCTTGTTTGCATTGTCTCTGTACATATCTTGTATATCTATAATGTGTTCCAAGAAGAGATATACCTATGGAAGAACAACAAGATAAGAATGGATATCATTAGATAATACACATGAAATAATGAAATACAAATCATGTGGAAGCTACTGCAAGATTAAGACGAATCAATCGTGAAGAGACTTAGAAGAAGCAAAGACAGAAAGAGGTCAACAATCGAGAGGAAATTGGAAAAAGACATATGAAGTTTTGTAGAAGACAACAAGACGGAAGCATGGACTCTATTGGACAAGAGAGCCAATTATATATTGCAGAAGACAACAAGGATGCAGATGGAAGCATGGACTCTGTCAGACCGAGGGAGCCGATTATATGCACTTATACATGAAGCAAGGATTAGGAGGGAGCTAATCCTATGATCCATTGAAGATGATGGAATATATATATCCATGGTAGCAGCCATGAAAGATAGTATGTGTTCAGTTCAACCACAGAAGAAGACTTCTTCGAAGAGAAGCCTTAAAATATTCCTGGTTGTCCATCTAGATCCATGATGAAAGGAAGAAGTGGAATCTTTAGTGCATGGAATCTATAATAAATGCCATGGACCCAAGAGCTAAAGAAAAACATGAAGAAGAACATGAGGATTCCAAGAAATAAAGAGGAACCAAAACAACCAGTCATTGTATCAAGAATCACAAGATTACCAGCCTGATATGAAAGCAATCAAGCAGAAGAACTGAAAATCGTGATTAAGAACAGTGTATGGAAGACTTATGAGTGAAAGCATTGTGAGATCTAGAACCAAAGGTTCTCCCAGATGGAGGGAGAAGACTATGATGATTACTTGTTCCAGTACACTAGACATTTCACTACATGAGTCATTATATCATCCGTAACATCCATAAGTTGGAGTTCTACATCAGATGAATGCAAAGAATATTCTCCAGAGAAATTGAATAAAGAGCGTATGAAGAGAAATATCAAGACTTCGAGGCATACCTGAAAGAGACTCCTGTATGCAGATAAGAAGAAGATAACTTGGTGGAGAACCTCCACTGCACAGCAGAAGCGTGGTGAATATTTCCTATAACATCAAGATGACTACTCAATAGATCAGATCTCATGATGACAGAAGAAGTTCCACATATATATGTTTCAGCTTTCAAACTATGATATACTCTATTATTTAGATCTACATGAAGCCTTCATAGTGTTCCATACTAAATTACATTTGAAATCAAGCATTACATTATCCATAATAAATTCCAGAAAGGAGAAAATGATTCTCCAATACATATCTCCACAAATGAGCAGATAAGCAGACATTTTGGTAAAGCTTCTATCCAAGATGAAAGAGTTTGTGTATTCAAGATGGAGCTCATGGAAACAACTTCCTTTCTTATTGGAAAAGGAAAAAATGAATCTCCAAGTTAGGAGGGAGCACTAAAAATATTATTGAAGACATTCATTGAAAAATAGTCCATCTTGGACAGATGCTTTCCTGTTCGAAAAGTGGATTGAGATTTCTGACGGACAGTCACTTTCCATTGTGGTTAACATGGAAAGTAGTCTGATTTATGATGTATCATAGACAACGACTTCCCATTTTGGTTAACATGGGGAGTGGTCTAGGGAAGTCTCTCTTCTTGAGGGTTACTCAAGAAGATTGGCCCGCCTCGTCGGACAACGATTTCTCATTGTGGTTAACATGAGGAATGGTCTGTTTTGGAGGTTGATGCAGGACAATCTTTTCCTCTTGTGGTTAATGGAGGAAATGGTCCGGATAGTCATTCCTTAGGGTTTATACATTCTCTCCAGGGTGGACTTTGATTAGTGTAGGAGGAATGGCCCAGGGTGGGGAATGGTCCAGGCTCAACAATCAGGGACAAACATTCCTTAGGGTTATACATTCTCTCTAGGGCACACTTTGATTAGTGTAGGAGGAATGGCCCAGGGTGGGGAATGGTCCAGGACAAGCATTCCTTAGGGTTTATACATTCTCTCCAGGGTGCACTTTGATTAGTGTAGGAGGAATGGCCTAGGGTGAGGAATGGTCCAAACTCAGACATTCCTTAGGGTTTATGCATTTTGTCTAGGGTGCACTTTGATTAGTGTAGGAAGAATGACACAGGGTGAGGAATGGTCCATGCTCAAAAATCAGAAACAATCCTTCTTCCTTGTTTGAGAAGAATAGGGCAGATAGCCCATTGCTGATGAGGGCAAATATTCTTTCAATTCTCACAAACGTGACGTGAAATATTGGCCCAGATGATTCAATTTATTTTTAAAAATATTTTCTGTGCAGGATGGCATCAGATGATTGTTATGACTACCTGTCTCCAGACAGTAGAGATATACTACTGTGGTGGGTATGTTCCACTACTTTGAGGCATATATTCTTTCATATCTCACATACATGAGTGAAAGATTGGCCTAGATAATTTAATTTATATCATAACATTGTTTCTGTGCAGGTTGCTATCAGATGTTTGTTATGAAGACAATATATATAGACTATGTGGTGGATATGTTCCACTGTTCATGAGGCAAATATTCTTTCAGAGCTCACAGATGTGAGTGAAAGATTGGCCCAAACAAATCATTTTATATCATAACATTGTTTCTATGCAGGTTGCTATCAAATGTTTGTTATGAAGATTGTACGACAGTAGATGAGGACTACTATGGTGGATATGTTCCACTGTTTGCAACCATACGTTGCTGATCAAGTACTTGTGTGTTACTTGGTGTGGTAGTAAACCACTGGATTGTAGTTATGTCAAATATTTTCCAGACAGAAATTGGTTCAGAGCATATACTCCTCTAGATTATAAGAATGGATTTTGTACCACGCTATGGTGTGAGTTACTTATCCAACATCATGTCTAATTACTCATATGGAGTATGGTTCCAAGAGATGAAGCAACTGATGATGATGGTGATGCTCATGATCTAGTCATGAAATAGTCTAGACGACTATATTGATGCTACCGGGTAAATGGTATGTCTTTGTGCTCATGTTCATTATCTATAATACCTCCCTAGCTAGGAGGGAGTGTTAATATTATGGTAGCTATGGGAGGTATTTACCTCCATGTGTGATCCTGATGAGAGTAGAAGACTCCGGAAAGCAAGAGAAAACCCTAATGAGTTGGCTAATAACCCTAGAAGTCTTGTCGGCTCAAGAAGATAATTTATATTAGGTTATTAGCCTCCAAGAGAAGAAGTCGTCCATAAATAATAATAATATACTGAACAGACACATATCCAGAGGGAGAAGTCAACCCCAACAAATCTGGCAGAACCAGTATAAATACAGGGTGCCAGTTCTCATTTGACAACATCTCAGAATTGCAGTTCCTAGTTTGGTGCGCACATGTGGAGGAGAATTGCAGTTGCAGCTGCAGTAGCAGCTAGTTTTCAATATGAGCTTGGACTATCTCTTGGCTAGGGTTTGGACTATTTGATCATCTATTGTTGGTGCGCTATCCTTGGAGGAAGATGCACTACACCTTGTTTGGCTATCTAGCCTAGGGTTTGCTTCCGGAGTAATTCTCAGTCAAGGTTAAGGTGCTTGGAGGGTGGCTTCGGCCTATGGTTGGGTGACAAAGGTATTGTCAATGGTAAAATGAGCACACCATCTTCTATATTCTAACACATTGTGTGTGAATGTGGCCATGGACATTGGCACATCGATTAAATTCATTTAATGTTTGGTTTCATTTTGAAAGGATTGGTATGATGAAATGATGTATGTGTAAGGAAAAATAATTTCTTTTTATTTTGTAAATGTGATGTAATTGTTAGTATGCACATATATTGGAAATTTTTTGGAAGCCACTGCAAGTGTGCAATGAAAGTATAATGTGCATGAGAACTAACAAGTTGTTTGGATGTTTGAAGATGGAATTGCAAGAAAAGGCTCTTAGATATGGTAGTGTTTTAAGACCATAAGGAAGATCGATGCATGTTGGTTATGAAAGATCCAAACTGTTATGAGAAGGAAAATCTCATACTTTTGGGATTTGGTTCCTGTATGGAACAAATATGAAAATGGGAATGTGAAATCTAAAATCTCTGGGTAATAGATTTGAAAATTTTGATTAAAATAATGATGGTATCTCACTAATTCATTGTATGCATGTGATACATGTGATATTACAAATCTTTTCTGGAGGGACAGATGATGGTTTTCAAGCTGGGAAGCGTGGAAAAATGTTAATGTTGTGACATGAGAACCCTATGATCTTCCATGATCACCATAAATAATGTTTTGTTGTGGTAACACAGGCAGAAGGGATGCCTCAGTAGAGAAATATTGGGGGATGTCTCGGATGTAAGACTCGATGAAGTCTCTGAATCTCATCTTGTGCGAGAAATTCTCGGAAATAAAGATGGATTTCCTGAGGGACTATATAATAGAGAAGGGGATGTCTGAGCCTGAGCCTGGAGGGTAGTGACTGGAAGGAATAGGATACTTCGATAACTCTTGTAATATGTTGATTGGGATCATGCACATAGTGAGTATGTCAAGGAAAAAAAGAAGTGAGCTGATTAAATGTGACAGCCATATGGATGCATATCCATGAACTTCACAAATAAGCATGTGTTAAATGCCAAGATTCTGGGAAAGGACCAGACGAAGAAGAGGAACAAAAATTAATAAAGAAAATGAAAGATGAAGTCATGGAAGGTGTTGTTGAGATGCAAAGAATAACGAGGATGATTTTCCTTTAAGGAGGAGGGGATTGTAAGACCCCCGTCTCCCCAATATGTAATTAATCATGTTAATGATTGAAAAACCATGGCATATAAATATTGTAATTATATTTTGTTTGATTGAAATTCCAACTAGTCGACTGAAGGGTGAAGCCTTAAAAGTATTGACCATCATACCACTAGAGGAATGAGAGGAGGGTATATTAAGATAAAGGACCCCATTCCACCTTGATGAAGTATTATCTGGAAATATTCATATTATTTACCTTAGCCCTAATTTCAAGGAAAATTAGTTAATAAGGAAGGATTGGTGTTTAAGAAACCAACCACCCTTAATGAATGGAAGTATGGAGGGTTGGTTGAAGTGACAGGAAATATGTCATCCATAAGACAACATGAAATATCACAATGAGTCCCCATGATTGATCCATGAGTTTCCTTCTAACAAAAGAAAGAGAGGACATGTTAAGAAACTTCATGTGTGGGGAATGCAAGAGAAGAATACACAAGGGAAGAAGAGAAGGCATGGGTGAATGTAAGAGAAGCAGAGAGGGAAATTGAAGGGAGTTTAGGCCTAATATGCACACAATAAAAGAAGATTTTGATGAGAGATTTGGATTCCCTATGAAGGTCCTGAACTCATTAGGATGAGGGGGAGACTTCTGTTTTTACCAAGTGAAGTGGAGGAGAGTAACCTCCCTGATCAATTTATTGATGGGTTGAGTCAACGTTGAGAGATATTCCCTGGTGGTATCATGGCCTGGAACATGGGTGGATTTTTTCCAAAGGGATTGAGCAGACAGAGCCTATGGTTGGGTGGAAAGGAAAACACCCTGTTGGTAGCCAATTCACATTTTTATAATGTCCTTATAAGCTGCCTACACCAGAGTTTCGCAAACTTTGATTTTCGTCGCAACCTTCGAATAAAATGACACTATTGTTTCGTGCATTTTCTCTCTTACCTTGGTTCTCATTTTCACGACTACAAGCGTGAAAAATTTGAGTTCGAAGTCATGTCGATGGCATAAAAGTCATCACTGGATTATTATGGTTACTCTTGTTTATGTGGTCATCTCACTTCTAACTCAATGACAGTGGCACAATTGGAAAGACACCAAACCTTTACTCATTTTGCATTTTGATTATGCTAATATGACTTCATTTCATGAGTTTGTGATGCAATGGTATTCTTGTGATTGTGATTGAATCCTTGATACATTGGTGGTTTGATGTTCTTTTGTTTTTGATCAAATGCCTTGGTGCATTGGTTTCATGAGAACACATTCACATTATGATTGGACCTGTGGCGCAATGGTCTCATACAACGCATAAATTTTATGATCAAACCTTTGGTGCTATATTCGAAATGTTATTTTGTTTTAAATCATACACATATTATTGTGGACCATTTGTTGGTTATGAGCACTATGGTTTTCAAATGGTTACTTGATGTTTCATTTTGGTCAAAATCTTTTGGTTTTGAAGAATAAGAATGTGAATAATCCATTTGATATTTGGTGTGCAAAAGCTTTGGATTGTGATGTGAACACTTTGAATTACCAAGGTGCCGTCAAAATGAATGTTTTGCATGCATGGGCATTAAATGTCTGCCTTGTATCTCGGGCTACCTCTATTTTTTTTGGGGAAACCTGTGAGCATTTGATTCTGCATTTACCCTATAGACTGTGTGTTCTCTCCTGGCTCCTGAAGGGCGAATTGAACCCCCATGGTGTTCAGAGTCGGTTTTGGTTTCATTTTTGCCAGAGAAGACTGCTTAAGACTGCCCCCGTAATTGCCCCCAGAGTCACATTTTTGCGTGAGCGATTCTGGGAAAACGGTTTTGAATTAGATCAAACCGTTGAAAACCCATAACCTTTTTTAGCCCCTTTACCTTCATCACAAGCAGTTTCCTCAGAAAATGAGTTACTACAGAGATCTATCTCTTGTTTTATAGGTCAATTTTTAGTGGCTGGAACATGCGTTTTGGGTCTGTGTGCATTTGATGAAATGTCTATGAATTCTCCGGACCTGGGCCATAGCTCCTCTCTCACTCATCCAGCCATGCGTCTTTTCCCCCTGTTGAACCCTTGATCAATTCAAAGGGTATTCAACTAGTCTGCCAACAAATTTTTACATCTACAGGGTATGTGATTTTTAAGAAAAAAATGTGTAAGCAGCTACAACCACCATGATTCGATTTGATTGCACAATGGCTGGTATGATTTGTTAAATTTTAGCATGATTCTGTCTTTCTTAAATTAGAATAAGTGATTTTGTTGGCTCAAATCAAATGTATTTCTGTTTTCTTTTTTTGTTTGCTTTGAATTAGTTTAATGTAGTTCTGTTTTGGCTGTATTGATTCAAAAACGATTTTGATAGTTTAGAATTAACATAAACGATTTGCTTTGTGTTGAATTAGTAATTAAAGGTTTGTTTCATAGATCGAATATAGCTCTGTTTTGTTTGAATATGATTTCATTAGTTTTGTATTCATTCATAAACGATTTGGTTTGTTCTTGAATTAGAAAAAACAATTTTGTTGTTTGGTAAATCGTATCTAGTTCTATTGTGATAGCATTGATGCAATAAAACTCTATTTGCAGATATTACCAGCTACATAATCGTTTGACTCTGTTAGCTAGTCATAAAAGTTGGATTTTTTGATGATTTTACAGCTGAACATTGTCTAAACTTGTCTATTATTGTCCACCTACAGGTACCTGCGAATTTCAATGACCAATGGGCACGTTGTGGCTGTTTGAGAGATGTTTTAGTGATACAGTCTTGTTATGGGTTGTTAGCTTTAGTCAGATTTGGGAGATATTTTCCCAGATTTTTGTAATCTGATTTGATAATTCCCACAAGGATGTTTTACCCTGTGGGAAGTCTTTAAATACCTCTTATTTTTTGTAATAATGGGCATCCTCTCTTGTGGGAGAAAGAGGCTATGGATTTATAATACAAACTGAGACAAAAGTTGATGTTCTGCTACATCTTTTGCTTTCATGATATCAATCTTTTTGTTTCATGTTTATGTTTATCAATTTGCATTTGATTAGTGACTACTTTAGCTATCATTGTCTTTTGCAGAATGATATGAATTAATTAATGTTTCATCCATGTCTGATTTATTTCAACGCTTAAAAACACAACAATTACTTGATTCAGTTTATGAATGACAAATTTCTCTTCTTCATCAATTGAATTATTTTGTATAAGTTTTTACATACAGGTTTATCTAATTGTGGAGATTTATAAATCATATAATTGTTGTGCTTTTTATGTCTTGTTTGTCCTGTAAACAAACTTGAAGAGCACTGCAGCTATCGTTTATGAGAAGCTACTGGATTATTCGGTGCGGGTTTCTTCCCTCCGATCAGTTGAGATAGTCATCATACACAGGACAAATCTGGAGCTTTTCTCCAGGTTAGTTTGTGATTTATTTTCGTTAATTTCTTTTAGTATTTTAGTGAGATATATTTGTAGTTTAGATTAGTGATTTAGTTTAGTTAGTTTTCTGCTTTATTTCTTGTTCATAAAATTATAAAATCAACAAAAAATATCTTTCTCTTTCTTAGGGCAGAATATTAATGAGTTTTTCAGGTTTTATTTAAATCTGTAAATTGTGGATATTGTACATTTTGTGAATAAGTTATATTTCAGTTAGTAGTTAGATGGTTAATTAGTAGTTAATATAGTAGTAGTTAGTAGATTGTATTTATAGAATAGTTAGATTAGTTTAGTTTGTTTAATAGTTAGTTTTAGTTAGATTAGTTTATTAGTTTGTTTTATTTAGTTTTAGTTAGATTAGTTATTGTAGATTAGTTTTCCTTTTTTTTTGTTTTCTTAGGACCTTAGATCGGCTAACGGAGCCGCTAAACCCGTCAGGGTTGTTCATTCCAAACGGCTTGGGTTATTAGACAACCCCAGACTGGTTCCACTCTCCCAGTTGACGGGCAGTCAATTTCGCTTGTCAACACACCCATAGTCAGTTGGTTGGCTACACTTATGGAAAAATAAGTATTTGTGTACTCTGTTAAATTGGATCAAAACCTAGTCAATTGTGTCAGTAGTTTTTATGTAAAATTTGTATGCCTAGTTAATGGTGTTAATGTTTATTTCATTGGCAAGTTATTGAAATTTAGGTAAAATGGAAAACTGTATGGATGGTTGTATCCTATAATTGTAGTCATGAATGGTTATGCATGTTGAAGGATTGAATTCATGTATTATTGTAAGTCTATGTGCTTGAAATAATAATGAAGTTGTACATGTAATTGTACACTAAGTATGAGCACTATGTATTGTTGTATATTAAAGAATATACACTCAGGGCTATGATTATAGAGTGCATAGTTAGATGCATATGGTGGTAGAAAGGTTTCTTGAGTAAGGGGACCAGATCTGTAAGAGACAAGTGAGAGGTCAGAGAGGAAGGGAGTGTTGTATTCTTCCTCCTCGAAGGGACAATACCTTAACCATAACAATGGTGAAGAGGGAATGCCTTAATGATTTTTGGAGAAAGGTGAGAGATCCTAAAGGCCTGGTAATACCTTAGAAATTACTTAGAATATTTACTTGAATGGATAATTCCAAATTCAGACTGTTAACATGCATAAATCTTGTGTTTTGAGATGGGATAAAGTGCAGTTGTTGATTTGTCATAATGAATAGGTCCTGGCCCTTTGTTAGATGGCATAGTCATCGGAGTTTCTAGGAGTAGGGTTGTGTAGGAATCCAATGGGATATCCTTAGAGTCAATAGGAGTCATTGTATCCATTGGATAAAGGTATCAGGGGATACTAGACTATAGATTTCGGTCACAAGTTGGTCAGAGTGTTGGTGTGAGAGATTGACGAGAGAATATGACGAGGAACACTCTGATTTATCGACCATCCTAGATCCATCAGAGTGATCAAGGGATAGATTGTAACATGACCCCGAAGAGGGAAGTTCCAATTCAGTAGGGCCCATTGATCCATTGGAACATGGATTTGGTGGATTTTGGATTGTTGGATCCCGTGAATAGTCTATTGGTGTAAGGCTGGTTGAAGGTCTAGAAAAGAGATTAGAAGAGGGATTCTGAGGATTGTGAATCTCGCAGAGGGTGCCGTGAGCTCACAATTTTCAGATATCCTGAGGACCACCCCTAGGAAGAGAACATTTCTACCTTATCTAGTGATTGATTGGAACTTATGAGGCACACTAAATCCATAATATCAAATTAACAAGGACTTTTTGATCTTTTAGAGCATGTGTGATCGGAGTAGATGAATTGGAGTAGTCAATGAAGTCAAAACAAATACACATCGATGAAAGAGGATCCGAGAGGAGATCTAGATCTTTGTTGGGGCTCCCACTGGTGTTTTGGCATGAAGAAATCATGATTTCTATTGGTGACAAAATTGGTCATTTCGTTGATCTAGAGCCCAATTGGGACACAAATCCTGATAGGTGTTGGGCCTAGATTCACATCAAGGTGTATTTTCATGATGGTTTGTTGGGATAAATTTAGTTTGTTTGCGGAGGAAAGTCACGGGTACAAACATTTGACTATTGGAAGCTCCCCTTTAGATGCTTCAAATTCCATGAGGATGTGAACACTCAGAAGGCATGTAGTAAGGCCCACCCTCTGCATCTAAGGGAAAAAAATTGAAGGAAGCACTATATGTCCCTTCTCAAATTAGTCTTCCAGTGGAGTAGAAGGAGGTAGTACCAAGTACATGCGAGGCCACAAAACATCCCCATAAGGTAGATCAAGTGAATGTGAACCATTTAGAATCTCAAGAATAATATTCAACAGAGGATCTGGGTAATATATCTCTTTCATTGCCAAATCCATGTTCATTTCCTTTGGATGTATTAGAAGGAAAAAATGGGGTCCTAGGTAGGCCTTTTTTAACCCCATCTATGTCAGTCGATTCCATTCTGTGTAGTCCTTCTCAGAATCAAAAATCTATTTTAGCTTGCATTACTTCTCTTATCCTTGAACATTTTTCTTTTATTGATATCCCACACTTTGTTCAAGATAATCTTGTGGTTATAGTTTTATGGGGAATCAATCCTTAGAAAAATCCTCTCCTTGTTCTAAATCAAATTTAGATCCAACTAAGATCTTTTCCAGTAAGGATACGACTTGAGACCAAGAATCAAGGCCAATTAGGTATATCCTATTGAGGGTGGTCTCACACAGGATAAACCATGTATCCCCATGGTCAGGAGAAAATTGAACATGTTGAAAGCATAGAAAAAGGTTGTGAATGCCATAAAAAGAGGTAGACAAGAAACTATCTTGAGGACCCTTAGAGAAGAGAAATATTTGACCAATATAAACCCATGATTTGTCTTTCCTTTAACACTCGAGGGGTAGGGGAAAACCACATATTTTCATCCCTAAAATGGCTCATTAGATCCCATATCCCAGATATAATTTTAATCTAAGAAACGATGGTTGCAATATCAAAAGCTCGAGCTAATTTTGAGCCATGCTTAATAGGCTGGTCTTTGTGCACCTTAGATGTGGAAGGCTTTTTGGGGGGCTTGATAATTGCATGTATCCCTGCATTATAGGATTTCTCTCCATCTACCTTAATGTCATCCTTCTCAGTAGAGATGGAAGTTAAAGAATTGGGTGTTCGTTTGGAGGTTTTAAATGTGTATGGCCCATACACAGATCATAAGACTTTTTTGGAATCTTTCACACCCTATGGTGCCTTTTGGGATTCTCACAACATTGTAGGTGAATATGTGAATTTAATGATTTCGATGCACGAAGTGTGGGGTTCCCACCCTTGACATGAATTACTTGGAGAATTCCTTAATTTATTCTTTGAGATTCATTCTCTGATAGATGTCGAATCGATGAAGCTTTTCCCGACTTGGAGGAACTTAGAAGGGATGAAGAGGCTATTTGAAAAATACTTGATATCTTCCTTGTATTGGAACCTTTGATAGGGATCCCATTTCTCTTGAAATAGTAGGTTTCTACAGGTGGTCTATCTGACCATTTTTCCATCATTCTAAAAATGGAGATGGAAGATCTAAATCCATCAATTTCCCTCAAATTCAATCATGCATGGTTGTTATAGGAAGATTATAAAAATATGATTGAGGAAGTTTGGGAGCCTCTTCATACAAATCCATCGTCCTCCTTTATGCACCAATTTGTTGAAAACATTTCTAGAGTAAAGGCTTCAACAAAGTTCTAGTATACTTATTTTAAGGAGAAGTCTTAAGCTCTTTTAAAAGAAATGGAGAATAAAAAAAAAATCATATGAAGAAAATTTGTCAAGAATTTTCTCAGTAGATGACATTGCTATCTTGAGATCCATTAAAATCATGTGCCAGGACCTTCTAGATAAAGAGGAAAAAACATGGTTCCTTAAGAGTAAGGCATTGTGGATTCAGGAAGGGGACAATAATACAAAGTTCTTTGATTAGTGTGTGAATCATCGTAAAAATATTAACACAATATGGCAGATCAAAAACCAAGAGGGGGATATGGTAATATATTTCAAAGAAAAAATAGAGGCAAGGGTGCACAACTTCATCTCCCTCTTCAAATATCCCCAGGGTTGTCCAATTCAGGAAATCCTCTAGATAACAAGAAAGGTTCCACAATCTATTTCCAAGGAGATGGATGAAACCCTAACAGCTAAAGTCACAAAAGGTGAAATTATGAGTGCCTTATCCTTGATGAATAAAGGGAAGAGTCAGGGCTTGAATGGATTATCGGTGGAGTTTTATACAGGTTTCTATGATCTCATCAAAGAGTATATCCTAAAAATTATTTGGGAATCCCAACAATCAGGGAAGATGCTCGAACCTTAAACTCTAATTTTATAGTTATCATTCCAAAAAAATAAAATGCCTCATCCTTCAACGACTATCGCTTGATTTCCTGTTGTAACATGATCTACAAGGTGGTTTAAAAATTGATAACTCAAAGGATTAAACCAAATTTACGTGATATTATCTTAGAAGAACAATTTGGATTCCTGCAACATTTCCAAATACACGACACAATAGCCCTAGCCCAGAAAGAAATACATGCAATCAAGCAATCCAATCTTGTTGCACTGACTCTCAAGCTAGACCTCTCAAAGGATTATGAAAAATTTATATGGGATTATTTTCTTCCGATCCTTTTATAAATGGGAATCAATTTAAATATCGTAAATTGGATAATGGGGTGCATTTATTCAATATCCTTTGTATTTTTTTTTATCAATGGTTCTCCTTCCAATATTTTTTTTTCTTCTCAAGGACTTAGACACAGATGTCCATTATCACCTTTTATCTTTATTTTGGTGGTAGAGGGTTTAATCAAGCTTATGGATGATTCCAAATTAAAAGGTGAATTGAAAGGAGTAAGGATATCTTAGACTAAATTCATCTCCCATCTTATTTTCATGGATGATGTCTTGCTCTTTGTTTCAAGGTCCTATCAAGAAATTCAGACTCTAAATCAAATCTTGGATCTATTTTTCAAAGCCACAGGAATGGAAATTAATTTTTACAAATATTATGTGATGTCGAATATTATTGCAGAAATCACGATTCCTCACTTAGAGAGCATGCTTCCTTTTCCTCGAAAGGATTTTGACACATGTTTTTGTAGAGAAAAAACTATCCTCACATTAAACCAACCAGGAAAGAGAATATAGATTCAAGTACAGAATAAATGATGAACACACAAAGTACATAAATATTTTACCCCGAAAACCCTTAACCAAGAAAACCAACATTTCTTGAGTGTCTTTCTCTCTTGTTGTCTTATTAATTCATTGAATAAATAATTACATGACTAGCCTTGGTCTACACCTAAGACACAATAAACATCCTTCTCTCTTGATTTACAATAGAATAACCTTGGATCCAATTTGTATTACATCTACATGACCTTCACGATTCTTGTAAATATTATCTTTTATAGTATTAAAATACACCTTATTTATAGGATTTACATCATGCAAAACCCTAAATAAAGGCTCCCAAAAGTGGTTACATATCCACATAGATGATTGGCTGCAATCCCACAAATCTCAGGATTCTATTACAATCAACCTCTAGTCGGTTACCACTCGACCTCCTATAGGTTGAACTTTCGACTATCTCGATTGACCACTTCAACTTTTTGGTTGATCACTTCAACCTTCAAATTAACCATAGACTCAACTTGACTTGTCGATCGATTCATTACCTAGTCGATCCACCTCGACTAGCCATTTTATTGACTATTCTTTCATTGCAAAGAATATAACAACCCAACATAATCCCACTTGTTTTATTCTTTGCTAATACAAGAGAACCTAAACTTCTATTCATAGACCCAAGGAAAAAATTCCCATTATCTCTCTACACCAACATAACTTCACAACACTCATAGACTTGGTCAACAAGTATACTATGTTTTCCAAAGTGTCTTCTTTCTCTAGCAACACCTTATAGCTTTCCACCATGTCTCTCACGAAATGGTATTGTACATCAATATGATTCATCCTAGAATGGTAAGTTAGGTTCGTTGACATGAATATTGTGCTTTTACTATCATAATTTATCTTCATAGCTTTCTTCTCAAACCCAATATCTGAACAAAGTTGATGCAACCATACTTATTCTTTGCTTGCATGAGTGGTTGTCATGTATTCAACTTTTGTTGTCGGCAAGGCTATGATCACATGTCACTTACTCATCCAACTGATTTCTCCATATAACATCTTGAACACATATCCACTGGTTGACATACATCAATCTACATCTTCGACCCATTAAACATCGACAAATCCATGTACATTTGCTTCCCTATCATTTTTAGGTTTCCCTTGGTAGCATATACCATATTCTATTGTGCCATGCAAATACCTAAACACTCTCTTGAAAGTAGTCAAGTGCTCTTTTTGAGGTGTTGACATGTATCTGCTCAATACTCCCACAACATGAGAAATATAATGTCGAGTGAAGACCATCAAATACATCAGACTACCAACAACACTAGCATAGGGAACATGTGTCATGTCCTTTATTTCTTCCTATGTATTTGGACACTATTCAACAATTATCCTTTCTCCCACAGGAATTGGTACCTTGACCGATTTTCAATCCTGCATGTTGAAATGATTCAAAATTGTTTTAATTCACTTTCTCTGATTTAACCACAGATTTATAAATACCCGTTATCTCTTAATCTCCATTCCCAGAATGGAGTTCACTACACTGAGATCCTTCATGTTGAACTTGGAGGACAACTACATCTTCACCTCCTTAAATGTGTCCAAGATGTTTCTGACTAGCAACATGTCATCGACATACAATGCTATATATATGAAATGGTCACCTTATTCCTTGGAATATACACAGTAATAAACCTTGCTTCTCACAAATCCCAAACTAAGGATGTATGTGTCAAAATTTTGGTACCACATCCTTGGTGATTGCTTTAGAACATAAAGGTATCTCTTCAATTTACACACCAGATCTTTCTTTCCCTTTACTAGAAATCCTTCAGAATTTTTCATGTAGATTTATTCTTCCAGATCCCCATTTAGGGATGTTGTATTCACATACATTTTCTCTATCTCAAGATCAAATGTTGCAGTCAAAGACATTAGTACTCTAATGGAAGTAAATTTTGAAATAGGGAAAAAAGTCTCACCAAATTCAACTCCCTCGACTTCGGAATACCCTTTCACTACCAGTTGATCTTTGAATTTCTCGACTTGACATGTTGCATTAAATTTTTTATTGAACACCCACTTGCTATCGGCAATATTCCTTCCATTAAGTTCCTTGACCAAGTCCCATGTCTCATTTTTGTGCAAGGATTCCATTTCTTTGACCATGGCATCATTTAGGAATTTACCCTCTATCGAGTTGACTACCTCTCTGACTGACTTGTGATCCTTGTCAATGGAGGATACAAATATAGAACACAAATCAAGTGGACTATACCTTCAATGGGTTTCCTTACTCATTCAGACCTCCTTACAACTGGATTCGGTTGTTCCATCTCTTCATCTGATTTAGTTGACTCATATGAATCATGTTCATCATTCCTCAATTCAAACACCAACTTCTCTAGTTCTTTCTCCATTTGAACCCCTTTAGACTTGGAAGTTCCTTTGACTTCCCTAAAGAACACATTTCAAATATACATTGTTTTCCTCAACAGTGGATCCCATAGCTTATATCCTTTCATTCCATCCTTGTAGTCGATGAAAATACACTTGAATTCCTTATTTTCCAACTTTTCCCTCTTCTCCTTGTGAACATGTAAAAATGCATCATAGTTAAAGACTTTGAGATGTGAAAGTGAAGAATTATTACCAAACCATACCTTATGTGGAGTCGATTCGACTAGCGTTGATTAAGGAGACCCATTTACCAAGTATTTTTCAATTTCAACAGCCTCTTCCCAGAATTCTTATGTGAGTCTGACACCACTTTGGATACTCCTTTCCTTATCCATCAATGTTTTATTAATTCTTTCAACAAATCCATTTTTTCATGGGGTATATGGTGTGGTATTTTCATGTGCTATGCCACACTGCTTTCAAAACTACTCAAAATCCTTTCCACATAATTCACCTCCATTATCAATTCTCAACACCTTGATCTTCTTATCTGTCTAGTTTTCCACAAGAGATTTAAAATATTTGAATTTCTTGAAAACCTCGGATTTATTCCTTGAAAAATATATCCATGTCTTCCTGGAAAAACATCTATGAAGGAAAAATAATACAAATATCCTCACAGTGAAGGGACCTGTATAGGCCCAAACACATCACTATGTATCAATTCCAGAATCCCCTTTTCCCTTGTATCTCCACATGGGAATCTAATCCGATTTTGTTTTCCATTTATGCAATGTTCACAAAAAGAAGCTTCCAAATTACAATTAGGAAAGTGTTCGACCATACCTTTGTTGGGCATAGTTTGAATTCCTTTCTCACCAATATTTTCCATCCTATAGTGTCGTAACATGGTCAGGTTGACTTGATAAAGAACAATAAAGTTGGTTGGAATTGACCGAGTCGAGTCATGTCAAATTCATAAAAAATGTTGCATCCAATCGAGTCGACACTCCCTAAAAAATTGCATAGAGTTCCAATCCAAACTCCTTTCATTAATACCATTTCTCCCCTAACCATTTTGCATGTATCGTTCTAAAATAAAGTGTTCACACCTACATCACTCATTTTTTCTTGCAGATATCATATTTCTTTCCAAACCTGGAAAATATAGCACACTTGGAAGGGTCCTACTTCTCCCATCTTGCAATATCATTTAGGATATTCCTTGTCCAACAATTTTGGTTGTCAAGCCATCCCCCAAGAATACATATGCTCCTTCATATCTCTCAAATTCATGGAAAAATTCTCCATGGGATGTCATATGAAAGGATGCACCGATGTCAATCAACTAAACGTCATGACTCGACTATGTATTGGTCGTCACCAGATACACATTGCCTCCTTTATCCAGAGTATTCTTTCTCTCAGTCGACTACTTATTGTTGAATCCTAGAGTGATCTTGACTAGTTTCAACTTGCAGTTTATATTGTAGTGACCAACTTCAACATATTTTCATCATCTTGTCCTCGACTAAACTAGGGATTTAGAGCTACCCTTTGACTTAGATTTTCTACCGAAGAATTTTCCTTATCTCTATTGATCAAGCAACCTCTCACCCTCAAGACATATTTAGTTGATCCTTCCATGTTCTTCCGTCTCATTTTTTTTGACAACAGAGATGAAGCCATGTATTCAAGAATTAATGTGGTATAATTACTCCTTATAGGCATGAATAAGTTAACCCAGGAGTTTGGAAAAGAACACAATAGGATAATACATTTATCCTCCTCAGGGATTTTAATATCCAAAGATAATGACTGACTTATTACAATATTGAATGCATTCAGGTGCTTTGTTACTAAGATCCCATTACTCATCCTCAGAAGATATAATTTCTTACTAAGGAACAACTTGTTTACCAGGGATTTCGACTGGTACAAGCTCCCCAACTTGTCCCATAGTTTATTTTCAAAGTATTCACATGAGACATCCAACAATACCAAATCTGAAAGACAAATTTGAAATGTACTCCTTTCCCTTCTCTCGAGTTTCTCCCATTGTTCCCTCAACATACCTGTAGGAATGGTTCTGAGACTTACAATTTTCCAATTTTCTCGATCTACAAGAAGATCTTCGATCTTAAGCTTCCAAAGATCAAAATTTTGGCCATTGAATTTTTCAATCTCTATCCTCGAAATTCTTGCCATTATTTCAAGAAAAAATTTAAACATCACTAACTTACAACTCCCACTAGACCTAGGCTTATCTTAGATCCAAGATCTGCTTAACCTTGCTATGATTCAAATGTATCAAAACAACTCTGATACCACATGTACAAAAAACTAATCCTCACACTAAACCAACCAGGAAAGTGAAGAAATAATCATGCTCAAAATAAATGACAAACACATACACTACACATATATTTTATCATGGAAATCCTTAACTGGGAAAACCAACATTCCTTGAGCATCATTCTATCTTGTTGTCTTATTCATTCATTGAATAAAGAGTTACATGACTAACCTTGGTATACACCTAAGACACAATTGTCATCCTACTCTCTTTCTTTACATAAGAACAAACCTACATCCTATTCGACTTGCATCTACATGACCTTCACAATTATTCTAAATATTAGCTTTTACATTATTTCAACACACCTTATTTATAGGATTTATAGCATGCAAAATTGTAAATCATGGCACCCAAAAATGGTTACGTGTCCATGAAAATGATTGGTTGCAATCCTACAAACCTTGGGATTCTATTACAGTCAACTACCAGTCGAGTATTATTCAACTACCCATTCGACCTCCAATCGACTACCACTCAACCTCCTATTGGTTGAACTTTTGACATGCCCAATCGACCTCTTTGAATTTCCAATTGATCACTTTGACCTTCGACTTAATAATCAAATTGACTTGACTTTTCAGTCGATTCATTACCCAATCGATTCACCTCAACTAGATAGTTGATTTGTTATATTATTTGTAGTGAAATTACAGTCAATCAACTGGCTAGTCGAGGTGGATTGATTGGGGTAATGAATCAACCGACAAGTCCGTTCGAGTCGATGGTTAATTCAAAGGTTGAAGTGATCAATCATAAAGTTGAATTTTGAGGTGGTCGATTGGGAAGGTATAAAGTTAAACCGACAAGAGGTCAATATGAGGTTGAGTGGTAGTTGAATGGAGACCGACTGAGTAGTCGACTAGTAATCGACTTAGATAACAAAATCTTGAGATTCATTGGATTGTAGCAAATAATCTATGTGGATGTGTAATCATTTTTGGGTTACATGATTTAGGTTTTTTCATGTTGTAAATCCTATAAACAAGGTGTGTTGTAATACTATAAAATCTAATGTTTAGAAGAATTGTGAAGGTCATGTAGATGTAAGCCAAATTGGCTGCAGGGTTGTTCTTGTGTAAAGCAAGAGAGTAGGATGATGACTGTGTCTTAGGTGTAGAACAAGGTTATTCATGTAACTCTTTATTAAATGAATGAATAATACAACAAGAGAGAAAGACACTCAAGGAATGTTGGTTTTCCCATTTAAGGGTTTTCTGGGTAAAATCTTTGTGTAATGTGTGTGTTTGTCATTTATTTTGTGCTTGAATTTGTCTTCTCTTGTTGGTTGTGGAGCCTTATTATCTTCATGACTCAGAGGTCTTTGTTTTCATATGTTCTTATACCCCATGAATAATTTACACCACAGAATAATGTACACTCCTCCACGTGGGGGAGTGCAGAGGGGGGTTACCCCCTCTGCGGGGTTCGGGGGTAAGAAAGCCCTTGAAGGAAAAATTGCCTTGTAAATGTATATTTTAATTTCATTGTAAATTTTGACCATTCATTATAAGGTCACAGATCTAATGAAAAAAATTATGTTAGGGTTTTTCCCCCTATAAGGCAACCCTATTTTATGAGGGAAATGTATTTCGGCTATGCATGATTGCAAATATTGTATTCTGAATGAGGAGACTGTGAGAGAAAGAAGAGGAAGTTACAATGAGTGTGTTGTAGGTTGTATCCCTTCATTTGCTGGATAATAATAAAGGAAGGAAACAAAAATTTCTCCGGTGGACATAGCCCACACTGGGTGAACCACATATCTGTGTCTATATTGTATTATGTATCTTATGTGTTTTATTTATGTATTTATTTTATTTTATTGCTCTGTGATCCTGTTTTTCTAACAACTGGTATCAGAGCGAAAGGTAACTCATAGGAAAAGAAGGGTCTTGGTTCGAGTGGGAGCAATGGCGGAAGATGGAAAGTTTAGGGTCGAGAAATTTAGCAGCCAAAACTACCAGTTATGGAAGATGCAGATAGAAGATTATTTATATCAGAAGGATCTATTCCTACCATTGGATGGAATAAAAAAGAAGTCGACGGACATGAAGGATGAAGAATGGGAGGTTCTTGACAAAAGGGCACTAGGAACGATACGACGGAGCCTGGCAGCTTTGGTGGCTTTCAATATTTCGAAAGAAAAGACAATGAAGGAGCTGGTGGAAGCATTGGCTAAAATGTATGAAAAACCCTCGACGTCCTATAAGGTATTTCTAATGAAGAGATTATTTAATATGAATATGTCAAAAGGTGGGTTTGTTGCAGATCATTTAAATGAATTTAATGTGGTTACTAATCAACTAAGTTCTGTAAAAGTGGACTTTGATGATGAGGTCAGGGCTCTTCTATTATTGTGCTCATTGCCAGAAAGCTGGAACAACTTGGTCATGGTTATAAGTAACTTTGTCTCTGCTTCAAATACTTTAAAATTTGATGATGTTGTTGGTGTTATCCTTAGTGAGTAAATGCAATGAAAAAACATAGGTGAGACATTAGGTAATGCGTTAAATATGGAGAATGGGGGAAGACAAAAGGATAGAGGAAAGGGATCAACAAACCAAGGGAATTCTAGGAAGGGCAGATCCAAATCCATATTTGGAAAGATATAGTGCTGGAATTGTGGGAAGAAAGGACATCTGAAGAAAGACTACAGAGTTCCAAAGAAACAAAGAGATGGACATCAGGAGAAAAACCAGTAATCAAATGTAACAGGTGATGTGTTACAAGATGCTTTGATTCTTTTTGTAGATAATATTTCTAAGTCTTGGGTAGTAGATTTAGGGGCTTCATTTCATGCCACACCCCATAGTAAACATTTTCTAGATTATGTTCAAGGTGATTTTGGACAGGTTCATTTGGGTGATGATGTACCATGCAAAATTGTTTGAATGGGAAAGGTAAAAATAAAGTAAAGCAATGGAAACCAATGGTTGTTGAAAGAGGTAAGACATGTTCCAGATCTAAGGAAAAATATAATTTCAACAGGGCAGTTGGAAAGTGAAGGTTTTATATCCATGTTTACAGATAATGTGTGGAAGGTCACCAAAAGATCATTGGTGATAGAAAAAGGAGAGAAGGTATGTACATTTCATTTATTTAGTGGTAATACTTACTCTTCTATATATTTAGATTCTGCAGGGGTGGATACAACACTGTGGCATCATAGGATTGGACACATGAGTGAGAAGGGGATGCAAATACTTCACAAAATAAATTTGTTTCCAGATCTTAAAAAAAATGATTTGGATTTCTGTGAGCATTGTGTTTATGGAAAACATAAGAGAGTCAGATGTATTAGAGTCAGAAAAGAAAATAAGAGTGAAAGGTTAGAGCTTGTGCATACATATGTATGGGGAACAACTCAGGTATCATCTCTTGGTGCCTCTCATTATTATGTTACTTTTATTGATGATGCAATTAGAAAAACTTGAGTTTATTGGATTCGACAAAAATCTGATGTTTTTGATACTTTTAAGAAATGGAAATCTTTGGTTGAGAATGAGATAGGAAAAAGGTTGAAGTGTCTCAGATAAAAAAATGGAGGTGAATATTACAACAAGGAGTTTGATGATTACTGTTCATACCATGGGATTCATAGAGAGAAGATGGTTCCAGGAACACCACAAGGAAATGGTGTGTCAGAAAGGATGAACAAGACAATCATGGAGCGTGCAAGGAGTATGAGATTGCATGTTGGTTTGCCCTTACAATTCTAGACAGATACTGTAGGTACTGTAGTTTACTTAATAAACAGAGGACCTTCAAGCTATTTGGATGGTAGAATTCTAGAGGAGGCATGGACATGTAAAAAGGTAAACTATTATTTTTTTAAGACTTTCGGTTGTGAATCATTTGTCCATATTGATAAAGAAAATCGAACAAAGCTTGAGGAAAAATCCAAGAAGTGTACCTTTATTGGATACAATGTTAATGATTTTGGTTATCTCTTATGGGACTATGAAAATAACATAATCATTAGGAGTAGAGATGTCATATTCAATGAGAAGGTCATGTACAAAAATCAGTTGCAGGGAAAGAAACAGGAAAAAGAAAAACCAAAATACACAATGCTTGATGAGATCACTGAAAAATAAATTTTAAATGAACTAGAAAATCAAAATGTACAACAACATGAGCAAAATGTACCTCAAACTCCTGTAAGTGTTGTTAGAATATCTACCAGGTTAAGTAGACTCCCTGAATGATACTCTCATTCATTGTATTATTTATTGTTAACTGATTTTGGTGAACCAGAATGTTATGAAGAGGCAATGCAGGTAGACACCGAAAAGAAGTGGGAGCAAGGAGTGAAAGAGGAAATGGATTCCCTAGTAAATAACCAGACTTGGGATTTGGTTTAGTTTCCTGTAGAAAAAAGAGCATTACATAATAAATGGGTTTACAAGTTGAAGGAAGAAGATGGAGGCAAAAAGCGATATAAGGATAGACTTGTTGTAAAGGGGTTTGCACAAAATAAAGGTATAGATTTTGATGAAATATTTTCTCGTTTTGCTAAAATGACTTCAATTGGGACTATTTTAACTCTTGTGGCGGTAGAAGTTTTGTATCTTGAACAATTAGATGTAAAAACAACTTTTCTCCATGGGGATTTGGAGGAAGAAATTTATATGTAGTAGCCACAGGGGTATGAGGTCAAAGGGACGATAATTTGGTATGCAGGTTGAAGAAGATATTGTATGGCCTAAAGCAAGCTCCAAGGCAGTGGTATGAAGTTTGACAGGTTTTTGACAGAACAAGGTTATAGTAAATGTCATTCTGATCACTGTGTTTATTTTAAAAGGCTAGAAAATGGAAGCTATATTATCTTGCTATTTTATATAGATGAGATGCTTGTTGCAGGGTCTAATATGCAGGATATAAATGTGCTCAAGAATAAATTAGATAATTCATTTGCGATGAAGGATTTGGGTGCTGCAAAGAAAATCCTTGGTGTGAGAATAACAAGAGACATGAAAAATCACAAATTGACATTGTCTCAGGGTGCGTACATAGAGAAGGTGTTGGAGAGGTTTAGAATGCAGATGCAAAACCAATTAGTACACCTCTGGACAACCATCTCAAATTAACTAAGGAAATGTGTCCCAAGACACAGGAGGAGATATAATACATATCTAGGGTCCCTTATTCATCAACAGTTGGAATCTTGATGTATGTAATGGTTTGTACAAGACCAGATATTGCACATGCAGTGAGAGTTGTGAGTAGGTATATGAACAATCCATGTAAAGAACATTGGGAGGCAGTAAAGTGGATTCTCAGATATTTGAGAGGTATTGCTACTCATGCATTATGTTTTGAAGGTTCAGACATTGTTCTAAAGGGATATGTTAATTCAGATATGGCAGGTGATAAAGACAACATGGGGAACACCACATGCTATGTTTTTACTGTAGGTGGAACAACAATAAGTTGGATTTCAAAACTGCAAAATGTTGTTGCACTTTCAACAACAGAAGCAGAGTATGTTGCTGCTACAAAGGCTAGTAAAGAAATGATTTGGTTACAGAGGTTTATGGAGGAATTGGGAAAGAAGCAGGAGAATAGCAGATTGTACTGTGACAGTGAGAATGCCATTCATCTTGCAAAGAACTCAAATTTCCATTAGAATACTAATCATATACAGATCAGATACCATTTCATATGATCCATCTTGGAAGATGGACATTTGAAGTTGGAAAAGATACACACTAGCCAAAATCCTCTAGACATGTTAACAAAGGGAGTAACTAGGGAGAAACTGAGTCCCTGCTTAGTTTCATTTGGTATTCAAGAATGGAGAAGAAGAT
The DNA here is from genome assembly GCA_009831015.1 of Picea engelmannii. Lineage (NCBI taxonomy): Eukaryota > Viridiplantae > Streptophyta > Pinopsida > Pinales > Pinaceae > Picea > Picea engelmannii. Next base: position 181,978 of record ML790166.1, on the reverse strand, counting down.
GAGAAATTTTCCAGGTCCAAGAAGGATCATAGTCCAACATATACAACGGCGGTGGAGTTGTTGAGATCAATCTCCAAGTGGGAGATTGTTGGTTGTGGAGCCTGATTATCTTCCTGATTCAAAGGTATTTGTTTTCAGTCATTCTTATACCCCATGAAGACTTTACACCCTGAAATAATGTACACTCCTCCATGCGAGGGAGTGCAGAGGGGGCTTACCCCTTCTCTGGGGTCCGGGAGCAAGCAGGCCCCTGAAGGAAAAATTTCCTTGTAAATGTATATTGTAATTTCATTGTAAATCTGGACCATTCATTATAAGGTCGTAGATATGGCGGTAGAAGTTATGTTAGATTTGTTTTCCCTAGAAGGAAACCCTCTTTTATGAGGGAAATGTATTGTGGCTATGCATCATTGCAAATATTGTATTTTGAGTGAGGAGACTGTGAGAGAAAGAAGAGGAAGTTACAGTGGGTGTGTTGTAGGTTGTATCCCTTCATTTGATGGATAATAATAAAGGAAGGACCTGGAAATTTATCTGGTGGACGTAGAACACACTGGGTGAACCACGTATATCCGTGTCTCTATTGTATTGTGTATCTTCTGTGTTTTATTTCCGCATTTATTTTATTTTATTGCTCCGTGATCCTATTTTTCTAACAATTGGTATTAGAGCGAAAGGTAACTCACAGGAAAAGAGGGTTTCTGGTTCAAGTGGGAGAAATGGGGGAAGATGGAAAATTCAAGGTCGATAAATTTAATGACCAAAACTACCAATTATGGAAGATGCAGATGGAATATTATTTATATCAGAAGGATCCATTCCTACCATTGGGTGGAATAACAAAGAAGTTGATGACCATTAAGGATGAAGAATGGGAGGTTCTTGACATAAATGCACGAGGAACGATATGACTGAGCCTGGAAGCGTCGGTGGCTTTCAATATTTCGAAATAAAAGACAACGAATGAGCTAATGGACGCATTGGATAAACTACATGAAAAACCCTCGACATCCAATAAGGTGTTTCTAATGAAGAGATTATTTAATATGAATATGTTAGAAGGTGGGTCTGTTGTAGATAATTTAAATGAATTTAATACGGTTACTAATAAACTAAGTTATGTAAAAGTGGACTTTGATGATGAGGTCAGGGCTCTTCTAATATTGTGCTCATTTACAGAAAGTTGGGATGACTTGGTCATGGTTGTAAGTAACTTTGTCTCTAGTTCAAATACTTTAAAATTTGATGATGTTGTTGGTGTTATCCTTAGTGAGTAAATGCGACTAAAAAGCACAAGTGAGACTTCAGGTATTGCATTAAACATGGAGAGCAGGGGAAGACAAAAGGATATAGGAAAGGGCCTAGGGAACCGCATGAATTCTAGGAAGAGTGGATCCAAATCCAGATTTGGAAAGATAAAGTGTTGGAATTGTGGGAAAAAAGGACATCTGAAGAAAGACTGCAGAGCTTCAAATAAACAAAGAGATGGACAGTAGGAGAAAAATCATGAAGCAAATGTAACAGGTAATGTTTTACAAGATGCTTTGATTCTTTTTGTAGATAATATTCATGTGTCTTGGGTAGTAGATTAAGGGGCTTCATTTCATGCTACACCCCATAGGAAACATTTTCTAGATTATGTTCAAGGTGATTTTGAACAGGTTCATTTGGGTGATGATGCACCATGGAAAATTGTTGGAATGGGAAAGGTAAAAATAAATCAAAGCAATGGAAACCAATGGTTGTTGAAAGAGGTAAGACATGCTCCAAATCTAAGGAAAAATCTAATTTCAACAGGGAAGTTGGAAAGTGAAGGTTGTATATCCATATTTACAGATAAGGTGTGGAAGGTCACCAAATGATCATTTGTGATAGAAAAAGGAGAGAAGGTAGGTACATTGTATTTATGTACTGGTAATACTTACTCTTCTATATCTTTAGCTTCTACATGAGTGGATACAACACTGTGTCATCATAGGCATGGACACATGAGTGAGAACGAGATGCAGATACTTCACAAAAGAAATTTGTTGCCAGATATTAAACAAATTGATTTGGATTTTTGTGAGCATTGTGTTTATGGAAAACATGAGCCAGATTTCTCAGAGTCAGAAAATAAAAGAGTGAAAGGCTAGAGTTTGTGCATACAGATGTATGGGGACCAACTGAAGTATCATCTCTTGGTGGATCTTGTTATTATATTACTTTTATTGATGATGCAACTAGAAAAACTTGGGTTTATTGCATTACATAAAAATCTGATGTTTTTTTATAGTTTTAAGAAATGGAAATCTTTGGTTGAGAATGAGACAGGAAAAAGGTTCAAGGGTCTCAGATCAGACAATGGAGGTGAATATTGCAGCAAGGAGTTTGACGATTATTGTTCATACCATGGGATTCGTAGAGAGAATATGGTTCCAAGAACACCACAAGAAAATGGTGTGTCAGAAAGGATGAACAAGACAATCATGGAGCGTGCAAGGAGTATAATATTGCATGTTGGTTTTCCCTTATAGTTATGGGAAGATGTTGTAGATACTGATATTTACTTAATAAACAAAGGACCTTCAAGCTATTTGGATGGTATAATTCCAAAGGAGGCATGGATAGGTAAAAAGGTAAACTATTCTTTTTTGAAGACTTTTGATTGTGAATCATTTGTCCATATTGATAAAGAAAATAGAGCAAAGCTTGAGGAAAAATCCAAGAAGTGTACCTTTATTGGATACAGTGTTAATGATTTTGGTTATCGCTTATGGCATTATGAAAATAACAAAATCATTAGAAGTAGAGATGTCATATTCAATGAGAAGGTAATGTACAAAGATCAATTGTAGGGAAAGAAACAGGAAAAGGAAAAACCATAATACATAGTGCTTGATGAGATCACTGAAAACGAAATTCCAAAGGAACCAGAAAATAAAAATGTACAAAAACACGAGCAACAAGTACCTCAAACTATTGCAAGTGTTTTTATAATATCTACCAAGTTAATTAGACCCCATAAATGATACTCTCCTTCATTGTATTATTTATTGTTGATTGATTCTTGTGAGCTAGAATGTTATCAAGAGGCAATGCAGGTAGACACCAAAAAGAAGTGGGAGCAAGGAATGAAAGAGGAAATGGATTCCCTGGTAAATAACCAGACTTGGTATTTGGTTCTGTTGCCTCGAGGAAAAAGATCATTACATAATAAATGGGTTTACAAGTTGAAGGAAGAATATGGAGGCAAAAAGCGATACAATGCTAGACTTGTTGCAAAGGGGTTTGCACAAAAGAAAGGTATAGATTTTTATCAAATATTTTCTCCTATTGTTAAAATGACTTCAATTAGGAGTATTTTAAGTCTTGTGGTAGTAGAAGATTTTTATCTTGAACAGTTAGATGTAAAAACAACTTTTCTCCATGGGGATTTGGAGGAAGAGATTTATATGCAGCAACCATAGGGGTATAAGGTCAAAGGGAAGGAGAATTTGGTATGCAGGTTGAAAAATATCTTGTATGGCCTAAAGAAAGCTCCAAGGCAGTGGTATTTGAAGTTTGACATGTTTATGATGAAACAATGTTATAGTAGATGTTATTCATATCACCGTGTTTATTTTAAAAAGCTAGAAAATGGAAGCTATATTATCTTGCTATTGTATGTAGATGACATTCTTGTTGCAGGGTCTAATATGCAGGATATAAATGTGCTCAAGAAGAAATTAGCTAATTCATTTGCGATGAAGGATTTGGGTGCTGCAAAGAAAATCCTTGGTATGAAAATAACAAGAGACATGAAAAATTGCAAATTGACATTGTCTCAGGGTGAGTACATAGAGAAGGTGTTGGTGAGGTTTAGAATGCAAAATGAAAAACCAATTAGTACACCTTTGCCCAGCCATTTCAAATTAACTAAGTAAATGTGTCCCAAGGCATAAGAGGATATAGAATACATATCCATGGTCCCTTATTCATCAACAATTGGCAGCTTGATGTATGTGATGGTTTGCACAAGACCGGATATTGCACATGCAGTGGGAGTTGTGAGCAAGTATATGAACAATCCAGGTAAAGAACATTGGGAGGCAGTAAAGTGGATTCTCAGATATTTGAGAGGTATTTCTACTCATTCATTATGTTTTGAAGGTTCAAACATTGTTCTATAGGGATATGTTGATTCAGATATGACAGGTGATAAAGATAGCAAGAGGAGCACCACATAGTATGTTTTTACTATAGGTGGAACAACAGTAAGTTGGATTTTGATACTGAAAAAGGTTGTTTCACTTTCAATAGCAAAAACATAGTATGTTGCGTCTACAGAGGCTAGTAAAAAAATGATTTGGTTACAAAGGTTTATGGAGGAATTGGGAAAGAAGCAGTAGAATAGCAGGTTGTACTATGACAATGAGAGTTCCATTCATATTGAAAAGAACTTGGCCTTCCATTCGAATACTAAGCATATAAAACTCAGGTACCATTCCATATGATCCATCTTGGAAGATGGACATTTGAAGTTGGAAAAGATACAAACTAGCCAGAATCTTGCAGACATGTTAACAAAGGGAGTAGTCGGGGAGAAACTGAGTTCCTGCTTAGTTTCAGTTGGTCTTCAAGAATGAAGGCGAAGATGAGAATTTTTCCAAGTCCAAGAAGGATCATAGTCCAACATATACAACAACGATGGAGTTGTTGAGATCAGTCTCTAAGGGAGAGATTGTTGGTTGTCAAGACTGATTATCTTTCTGATTCAAAGTTCTTTGTTTTCAGTCATGTTTATACCCCATGAAGACTTTACACCCCAGAAGAATGTACACTCCCCCACACAAGGGAGTTCAGAGGGGGGTTACCCCCTCTGCGGGGTCCGAGGGCAAGCGAGCCCCCAAAGGAAAAATTTCCTTGTAAATTTATATTGTGATTTCATTATAAATCTAGACCGTTTAGTATAAGGTCGCATATCTGGTGGTATAAGTTATGTTAGGGTTTTTTTCCCTAGAATGCAACCCTATTTTATGAGCGAAATGTATTGTGACTACACATCATTGTGAATATTATATTCTGAGTGAGGATACTGCGAGAGAAAGAAGAGGAAGTTACAACGAGTGTGTTGTAGGTTGTAGCCCTTCATTTGCTAGATAATAATAAAGGAAGGACCTGGAAATTTATCTGGTGTACGTAGCCCACACTGGCTGAACCACTTATATCTATGTCTCTATTGTATTGTGTATCTTCTGTGTTTTATTTCCGCATTTATTTTATTTTATTGCTCCGCTATCTTGTTTTTCTAACATCTCTTTCCTAGTCGGTTTAGTGTGAGGATTATTTTTATCTATAGTTATAAGTATCTTTGATTTTTCCTGAAGCCAAATTCATACATATTCACTTACTAGATTTAGCTCTACATTAAGGTTGAGGCCCAAATTTCCTTGTGGGTAAACAAATTGTCTCGACGAGAACGCCTAGTCCTTTGAAATCAATATTGGAAATTATTCCAATCTACTATATTTCCATTACAAGTGTGCCACAATTCATTGTCACTAAAATAGGAAGAATATCTTTCAATTCTTGCAGTCAGGAAATTGTTTAAAGGAAAAAATATCATTGGTTGAATGGTAAATAATTGCTTTGCCAAAAACACTTGGGGGATGGGACCTTAAAAACATATACATGTTTATCAAATCCATAGCATCCAGGAGTCTATGGAGACTCACTCACAAAAATTCTCTATGGGGAAAGGTTACGAGAATAAAATACCTCGACGAATTATTAATGGAAGAGTGTTATAGGGTGCCACAAAAATATTTTAAAAATGGTTCAATTGTATGGAAGGATTTGTTGAATGCATTTCCACAAATTGGTATCTAGATCGTGTGGAAAGTGGGAAACAAAAGGAACTTAAGGATATGGAAAGACCCATGGTTGGGAGCAAGTGAAGATTTTCTCTTTTCATACCAACTTGTCCAATCTATTCATAATGCAAGCATATTTTCTCTTGCAGATGCCCCAGGGAAAACCCCTCAAGAATGGGGTCATACTGGATGGAAATTAGACTAAGATTTTGGTTTGAGAGGGGAATATGCGACGAAGTGGTGCAATTACATCAATAAACTATGTGCCAATTTCATAAGGATATCAGATGATGTTGAAGATTCATTATCTTGGTCAAAAAATCTTGGCACGTGATACTTTACTACAAAATTGGGATATAATGTACAAATTGAATCTTGGTTTATGGAAGAAAATAAATGGTGGTGGGAATACATTTGGAAACTTCATGCCCCCCTAAAATGTAAAATTGTAATTTGGATAGCTATCAACAATAAAATCCTAATGTGGGATAATGGAAACAAAAGGGGATGGTCAGGTCCCAACATATGTGATTTATGTAAATCTGATACAGAATCTATCACTCATTTATTTGTCTCTTGTCCTTATGGAGTATAGGTTTGGATGATTTTTGTGCCTTCTCTATCTCCAAATATAGCATGGAACAAACATAATATAGAGGACATTGTGCTAGGATGGAATCAAGACATTTTTGTTAAATCCTATGGTGTCTTTTCTTGTTTTATGGTCTATGCTATTTTGTGGGCCCAAAATTCTAGCATATTTCAGGATAAGGAAATTCCCCCAAAAGTAACAACGGGCCTAATTGAAAAGTTATCCAAGGAATATAAGCATGAGAAAAAACATACAAATAACATAGTTCTAGTTATGTCGTAGATGAATTCAGAAGTTCTATGGGGATTCTTTGATGAAGTGAGCTAAGGATATTTGACCAGCTGTGGTGTAGGAGTAGTGTTATTCAAAAAACAATATCACTATTTTCACATCTGATATGCTCCATAAAGGGGTTCAAACATACAAGTAGAATTTTATGCTTTATAGAATCTTCTTAACTTCACTTTAAAATGAGGCAAAAATAAATGACAGGTTATAGAAGATTAAAAAATTGTGATCGATTGGGCATGCAAGAAAATTGTGGTTGGAAATGCTTTTCTCTATCCCCTTTTGTAGGACATTAAAAAATTCATTCAATCCTTCCAAGGGATATCCTTTAGGCATGTATACAGAGAGATCAACCAAAAAATGGACGAGTTGTCAAAGAAGGTCCTATCTCTGCGCCCCGGATCCTTTGGATTTTATGAATTCTGGAATGGAATGGAACGAGAAGACATGAAATTCAATCTTAAAACTTTTTATGTTGTCAGTTAGTTCTATGTTTTTCAACACTACATAATCCGAAATGAACAAGTATGTTTGAACATATGGTCCTTTGTAAAGGCAAAAAGCATTAAGAATTTTAAAATCTAAAGACTCTCTACATGACACATGTGGGGGTACAATCTTTTTTTGGTTTTTTTATAGGGAGGCTTCAAGCATCCCGATTTTTTTATCAATCCTTTGGACATAAATATGTATAATATGACATGATTATAAATATTTTTTTCTAAGGAAAAAAAGTCTTTTAACTCATCAAAACTATGATGATTTAGGAATGCTTCTTTTAAATATTTTCAAGCTCAGACATACAATTCTAAATCAAACCAAATAATTGCTTACCTTTCTTAATGTCCTATAGACCAAATTTAATCTCAATGGACATTAATCATCAATATAATTATTTTTATTTATTTTATGAACATTTTTAATCTTAAAACACTATAAACATTATCATTAAAATTAAAAATTAAACTGTTTTAATATATTTGCAATAATTTGTCGAATCTCTCTAGTGTGATTGGTTTTGAAGGGTTTCATTTGTAGGGAGACTCGGGTTTGAAACATGTTGTATTCAAGAGGAGAAACCTTAAAAAAATCATCCAGCTAATGGTTGGTGTGGCCTAGGTCAAGTGTGATCCTTGGGTGATTTTGACAGCTTAGATGCCCATGGTTCGCATTTTCTTAGCCAAAGGCCAGTCCTGCAGGTCACAAAAATGCTAGAAATACACACACACACACAAAATAATTCAATTAGTTATTACAATGTAAGGTGTTTCCTCTCATAGAAGTGGATGTACATATTTGACTACTAAGTTTCCCTCTTCCATTTGATTTCATTTAGATGACTATCGGTGCACACCATGTCATTAGATTTATTAAATTGTTATCATTATGGATTTTATGTCCATGGATGTGCTATTTTTACACAACATGCCATCGATGGGATTGAAACCATCGTTGCGAGGGTTTGGAATATCCATTTGGGATGCACCACCCATGTCCCTCTTGGCACAAAATTAATCAGACCAGGGTTCTTCTCAGGTTACCAACAAAAGGTATCGTGTAGTCTAGAGCACTGACATTTTCATCTCCTCCGAAGAGAAGAAGTCTCACCCGAAGTGAAACCAAGACAAAAGGATAGGGAAGGGAAAGGAGACTTCTTAGGTGGGTTCACAGAACCTTCAAGATTCATCCGGATATTGCACAAGACAAACTAACTACAGATCATATCTGAGCCCATACATACAGGAACTGAAGCTACTTATGTTGCGAAAAACATTCATGCGCATAAACATCATGTGGAACTTATGAAGCATAAAGAAGTATTGTAAATATACAATGCAAAAGTATAAACCCAAAATGACACAACATATTTTGAAATATAATATCCTTATTCATATATTATCTTCAGATATTTCTCAGTTACAACCTCATAGATACAACATAATTCTCTGTTACAGACTCCTGGCTCTGGACCCATGTCACAGAGATCTATCTCCCAAAATGGTGTACAGATTACATTTACAGAACTCAAACCTGACCTAGTAATACTAAAAACAACAAGGGAAGAACCCTTTTACAATCATGAGTGAACCCTTTTACAATCATATTCATCCCATATATATAAGCTAAGTATTGTCTTCTGACTTTGAGATCACATGCTTTCTTGTTCTGATGTAACTGATTTTTCCTTGCTAGCGTTGCGCTGTCCTTTTCGCAACTGATTTCTATTACTTCTCCTTGCTCTACTATCCAACTTCTTCGGTATCCTGTGAAACTCGTACTAGACCAAAATTGGGACCGTATTCCTTCTTGCGCAACTTCTAATTCAAAAATGAAGGGCCCAATAAGCTCCGACCACAAGCCTTGACTCACCCTCGAGTCAAGTACTTGGTTCTTTCGCAGCTTTCAGGAGCAACTATTTCTTTCCCTTATCCTCCTTTTCCTCTTTCATTTTCTCTTCTGCTTGCACTTTCTCTTCTTCTACCTCTTTAAATGAAGGGCCCAACTCTGGGACCAAATACAAGGTCCTCTTCTTAACTTCTTGAAAGCTCCCAACTTTATCCTACCATTTCTTGGCAAGGAGTGAGGCCTCGACGATGAACTCTTGGGTCACATCTGTAATACATTCCTTTGGCTTGGATGGGACCAAAGAGTTCCATTCAAAATCTGTTGTTGCATTAAATTGATGCATTTTCATATAAATTGTCTGAATGACAGGTCGAAAGTCACGTAGCTCCTTCTTAGCTATGGATTGCGCCTCAAATAGAGCGTTCAACTCATTGTCCACTTGTTTAATCTGATCAAAATTCTGTTGTTTCTCCAATGGATCCATCGTAGCCGCAACTTATTCATTCATCACCTGGATTCTAGTGTGTATGTCGTCCAAAGTCTGGTTGCGCTTAGCGATGATGCCCATCTAATCGTTGACTTCTCTGAAAATATTTGTGCACTTAGTTGTTCACTTGTGTAGTGCTTCTTGGGAATTGTTTCCTTCTAGCACTATATTCTCCATCTTCTCCTGCAGCATCCGAGTTTGTTGCTCTGCTTCCTTATAGGTCTTCCGCAACTTCACTTCCAGATTATCGGTGCGAATGGCCAATTGTGACCATGCTCCTTGGAGTAGTTCAATCTGATGCTCTGGCTCTCCTGCATCACTACATTATGGCAGTTGGGGTGCGAACTTCCAAATTTCTAGCCAAGCTTCAATAAGCCTTTCCTAAACTCTTTCTATTCTATGCTCGACCTGGATCTTTATGTGTTCTTCAAATTTCCTGCACGCTTGTGCAAGCAATGCTTCCTCCCTTGCGAACTCTGCAGACCTCTTGGCCTGTTGGATCCTTAGCTCCAGTTGATCAGTTGATGCTCTCATCATTCCAACTAAGTGTGTTGTTGTCTACTGTGAAAGGTTAGCAGATGAAGGGGTTGTGTCCCTGGGTGCTTGGACCTGCAGTGGAATTCCACTGCTCATTGAATGTTATAAATGAGTCTCTACCTCCTCCTCTTCTATGCGTGGTCTTGTCACAAGCCTCAACCTCAACATTGATGGCAGGAGTGTCAGAACTTATGCTATGTCTAGGTAGAGTTGCAACAACTCTGTGCACTGTTGAGGGTTTTGGAGAACTAGCTCCATCTTCTCCTACGCTGATGTTGCACTTTTCCTTGACGTCGATTCTAGTTCCTTTTGAACCTATGGTAGCTCCACCTCTTTTCATGCCTCTACTTCTGGAGTTGCGCTTCCCATGGCACCCTCAACCTTGGTCGTTGAGGAAGTGTGTTGGGGACTTTGAAATTGTGGATCCTCTACCGTTTGAGTGTCCTTTTTTTCCCCAAAAGGTACGATCTGCTGGTCCTGGGCATTAGGGTTCGGGCCAGTCAGTTGTAGTCTCTTCTCCTGTACTTCTGGATTTGGACCAGGAAATTTTGTTCTCTACTCGGGTAACTCTGGACTTGTTTCTGGGAGTTCTAGCTCAAGTAGTTTTGGGGGATCGAGATGCATGGGATTTGGATCAGTGGTTTGGGGTGGACTGGTGGTTTTTGGGGGTGGTGACTAGGGTTGTGGTGGTGATGGAGGTTGCTCGATGACAATGGTGGATGGATGGGTGTCAGGATTAGGGTCATCCTGAATATGTATGATGGGGGTTGCACGAACCACTGAGCGAGTGTGGGGGAAACATATGAAATAGGTTGGGGGTTAAGAAATTTGCTTGGTGAGACCCATGTTCTGAACTTCTTATCCACTAGTTTTGTAATGAACGTAATGCTCAAGATTTCGTTGACATCCTTACCATTCAACAGGGCTTACTCTAGAAGTTGCAGGAATATCGACATTGTTCTTTTCTTCCGCTCTAGTGGTTGCGTCTCCTCCTCCTCCTCAAAGTCAGTCTATTTCAGAGCTTATTTCTTCTACACCTCTGAGCCTAAGCTCGATCCTACCCCTAATTATTTACCTTTTTTTTTCAACAACTTGGTGAGCAGAACATAGTGCATCCCTTACTTGTGTGGGTTGTGTTTAACTCTAGGCCACGACATTACCTCTTTGTTAAAGGCCTTTTCATCCAAGTAGAATGAAAACATCCTTGAATGGAAGTCGTCCCTGTTGGCATACCTGGTCCATACAAACATATGGTGTCAGTTCATGTTGAAGGCGATGTTCCTCATATTGCAGTTGAGGAGCTCCTATGGAATACACAACCTCTATGTTGTGTCAATGAGCTCGTTATACCACTTGGATAACATCGTGTTGTTGAAGGCTTTTTTCTCTGAGTCCACCCTTGAATTCCATGGATCAAACATCTTTGCGAGGAGACCCTTTTCTGCTAGTGCCAACGGTCTTCTAGCGGGTGGCATCCACTTGAGCATTGTGAACGCAAGAAAAAGGTATCCATATGTGAAGGTTCCTCCCTTCTCTTGGGCTTCCTCACAAGCCACGAGTAGTTCCTTCAACATGTAACTACCCCAATTGAATATAACTCCATTGGCGCAAAATTATGCCACTGATAATGCATCCATCATGCATTCTCCTTTGTAACACGACCTTGTGACTTTAGTGGATATGATGTAGCATTCAGTTCTGACCGTCTCAGGTAGTATGGGGTCTATTTTGGCTATGCCCCCCCTCTATGTGTGGAACCTTTTGTATAGGTTGGGCTCCCCTTTATTTTTTTCATGCTTACTAAGACCTTGGAATCCTTTGGACACGTCCTCGCCCTTGAGGGACAGTCCCGTAAGCTAGTGGATGTCTTCGGTGTGGATTGGATACCGCCTATCCAACCAGAGACGTTTGTCGTGCACCCTGTTGATCAAGAACTTGGTACATCACGCAACTTCACTAGTGGTACTGAACACTGGTAGGTCCCTAAGGTTCATGATTGTTGAGTTGAACAAGTTAATGAATTCGGGCTTTGGCACAAACTGGATGCCTCCCAACTCGTCTGGAGCAACACTCCATAAAACGTCTATGTTCATCTGGGGGAACAAGACTTGATCCGTTAAGTCAATATCAAGGAGCTTGAACTACTCCACCTTCCCCTTGAGATCACCCACGAACTCAACTCAGGGGTCGCAGGGCTCATCTGGTACTGCATATTTGGACACGATGCTTCGACTTCCTGTAGCTCTCGACATTTTGAGTTCTGGATTATGAGAAAATTCTACAGTGAAACAAGGATTTGGTGGTCACAACTACGGGTCTTAGGATTACATAGGCTTGCTCGCTCTACAAAATTTGAAAATCGCTAAGTGATTTCAGAAAAAAATGCATTCTACGATGAGTACTCAGAGCCGTATACTCAAGCTTAGCTGGTGGGTTCAGTAATAACTGTTGTTCATCATTACCCTATAGACACAACTTGGATTTGAGTTGTCCAACGGGACGGGTTAATGGGGTAAATCCTATTGGGTGATTCTGGCATTTACTATGCAAGTTGGACAGGGACGTGGCCGATTTCAAACCTTTTTTGTTTGAAGGATGAGAATCCCAAGGTGAATACCGATGGCATCTTCACATATCGCGACTTTATGTCTTAACTGAATTCAAACGGGGTACCGTAATAGAAATAAAGGTTGTGATTGGACTGGGTTCGTGTGGCACATGGATTCATATTGTGTTCAGATTATCTCTCCCTCTGACCACAATGGGGTTCTCATCATATTAATGATTGTCATTAATGGGTTCTTGATGCTTCTGATCCTACATTATTGAGTGAACAGTTCTGCATCAAACAACACTTAGACAAAAAAATAAATGAACAATGTGTTGCGGCGTAACACTGCACACATCGACTTTATTAACTAAATTTACATAAATTGCAGAAAAACTCAAATCTAATTACTATACATGCTCCTTCGGACTAGAGAAAAATTCCTCTAGCTCAGCTCTGAGAAATATAGGGTTTCAGGCGAGCTCCATTCACGCATCCTGGATGCAACATACCATCCAGTAGCGCAAGTCTGACTGCTCCAGAAGGTTGGATCTCCGCAACTATAAATGGTCTTAACCAATGCATGTGCAACTTCCTGGATGCTTCTGGTACCGACTGTCATAGAGTAGGAACTTGTCCCCTCATGCAAATACTTTAGTCTTAATGTGTCTGTCATGCCAAGATTTTTGCCCTGCTGTAACATCCTCGACCACCCATGTCGAGGCATGCTACATGAGATATTGCTTTTGTTCTCTCTGCGAAACTTATTGTAACATACCCAACATCCAACTGGGCTATGCCACATACATTTTTTGAACTGCATGCAATAAAAATATATATACACACAGAACTCTTGGGGAAATATATATATAACGTAAACAAACAAATACATATGTAGATGCATGGATTCATACTAAAATAACAGTAAACATATACAGAAAATACCCATAAATATAAAGACAGTTATAACCACACATAGGAATAACCCATAAAAATAAACATGTAAATAATAATGCAGCGTGTAAATTTATCACACAGTTGACACTTATCTTGGTAAGAATATAACCAACTGCATGCAGACCTTCCATGAACCTCCCAGCCTTAGACCACACTTCTCATCACTCTCAGTAGTGAGTCACCCCCGAGCTGGAACTAAACTCCACCCGGGTAAAGGGGTTCCTAACAAGGCTAACTATCATAGACAACATGAAAGACTCTGTCACATGTGCCAACTCAAACTAACAACCTATAGTCCCTCATTACCCACATACTTGTCCCACCCTGGAAGTGTGCCCCTTCTCTGCTCAATAGTCCTTCGGTCGCCCCACTTCCTTTCTGGGCTTCAACAACAGGTCGGACATGAAGTCTCAGAGTACTGTAGTTGCAGTTTGGAACCTTTAGGAAATCAATTCCCAACAATTCTCTCACTCATATAATTGCTCATGGGCCTGACAACCCACCTCTTCAATATCCCATGGGCCTGACAACCTACCTCTTTAGTCCAACTCCCAAGATAACCAACTACACAAATAGGTATGGGTGTGGATACAGGTTTCGGTATAGTGACATGAAGGTATGGAGGTCAACTGACTACGTGAATGAATTCCCTTGGTATGGCTCAATGGATGATTGAATGATGGAAGGAATGAATGATCCTTGGAATCATAGGAAAATTAACTATGTCCAAACAATATGTATTCATGTCCCCAACTTGACACTTGTCATGTTGGGAGCTACTTTGGCCCACTTGTCCCCAACTTTTGGAACTTATTACATGCTTCAATTAAACCTCATTGAAGCAACAATTGGTTGTAGATCCATGAAGTTCCACCCAACCTTGAATCTCATTGTTGATAAACTCTTAGCAGCATACCACCCTCGAGCAGGGGCTATGAATCTATCAAGGCAATGTCTTCCCAAGATAACCATGACCCACAATCAATATCAACATAGTCTAGGACAAGGTACCAAACCTTAGTAGCACTCCAACCAATGGTCTCTCTTCCCCACATGCCTGTACAACCCAAGGTAGTATGCACCTTCACTGTCCAACAGTTCATCAGCTACTCAACTTCCCTTCCAGGGCTCCAACACAGGCTGGAGGGGAAGTCTCAGAGAACCGTGGCTCCAAGAGTTCCAACTTTAATCATTATCATCTCATCTGCATCATACACATGAAATTATCATGAGAGAGCATTATAAAAATTCCATTATAGAAATCAAATTAATTTCATAAGGAATTCGCCTTTTCCCTGAATATATAATTCTATTTCATAATTTATCATTGTTATTGGAATAATAGAATGTATTTTTCCTTATGTCTTTCAACAAGCGCCATGCTAAATACCATTTTCCTGCAATGATTATATATTGCATACAACCAACAGATTGTTAGTATTTTCTGTACATTCTAATTCAACATGTACAACACCTTATGCAATGATCTTAGAATTGCCTGCACCTAGCAATTCAATCAAAATTACCAAACAATTTAACCAAATAGAGTGACTCATCATTTTATACATATGCATGTTCATAATTAATAACAACAAGTTCATTTCTTCAATTTTTTGAACATGAAATTTTCTGTAGTCATTATTCCTGTGACTACATGACTTGCAACTTTCCTGTTGTAATTTTTAAGAGTTCCTAAAATGTTCTCAACTTCATTAGTTAGCAACATTTCATCCATTAGTATAATTATTTCCATGAAAAAACATATATACATGCACTCACAAAATGCATTCAATAAAATGCATTTAAGTATACAATTCCATCATGTATGAGTGCAACTCTACCACTTACTAGGAATGAGTGCAACTCTCAATGCCTACTTATTCAATGCACCTTTGTATTTATTTTTCAGAATGATTTTTATCTAAGTCATGTATCTCACCATCCATAAATTGGAAATCTGGCCAATGTCTCGACACATCTCCACACACTTCCCATTGTCATCACAATTACTTGGATGCCTTCCTTTTCGACCCGAACACTAAACCAAGAACACAATTATGTGGTGTTTATTAGTGTTAACAAAAAGGTTGCAGTCCAAGTTTTATTTAAAGGTAGGCAACTCATTGGGTATTTGTGTGGCACGTAACCTTTCTATAACCATACCTTGCCATATCCAACCATGTCCTAGTCTTATACATGACTAGATTTCCTAGCATCATTCCTATAACACGTTCTTATGTTTTATTTTCTTTGGTTATTTCCTCATAACCAAATTAACATGACATGCTACTATGTTAGTGTGTGCATTCAAAATCTAAAAGCTTTGATAACTATAACAAGCCTCTAGCCTTTACCACCCTAGTGGTAAATTAAACATGTCAATTCACTTAAACAATACCATACAACGTAGTATAAAATTCAATTTGGGGAGATTATTACCTGGATTTCCCTTTGGAAATTATGCAACATAATTTCTAAAGAGGAATGCTTACCTGCATGGATGTCATTAAACGAATTTAATGCTACCTGATTAGTTTATGGTAGTAGAAGTTCTCATGCCTCTTTATTAGTCTTATAATCAATATTTCAGCTTTATGTTTCTTCCTTCCATATGCAACAACATTATCAACAACACTTGTAAACATGCAAGCATTCTCACTTTATGGTTGTCCCAACAATCCATAAAATACCTGTTGTTACAGTAATTGAAACAACTTCTTTCTCCTTGTATCAAGTTTCCTTTTCTATCCTAGAAGTCTTCCATTCTTCTAGATTCCTGAATCTTCATGTGCTCTTCATGGTAACCACCGTGCATGATTATTTCTGATCTGAGCCCTTTCTAGACAAATCACTCTTTGTTGCCTTTTATTTTCCACCCAAATACTAAACTAATATTAACCTTCATATTTTATTTACTTCCTGGATCCATCTATCCCAACTCATACTTGGATGAATTATAATTCCAATCATGTTGGCTTATAGACTTTGGATCTTTAACATCCATTTATTTTTCAGACTGAACTACTTCATCTCTTTTTGGAATGAATACTTTAGTATTTGAGTTTTCTTCCACCCTTCTCCACTACTTACCAACTAGTCTCAAACTTGTCTTGCATAGCCAATATCGTATCATACTATAGAGATGCACATATGCCTCCTTCCCTAGCTGCATAGAATTAATTAAAATCACTTAATGATGCTTTTAATTTACCAACATAATTTCAAGTGGTACTTCCACCCCCTAGAAATTTCACTCATGGCTCTATGCCACTTGATATGGATTCTTCTCAGGAACCATCTCTTTTACATTCAAAACCATGCATAGAACCATTTTCTTCTTCATGATTCTTTACTACATAGATTCATTTCACTTTTAAGTATTTCTTGGCTTAGACATCTCCATGCTATTGTGGAAATATCTTCAATACCTTTGGAATGCATCAATAATATCTACTAATATTCTTTCTTTCCCATTAGCTTGATATCTACTTCAGGACTTCTTCTTCCATTATCCTAGCATGTTCATGGACTTGCAACTACATATTATGCTGATATTAATTTTCAGCATTTCACTATTATTTGGATTCCTCTGATCCAACTCCTACATGACCCAATTATGGTTCCAGACATGTTTTCTGAGTAAACTTGGATAGTTAACACCAACTTCCTTCTTGAGGTACTGTATTTATCCCTTCCTTAACTGATCATATCAACACTTGGATTTTCTTGCTGGCTATTACTTTCCCCTGTCTTGACCAATCTGATTTCAACCTGCCTTGCACAATCCACTTCTATCATGCCATATTGATGCCCTCCATACCATGCTTCGACTGCACACTCTGATAACCATAAGGGAAACATTACTCTATAATTGCATAGCTAATCCCTGGATATGATGCACTCTTTATCTCTATATGCATTAGGCCTCTTTCTTTATCTGATTAGTATCATTCTGATAGTCAATTCCTTTTATACTAGATCAGACTCCAATGCATTGCTTAATTTGTATATTGGTCTCTTTGGGAGTGTTCACTAATTCATTCACTACATGATCTATTCCTCTTACCAGATTCCATTGATTACTTCACTAACATGAGAGGACTTCCTGTAGTGGCTTCCCAATAGTTTATGGCTGCACTCAGATTCATACTTTGACATTTTGGGGTCTTGGCTTTTGATCATCTTATGAAAGATTTTTGTCATAACATTCTTTCCCCGAGTACCTCTCCTTATTTTTAACTAAATTTCAACCTTCTCACTTGTTAAGAACTAAAAAAATTTAACTCTGCAAAAATGTGCAGCCAACAAAACTTTGTCAGGTTAATTGACTCAATAATTTCATGAAAAAAAATATGAACCATTCTGGTTCAATAGTATATCAGAATTATTTTCTTTTGATTTCCTGAAAAAATGAATGCCCAGATCAATTTTTTGGGTGAATAATTATATTATTCTTTCCAATGCCTGCTCCCATGCTCAATTATGAGTTTTGAGTAGAAAGATATGGTTATTTGAAAATTTCCCATTAATTTTTCTGTTCACACTTCAACTTGGTGCAACTCTGCACTATAATTATGAATTTTTTCACCTACTCCATTGGAATTTTTTGGGGATATCAATTGGGTTTCTTCATATACATATTATAGACACTCTGTCCAAGTTTCACCATTTTCTGGGTTTTGGGCTGCTAGTTACAACCTGCTGAAGTTCTAGGCCAATTCATGTTTTTGGTCGGGAATGCTACAGGTACCTTCTTTGCCATATTAAATTTTTTTAACATGCCCAGAATTTAATTCAACTTTGGGAATTTCTTCTATGGTTCAATAAATTTCCATTGACTTCTCCTGTGCCTCAATCGGATTCCGAAGCATAAAGTTATGGCTTTTTAAAGTTAGTTGGGTCTTAAAATTTACCATCCACTATTTGTGTTGTAACTTTGTCATAAAATCTTCGTTTGACGAACGGTTTACACCATTAGAAATTTCTCTTGTGGTTTTTGAGTAGCTAAAAATGCTCTTAAGGGCCTAAAAAACGTGCTGCAAAAAGATGATGTTCAAATGATATAAAACGTCGCAGAAAATCATTGGTTTTTTGTTGTTGTTCACCATCCAAACGACTTCGTGCGTACAAATTTCAACCTGTACACCCATATTTAACATGAACAACAAAACCAAAAGGTAATTCATGCTCTGCGCACTTATAACCACTGTGTATCACTTCGTTTTTTCCCAATAAAGGCCACACACTACTTTTATGTCATGCGCCAAACTCCACCGCGCAAAATTTTGGTTCTTGCACTACTACCTGTTGCGCGCAATTTTCGTATCGCGCGCTGATATTCCGCGCACATTTCACTCTATGCATTGAACCATACCAAAGTTTAGTATTCCCTCACCATGCACTAGTAATCCACACACACCATTAACTAAATTGTCATGTGACAACATATAGCCACATTGCGCACGCACCAACCAAACTCCTCTGCGCTTTGCCAATACTGCGCTCATTTCATGAACTATTGTAATTGTGCATGAATGCTAACAATATATTTGGTTTCATTAGATTTGAGAAAATGTGGGAAGAATGATCCTGAAATGGCATGGATGTAATCCCATAAAGGAGACCAATGCCTGTTGTTGTGCGAGTCAAATATAATTAGCAAGAAATCTCATGCCTGCAAAATTGTATTTCTCCTATATAAAACAGTTTTGAAATTTATAGTTTAAAATTGATAACAATATGTTTGGTTGCACTAAAGTTGAGAAAATTGCAGGCAAAATGGTCTTGGACATGGCACGGATTTAAGCCAATGAAGAATACCAATATTTGTTTTCGTGCGAGCCAAACATAATGAGAGGAAAACGCATGCATGGAAATTTTATTTCCCTATGTAAAACATATTTGAGAAAATTTATAATTGTGAATTGTTATGATATGCTAACAATATGTGTGGCTGAGTGAAGATTAAGAAAACAAATTGCAGGTAGAGTGGTCTTGGAAATGGAAAGGACGTTATACATAAGGAAGACTGATCTCTAAAGCTGCAAGAGCTAAATATAATGAGCAGAAAAGTCATGTTTGGAAATTTTGTTTTCCTGTATAAAATAGATTTGAAAATTATAACTGAAAATTTTATGATGATGTCTCATATTTACTGCATACATATGATGCAGATGAAATGTTTGTCATGATTTATGCATTTCTAATGGAAGTATAGAAACAAGTGGCATATGTCTACATAAAAACGCCTTGGAAAATGATGGATCTCCTGAGGAATTGTATAACAGTGAAAGGGATGCATGAGCCTAGAGGGTGATTACAACAAAAGAACCAGGTTGTCAGGCCTGAAGAGTGCACACCTCTGTGGGAGTTTCATTGTAGAAGAATCAAGTTGTCAGGCTTGCAAAAGAAGCAAGTTGTTAGGCATGTAGAAGAACTGGGTTGTCAGGCCTAAAGAGTGAACTCTTGTCTGAGTTGCACTGCAAAAGAAAAWTTGTTGATGGTTATCTTTACTGGTATTTTTCCTAGCAACAAGTTCCCTTGAGTTCCCAGTAGTGAGATTCCTAGTTACCTATGCCAAAGTACCTTTCTAAATGAATGGTGCAACTCGATGGACTGAGGACAGTGAAGGGGGAAYGTTCTCTAGGTCAGTCTTGATAAAATAATGGTACAACTCGATGGACTAAGAGAAGTGAAGGGGCTACATTCTTTGGTGTTGGACCTATGAAATAACACATTTTACAATGTCATTTAGTCATTTTTCATTTACTTTACCCTTTCATCACCATTCCCTTCATCACTAATGTTTTCGCATATGACCATTTCTACCCTATGTGAGCTTCACATGGCATACTTACACTAAAATGGTTGATTTCCCATGTTTTTATGATTACTTAGGGTAGATATTGTTATTTCCTAACTTACTTGTGAAATTCAATAGTTGTTGGCAATTCTGCAGTTGTTGGAAGTTTTGGTAGTCAAAATTTCCATGTCATTTATGAATAGATGAAGAGGAATATCACAAATGCAAAATATGGGTTTTGTGTAGAATAGGGTCATTTAGGTGTATCATGATGAAAATTTTCAAAAAGTACAAAACAAGGAGCGTATGGTTGAAATTTCCAAAACTGGTCTAACTAGCCTCCAATTCTGTAGCTAAGTGGTTTGACCAAGTGGCGACCCATATCCACGAATTTGGACACATGGATCTCATGGAATATGATGTTATTATCTTATTCAAACTATTTTAGATCAAATCCAAGATTTTGTGGTGAAAGATCCACATGTTTAGGATCTAGGATTTGTTAGTTACAGATCCAATTGTTTAGGATCTGATCTCATCTTGTTGTGACTCCTTTTTCCTTTTGTGAAGGACAAGATATATGTATAAATATGAGAGGATATCATTTATGTTGGGGAGTATATAGTTAAGGATTTAGAGAGTTGGAGTTAGAGCATAGAGTTTACATTGAAGAGAAGGATCATTGTAATCATTTTTATGTTGGAATAAAGAGCTTATTGTTGGACATCAAGAGTTATCTAGTGTAATCCTTCTTAGAAGTATATGCCAAGAGAGGCATGCCCCCCTCTCTCTAGTATACGATTCCCAAATAGTTTCATTTTTCTCATGCGATGTTATTTTAGTAGCTTCTCATTTCATCTCATGTTCATTTCCTTATGCTCTTTTATTTATGCAAGCATGGTTTCCCTACGGATATTGGCATTGAAAACTAAGTTTCTTTAGTAATCTCAAAACCAGTTGATGTTATTATTTTTCAACCAAAGGAATGTGGTTGATAGTTAATAGGTAAACATAAGTCCATTGACCTCAGTTTAATTATGTAGCCTTTCATTTATATTTTTTAGCTTATATTTAGTTTCCTACTCCTGCATATATTTTTTCGGCATCTCACAGGATTATGAGCTCACTGGTTGATAGTTTAAAGTAAAGTGATTTAAGCAATTGAACTTCCCAACACTTGGGTTGGGTAGGTTGGTGGAAATTGGGATAGTTGTAGGAGAATTCCATTGGGTTATGTATTTATGGTTTTTGAGTCATGAGTGCCTATGCAATTATATTTAGGCTGTGATTCCTACGCGATGTTAGGTCAGAGAGACTATATGTTTATGAAAGGTCGGAGAGCATAGCTTTGTAATTGCATGTACATCATATGGTGTTATACACCGAGGACAATGAAAAAATAAGGGGGAGGGGAATGCAACATCCCTGGTTTTAATCCCCATAAATTGTAACGTAATTGAATAAACATGGATTAGGCTGGTAAGTTGATATGATTGGGAAAAGAGCCCATATTGATTAATATGGACAGGGGGGTGAATTGTGTATTATGTATAATGAAGTAATTAATAAAAATAACAATCACTTTTTGTGATACTAGAAGGATGAAAATGATGGGGGGCTATGATTCCACAAGAGAGAGGGGTCCAAGGGGGGAATTATTCATGGGTATTAATCCAACCCACATTCATGAATTATTATCATTGTATATAACCTTCTAATTTGATGTGGAGTGTGTTTAAAGTCAATCATTTGACTTGTGTAAGAGGGTGGGTGTGAGGAGTCCCATCCCATAGTTATTGGAGAGCATGGGCATGAGTACAATTAGCTTTGGCAAGAGTGTAAGTCAAGTCAAACAATAAAACAAAGACATGAAATTCATATGGCCCAGGGGGAATTTTTTGGAATGTCACATTTTTTTATGAAGAGGAGTTTTTACATACAGTTTTGGGGAAGCAAAGGAATAGAAAGGGGATAGGAAGAGGACCAACCACTATATACTTGAAGGTATCCATTGTTTGGTTATTTTTTATGTTGATAGAGAGACATGTGTGCCTGGAAATAAAAAAAACAGGTTGTAAGCCTGTAGTGTGTTTCTTGTTGAGGAAATGACTCAAGAGCCTTATGTGGGTTACTATGAAAAACTCCTTGGGTAGCTGAGAGTTCCTGAGGGTCCCCAACTAAGATTTCCTATCTAACTGAGTGCACTAAGGGGCCCTGATAAATGAATGGTACAGTCTGAGGGACTGTGAGCAGTGAAGGGGTTACATTCCTTGGGTAGTGTGGGTTGTGGGGAAGAGAGAGAGTTGGTGGATTGGAACTATTGTAGGAGTGGAACTTGGGATTTTGGGTTGTTGAGTGTGGAGAGTGGACATCTAGAGAGCCAAATATCCTTGTGTACTCATAGCCTAAGCTTGGGGGTGGCCTATTGTTGAGATTTGGAGCAACAATGCCTATAACTGGGAGGTTCATCCTTCATTTGCAACCAATTGGATTATATTTGTATACAAACAAGTGTCTTTGTTGTGTTTATTATGTTTATTCCATTGTGTAAATGTTTTATTTGAATGTTTTGTAATTCTTGGGTGTTTACTAGATGCATTTATGATTTATAAATGTTGTAGATGCATGGTTAAATCATCATGTCGTTTGTTGTGAATTTTATGAGCTTGTTGCCCCTTGATTTTTTGTTATATGTTTGGGGAATTTTTAATTTGTATCACACAAGTCATTTTTTGTATCACACAACCCACCGATTCTCTCCCACAACTACCCCAAATTTCCTCTAGCTCTCTTCATCTTTACCTATCAAACCCAAGGAATGCACCCCATCATTGCTCTCAATCCATAGGGAATCTCATTCATTTACCAGGGTCTCTCTGGCATAGGTAGATAGGAATATCTTATTTGGGAACTCAAGGAAACTCACTTCTAGGAAAAACACCAACAAAAACAATAGAAAACACTTCTTGATGCAATGCAACTCACTCTGGAGTTCACTCTTCAAGATTGACAACCTGGCTCTTCAAATTCCAACTCTAAAATGCTCCAAAATTGCTCCAACATGCTCCGGAACTCACCCTACCTTGTTTTTTTAGCTCCCCAGCTCTTATTTCCTATTTTTCTCTTGTTGTTCATGTCAAAACTAAATGTCCAAAATTGCCTGTAACATCCCAGAGAGCCTAGATTTATAATTGCATGTACATCGTATGGTGTTGTGCACTAAGGACAATGCAAAAATAAGAGGGGGGGGGGGGATGTAACATCCTTGGTTTTAATCCCCATAAATTGTAACATAATTGTATAAACATGGATTAGGCTAGTGAGCCGATATGTTTGGGACAAAGAGCCCATATTGAATAATATGGCTGAGGGGGTGAATTGTGTATTATGTATAGTGAAATAATTAATAAATATAACAATCATTGGTTGTGATACAAGAAGGATGAAAATTATGGGGGGGCTATGATTCCACAAGAGAGAGGGGTCCAAGGGGGGAATTATTCATGGGTATTAATCCAACCCACATTCATGAATTATTATCATTGTATATAACCTTCTAATTTGATGTGGAGTGTGTTGAAAGCCAATCATTTAACTGTTGTAAAAGGGTGGGTGTGAGGCGTCCCATCCCATAATTATTGGAGAGCATGGACATGATTACAAACATCTTGGGGAAGAGTGTAAGTCAATTCAAGCAAGAAAAAAAATAGAGTAAATTTGTATGGCCAAGGGAACAGTTTTTGGAAAGTCATGTTTTTGGATGGAGAGGAGTTTTTACATGCAGTTTTGGGGCAGCAAAGGAAGAGAAGATGTCTAGAAGATGGTGTTGTGCACTAAGGACAGTGAAAAAATAAGGGGGGGGGGGAATGTAACATCCTTGGTTTTAATCCCCATAAATTGTAACATAATTTTATAAACATGGATTAGGCTGGTGAGCCGATATGATTGGGACAAAGAGCCCATATTGAATAATATGGCTGAGGGGGTGAATTATGTATTATGTATAGTGAAATAATTAATAAATATAACAATAATTGGTTGTGATACAAGAAGGATGAAAATTATGGGGGGGCTATGATTCCACAAGAGAGAGGGGTCCAAGGGGGGAATTATTCATGGGTATTAATCCAACCCACATTCATGAATTATTAACATTGTATATAACCTTCTAATTTGATGTGGAGTGTGTTGAAAGCCAATCATTTAACTGTTGTAAGAGGGTGGGTGTGAGGAGTCCCATCCCATAATTATTGGAGAGCATGGACATGATTACAAACATCTTGGGGAAGAGTGTAAGTCAATTCAAGCAAGAAAACAAATAGAGTAAATTTGTATGGCCAAGGGAGCAGTTTTTGGAAAGTCATGTTTTTGGATGGAGAGGAGTTTTTACATGCAGTTTTGGGGCAACAAAGGAAGAGAAGATGACTGGGAAGAGGACCATCCATGATATACTTGAAGGTATCCATTGTTTGGATATTTTTTATTTTGAGAAAGAGGCATGTGTGCTAGGAAAAAAATGGATCATAATCATGTAGTGTGTTTCTTATTGAGGAAATGACTCAAGAGCCTTGTGTGGGTTGTTGTGAAAAAATCCTTGGGCAGATGAGAGTTCATGAGGGTCCCCAACTAAGAGTTATTTTCTAACCGAGTGCACTAAGGGGACCTAATAAACGAATGGTACATCCTAAGGGACTGTGCGGAGTGAAGGGGGTACATTTCTTAGGTAGTGTAGGTTGTGGGGAAGAGAGATAGTTGGTGGTTTGGAACTATTTTAGGAGTGGAACTTGGGGTTTTCAGTTGCTGAGTGTGCAGAGTGTACATCCAGAGGGATATATATCCTTGTGGATGCATAACCTCAGCTCGAGGGTGCCTTGTTGTTGAGATTTGGAGTAGTAGTTCCTATGGATGGGAGGTTCACCTTCGTTTGCATCCAGTTGGATTATATTTATATACATATAAGTGTCTCTATTGTGTTTATTATATTTATTCTACTATGTAAATGATTTATTTGAATGTTGTGTAATTATTGGGTGTTTACTAGATGCATTCATGATTTATAATTCTTGTAGATACATGGTTAAATCAACATGTTGTTTGTTGTGAATTTTTTGAGCATGTTTCCCCTCGATTTTAGTAGGCTAAGTCATTTTCCGCAGTGAAGGGACTCAACATGGGTATTGGGTACGTTACAGAGATAGATCCAACTATATTTCTTTGCTATAATTTTCAAGGAGGATGTCCTTGAGGTCTAGTGCAGTTGGTGAGGGAGTGTGTTGATAAGGCACTCTGTAAGTGAAATTCATTGGTTCGAAACCCTCGAAGACACCTCAAATCTATCCATGTTAAGGGTTGGTGTGGTCCAGGCCGGGTGTGATCCCTGAGTGATTTTGATGACTTAGATTCCCCTGGGTCGTGGAATCTCAGCCAAAGGCCAGTCCCACAGGTCAAGGATAGTATAGCCAAAAAAAAAAAAAATCAAGGAGGATGTTTTTGTGATCTCAATTTGACTTAAATTGTAATAAAGCATGAATCATATCATCATCGGTCAAATATGATTCTAATACATGAACATTCTATTGTTAATTATGCAACTTTGTCCAAACATGATCAATAACAAATTTCTCTTTCCGTTAAAACCTATGTGTTATTTCTTGCATTTCTAGTGAATGCATATATTGTTGCAGAAATATGCTTGTTTGATTCTTTGTTGTCATTGTTTGTTAAGTCTCATTTTGTTCAAGTTTCTAATGATATCTATGTATTTTTGACATATCGTGATTTTCAATTCATAGCACTTGACCTAATCTTGACAAAAATGTGTATGGAGTTTTTTGTTTTTTGCTCATTCGTTCTTCAAATATCATTGAATCCCTTATATGTTGTGTCTGGTACATATCTCTAGGAAATATTAAGTCAACATCACCAATGTAGGATTTCAGTGCCTGCTTTATTTGTCGTAGATGTTTGTTAACTTTGTATAATAATCTTGCTTCTATTAGAGATGTCTCATCAATGATTATAACACAAAGTTGTTAAAACAAAATTGTTAATGTATCCAACTCTTTAGTATTTAATAGAACTTGAACATTTCTTTTCCTGCATATCTAGTCATGAGACCTTTGAATACTAGTGCATCATAGATCATTTCTATATTGTAGAAACGAACTAGCGACTGGAGTAGTGCAGAGTTGCACTCCAAAAAACTTGTGGCATTATTCATCACAAACAAGATACACTTTATTGATTATTTTTTAGTTTTTTTGGTTCAAATCTATAGTGCCATGGTCTGGGCTTCTTGTTTGTGTTAGTTTATTTTCCTATTGTCAAAGAAAATAAAGATGGAGCTATATTTATTCAATTTTTAGCCGTGTGGAAATTAGTTCCGTAGGTTTTCTCCGGTTCAAAGCTATGTCGTTATTTATATTCAAAGATATAATACATTGGTCTGATTCTTTCCTTTTTTAGTTTTTGATTTGTTGCCAAAGAGAATAGATTAGTTTCATGGATTTTATTGGAGATGTTTTTGGTTTCATTATATGTACTTTTAAACATATGAAATTCATTAACTTTGGTGTCTCGTAAAAGTAAGTAAAATGAAAATAGTTTGTTTGCACATTAGTGGCTTGAAATGTCTAGCGAATCAATTTCAATCATGAAACAATATGTCATATTTGTCTCTAGAAAAGTTTGAGTTGAAATGCAACCATGTTTTCATTTGACCTTGTGACCAAACTCTTATTCAAATTTTTGTGAATTCAATGTGTAATGTATGCAAAAAAAATTGCCCCATAAACGTTTATCACATGATCCTATGTCAATTGATGCTAATCTAGACATTTTAATTAAATATTCTTCTAGGTTACTAATAGTATGCACTTCTATCAGTGAACACATATTTAGCTCAAGTTGATAAGATGCAATTTCCTCTGTATATTGTTTTTGCAAACATGTTTTAAATTGTTCTATTGTATCTTTTCTAATTCCTATTCATGTGTATATAAAATGTAGTAGGGATTCCAATCCATTAAATGAAGAGTTTGCTAGAACTTAGACAAAGTTTTATAAGCTACACAAGAAATAGTTCTCTAGTACAACATCAATTTCTATCGTTGATTGTTGACTTTGTCTTTTCATTTTATATATTTTTCACAAGTCACCGATATATTCCCTATAATGTATCATAGTACCTAGTCTTCCGTTTGAAATTACAATATGCCAAAACCATTAACAATTTGATATATTTAAAAATAAAACACAACCGATAATAAGATAAAAATTGGAAAATCGAAGTCACCTCACACCTCCATGCAATGAAACACACAAAAAAATCATTTCAAAAAATAAAATAAAAAAACATCGTTTTTTACAATTCCAATGTTTAACTTTAGCAAAAAAAATTGGCCAAGGAACTAATAGCAAGGAAACGCAGAGTTGACAACCAAGCGATTAGAATATACATGGCCTTGTGAAGGTATAATAAGTTTTAATTACAATATGCTTACAAATAGGCTACAAGCCTATATAGTCATAGCCACACGATATTCACAAAAAATAATTGATTCAAGATAGTCTATACAAAACTAGAGGAATGAAATGGTGTACAAATTATTGGCATTACTTGTGGTTTGTAAGACCCTAGGTTCGAGTTATCTTTTAACCAACAAAACTCACTAGGCACTGGCCCTTTCGGCATCACCTTCTTGCATAGATGAAGCCTCACCTGAGGTATATATTGGGACTACAAGAACCAAGTTTCTACAGTAGTGAGGAAATGGGAGGTGATTATCTTGTTCATTCTTCTTTATATTTTTGTGTGGGTGGTTCTGTCCTTGTTCCTTATTAATTACTTAGTGATTCAGATTCATACTATCATTCTATTCCAGATTATTGTATGACTCATTGTTGTAACTGTTATGAATGTTGCACCATTTTTAACCATAAGACAAATCTATTTTACTATACATCCACACAGAATTCATAAACAAACACATAAAATACAGACAACTCAAGATTTAGTATCATCTTTCTAGCATTCATTCATCGATTCTTCTCGTCAACAGAATGTTACAATCAAGAAATTTGGAACCCCACAGAACATATTCTACAATATTTCTCAATAATCATCATATGGAGGAACCCCTAACAGTGAACCCCTATTCTCCCAAACCTTTACTTATTTATACATAGGAATTAGGCCTTAAAACCCTATTTTGTTCATCCCAAAAATACCCCATTACAATGCATGTTTTCCTTAGCTAACTGGTTGTTTGGGATGCTTTTATGTCTGCATGTTGCATTTTATTGTTCTTCTATTTATAGAATGTCGGGTTTTCATCCTTTTGTCATGCTTTATTCTCTCTCTTCCTTCTCTTTCTTTATCCTTTATCGGTTGTATTCTTTTGTTTGCTTTATTCTCTTGTATGCACGTTGTCTTCCTTCTGTGAACTTTCCTCCTTTTGTTCATTGTCCTCCTAGATGTTCCTTAGTTGCGCACTCCCTAGCTTTCCTTATTATTCCATGCAATTTTACTATACTTAGGATTTTTCCTAAAACTATATCCAAAATTGTCTCCAAAGTTGCTTGTCCAACATGCCCCAACACTCACATGTGGCTCATCCTGAGCCACTCATGCATGTTTCCATCTCTTCCATGCCACAATAAAGTTTTTAGATGCATCCTTTTCTACCTCCACCTCTTTGATGATTGTGGCCTATGTTTATGTTATCTCCTCTTCCCTCCGCGTGGTCAAGTTTGTAAGTTTGTCCTCTGCTTCAATTTTTGCATGCTTGACCTTACCCTGCAGAGTGTAAAATTCTCCAATTACCCTCATTGCTTCTTCTTGCAATGGTCCCAGTCTTTGTTGAAGGATATTTTTTTTATCCCTCATATTTTATACCTCCATGTATGACTTCCTTTGTGCGGAAATGGTTGTCATCCACTTTGTTGGTGGAAGTGTCGTTATCTTCTCTGAAGCTTGATGTGCTCTTTCTTGTGATTATCTTAAGTGTGCTTATAAATCCTTCATTTTCGGGTCTTCTACCAACTCGGTCCATATGGGGACTTATGGGATTGCTTTATATTATTTTTTAATAGTTGCTTGAGTTTTATGTGCTATGTTTTCACCTTCGTCCTTTTCCTTTAATGCTTTCTTGACCCTCTCCTCATTCTCATCTTTATTCTTCAAAAAAAATTATATTATGCCTTCAACTTCCTTATTTTTTTGAAGTGCCATGTCATATTTCTCCTGTAATTGGGCTATTTCGTCCCTTATTCTTTCCAACTCTCTATGTGCTTCCTATCCTCTATTCTTCATTTCTTGCAACAGTCTTTCTTGCAAATCTTGTAATATTTGCATGGGAATCCTTGATACGACTAGATTGAAATAGACCAACTCATTTACTTGCTCATGTAACTCACCCATTGGAAACTCCAACACATCTGCCTCAATATGTAAGGTTTTATGTCATGTTTTTAGCTATGTTAGGACTGACTATGTGCTTTCTTCTTCTCTTCTTAGTACCTTGGACGGTCATTCCTCGATCCTATTCTCTTTCATGATGTTTGATGCTTCCAACATCTGCTTGAGTGTGGCTAGTTGTTCTTTCACTTTTTGGTGTTGTTATACTTTCTTTCTTGTTTCCTCCTCTATTAGTTCCTTCATGGAATCCTTGACCTGGTAGTCGATCCTATCCATATCATCCTTAGTCAATACATACATTGGGGTTTATCTATGCACTTTTTCCTTCTTACACACCCCCCTCTGGGTTCTTTCCCCGCCTCCTTCCTTTTTGTCCTCATTGTTGAGACTGGCTACTGCTCCTTTGTTCTGGATGACCCAGGCATATCTCCTACGCCATTATTTTTATCGTCATCAAGATCCTTATCATTTTTTTCTTTCTCTTCTTCCTCTTCTGGTTTCCCTATTTGTTGTGCTAAGATTTTCCATTCTTCCTCCCAGTCATTCATTATCAAACACACATCCTTTGTGGTTAACCTGTAACTAGTTGGCAACCATTGGCGCACTGGGTCCTTATTGTCCTGCATATACATATGGTGCATTCCTTCTTTAAATTTTTGATATCCTTATACACATCTACTGTCTTTGTTGATATGCATAGTGTGTTTGTAACTAAATGCATGATATTTTCCAAGTATACAAAGAATGTAGCATTATTGTCGTTTTGTCTTCTTTTAATTGTCGTTTGTCATAAGTTGGCATACCTCCCATATAGATTGCCTCTACCTGATGTGAACATGTGTTGGTAGTACCCTGGTTCTTTCCAACTGACCAGTGCAATCATAATTAACAACCATGTGTAATGGAACTATGTGCCCTTTTCCTGGGCCTCAATGTAGTCCTATAAAAATTGGTTTACTAAAAAGGTAGCCTAGTTCATTTGAACCCCTTCAACACATTTCTTTGTAGCTGCAATGACTGCAGTTAGGAATTCATCCTTCCCGCACTTTCATAGCAACTTACAAGCCAACACCTGCATTGCAAACCGAACATTGGGGTCACTGATGTTTTTCATGTCCAATCCCCTCTTACCCATGAATTTCTGGAATTTTTCCTTCACTAACTCTGAGATGCATCACTCTCATGCCTTGTTAAATAAAATGGTTAGGTCCTCGTCAGCCTTTGGAAGTCCTTTTATATGCACAATCAACGCAGTATCGATTAATATTGGGTAATCAAGCCAGAGTGTCCCCCCATAAACACAACTTAGAAACACCTTCACACATGCATTAATTCACACACTTCTACCAAAATGTGGAATCTCCAACAAGTTTAATATACCTGCCTTCTCCAACCCCATCGCCCACTCCTATGTTTCCAGTAGGATTTCTCTTGTCCCTAGTACACTTCTTGTGCACAAATATTTTTCTCTTTCCAACTACAAGAATTTTTGTGCATCAATGATTTCATGGTCCATAAACATTAGACCTACAATATTTCCAAGTATTTATCCTTCACTGCTTACACCAGGTGGAACTGTTGTTGTCGGTAACAGGTACTTTCCATTGGCTAGTACATTGACATGTGATGCATTATCCATCCATGATGATAGGTAATCTCTATGAAAACTTGCATGTGGCACCAAATCCAAAGCTCTGACTACCTCCTCGACCTACGGTGTCACTACTGGTCGCTTCGACTGTTTTCTCATTGTTGCAGATAGTTCTCCAACCTTCAGTTGTGCCATTCATCTCGTGTGATGGATTCCTGGACTGACTTTGTGTCTATTCTCTAGTAGTTGTAGCTCGGATCTAGTGCTTGTGAATTCACTCTGGTTCACTCTGTTTTTCTCTTGCTTGCATGCAACAATGACTTACACTAAACAAAGTTATGCTATTTTTGTGCCTTTGTGCCAACTGCACATGTCTCATTCCGCCTTAACCACCCTGTCCAATATGCCAACGTGGTTGATGAGGTGTTACATAAATGCCTCTTTATTGCCAAATTTTTCGTGTGATTTATCCCTCGTACTACCAATTTGTCGTGATTTTTGGTGGCTTTTAGCATTTAATATTATACAACGCCTTTATGACCTGTCACTCCCACTTCCCAGCTATATTTTTCATGCTTTAATTCTTTTAACAATCTTTTCCTTACCAAATTGCACAATGGTTTGTATTGTTGCATATGTGTGCTTCACAATCTATCTCTTTTGTGTATTGTATTCTAAATTAGCACAGTTCCAATATAATGCGTGATAATCATTCCTTTTGCGCCATCTCCAAGGCCTTATACTCTGTAGTTTTTTTCTTTTTGGTCTATCTACTTTTTACTTGATCTTCTTCCTTTTTCTACTTTTTATTTATTTTTCTGCGTTTTTCCTTCCTACTATGGTAAAACTACTATAATACATGGTTCTGGCACAACCCATATTACTGCGCACATTTTCGGTCATCTCCATAGAGTTTCAGCCAAATTCCATTCACCATTCCTCCAAAGACTTCTCCATTCAAGGTTTTTAATTATGCAACACTTGTCTCTGTTATGTGTTGAATCACATAGGATCCTAACCAGTGCATTGTAAACTTTCCTAGATGTTGCATGAACTTGTTTTGATAGAGTAGTACCAGGTATCCCACTTGAAACTTTTTTGTTTGATGTGTTGATCATGCCAAGATTTCTCTCTAGCCTTCTGAACTTGTTGATGAAAACCTGGGACAAACAGATCTTCCTCAAGCTGTACTATATGTGCCAATCTCTCCTCTATTATGCCAGTGTCTTATATCTTAGTGATTGTTTCAATGTGTAATCTAGGTATAATAAACTCCATTGGCATCACTCCTTCCTACCCATAGACCAATCTGAAAGGTATCTAGCATGTCAACTTTTTACTTGTCGTCTTGTAAGCCCATAACATTGCAGGAACCCTTAAGTCCCAATCGTCTCTCCGTACATTGCAAATTTTGGTCAAGGCATTCTCCAAAATCTTATTGAAAGCCTCCATTGTTTCATTATCCTGAGGATGATACAAGTTACTCTTTTGATGATGTATTTGGAACTCCTCAATCAATGTTTCAATTGTCTTATTCAAAAAGTGTGTGCCTTGATCACTGAGTAATAGGCGCAGACATCCAAACCTTGTGACTATATTATCAAACAAAAACCTTGTAGCAGTCTCTATGGTACATTCTGTAACTGGGGTTGCTTCTACCCATCTTGTCAAATACTCCATCACAGTGATGATGTACCTTTCCCCTAATATTATTTCTTGTGGATTGATTGGTCCTACAAAGTCTATGGATCATTTATTGAATGTTTTCAATGTGACTTGTGGATTTAAAGGAATTCCATCCCTCCTAGATGGCTTTCCCACTCTTTGACATACGTCACATGATTGAAAGTATTCCTTTGCATATTTGTGAAGTGTAGGCCACCGAATCCCAGCACACAAAATCTTTTGTGCAATTTCTCTCCTTGCATAATGTCCTCCTGCAATCCTCCTAGAAGTTTTGGTCAAGGCATTCTACAATATCTTATTGAAATCCTTCACTATTCCATTATCTTGAGGATGATACGGGGATCTCTTCTGCTGATGTATTTGGAACTCCTCGGTCAATGTTGCAATTGTATTATTCAGAAAGTGTGTGACTTGATCACTAAGTAATAGGTGTGGACATCCAAACCTTGTGACTATATTCTCAAACAAAAACCTTGCAGCAGTCTCTGTGGTAAAATCTATAACTGGGGTTGCTTCTACCCATATTTTCAAATACTCTGTCGTAATGATGATGTACCTTGACCCTGGTCTTCTTTCTTATGGATTGATTGGTCCTACAAAGTCTATGGCCCATTTATCAAATTATTTTAATGTGACTTGTGAATTTAACGACATGTCATCCCTCCTAGATGGATTTCCTACTCTTTAACATACATCACATGACTGACAATATTCCTTTGCATCTTTGTGAAGTGTAGGCCACCAAATCCCTGTGATCAAAATCTTTTGTTCATTTTCTCTCCCTGCATAATGTCCTCCTACAATATCCTCATGTGCTTCTTTGAGTATCATTGGTATCTCGTGTTCCAACACGATGTGTCTCAATATTCCATCTGCACCCAACTTGTATAAATTCCCTGCAATCAACTGATAATTTTTTGCTTTCACTACCAGTTGTTTCTTTTGTGCTACTATCATCTTTGTTGGAACCATTCATGTACTTAGAAATCGTATGATGTCCAAGAATTAATCATCCACCATATTTACTGCAAATAGCTATGCATCTAGTAAGACATCATCTAAATTTCATGCGTCTTCTCATGATAGTATGTGCAATAGATGATCTGGCCCTGCATTCAACTTCCCTAATTTCACTATAACCTCAAAATAGTATTCCTAGAAAATAGTAGCCATATGCATATTCTCCCCCCAACATTGGCTTATTGACTAAGTATTTTAATTCAAAATGGCATGTGTACATCTTAAATTAAGACCCCAATAAATAATGTCGGAACTTCTATAGCACATAAACCATTGTCAATACTTCTCGTTCTGTGGTGGTATAATTCTTCTCTGTTGTAGACAACTTCCTACTTGCAAAAGAAATTGGGTGATCTATGTATCCTTCCCTTGGTTGAGATAGTATTGTGCCCAACGCTATGGACAATGCATCTACATGTACATGGAACTCTTTGTTCCAATCATGAAAGATCAAAATCGGCACGGTTACTAGTTTTTGTTTCAAGGTGTTCAATCCCTTCTAACAGTCCTCGTTCCATTGAAACTTTGCTTCCTTCTTGAGAAACTTTTCCATCGGTATTGTGATCTACGCGTATCCCTTAATAAAAATGTATGTAATAGCATGTATGACCCAAAGTTTCCCTCAATTTTCCGACTGATGTAGGTGGTTCTAACTCCAGAATGACTACAATCTTGGGTGGATATACTAGCAATACATGTTTACAGACTACATGTCCCAACAATATTCCAAATGGTGCGCAAAAGATACACTTCTTCAGGTTCAAAAAAATCTGACATTGTCTACACCTATCCAACATCAGTCTGAGTACTTCTATATGATCCTTCAGTAGATTGTACACAGTCCAATCATCCAAGTACACTTCAAGGAACTTATGAATAAATTCTTTGAAAGTTGTTGCCACAAATATGGAAAATATCGTCAAGGCATCCTTCAGTCCAAAGGGCATGATTGTATATTGATAACTACCCCACTCTGTCGTGAAAGTGGTCTTATGGAAATGCTCCTAAGCAATTTTTATCTAATGATACCCATAGAATCTAGTTGTGAAAGAATAACTTTCTTGTCCTCCTACGTTATACAGTACCTCATATGTGAATGGTGTTGGAAATGGATCATGTAAACATGTGCCATTCAGCTTCCTCAGATCCATGCAAATCCTGATTCCACCTGTCTTTTTGTCCTGCACTACCATGGGACTGATCCATTCGGATTCTTCTACAGGTTCAATAATTCTTGCGCCCAACATCATGTCTAGTTCAATTTTCTCCTTCTCTTTGTACTTTGGATTTAACCTGTAAGGCCTCTGTCGAACTGGGTTAGCACCTGGTTTCAGTGGAATATTCATCTCACCTAAGTCTCTAGCTATCCCCTTCATCTCTGAAAATGTCTTCGGGAATAAGTCTTGGTATTCTCGCAGTAAGTCTGTGATCTTCTCTACTGTCTCATCACTCCAATAATCTCTTATCTGCGCAAACTTGGGATTCTTTGTTGTCCCAATGTTTAGCTTCCATGTCTTTATTAGTTGTGTGTATGCAACAAACTCAAGCTCTGGCCCTTCTACTACTCGTTCTCCTTCTATTTTAGGTACTTATACATTTCTAGGATCTTCTTCATCCTGCTCTTCCTTAGCTACATCATAGCATTCCAATAACTCATGGATATTTATATTGGCTCCGTGTGCACTACACATTGATACTACCTCCATCGTCCCTTCTTCTAAGAAGATATCACTTCAAATATCCTAAAGCGTCACATATATTGATGGATATTCATGTTCGAATGTGAACATGACTATGAACCTATGGACCAACTCTTCCCATTGTGTTGTCTCCTTGCGCATTTACAATTCCAAATACTACTTCTTCAGAATTGTGTCCAATGTGTGTATAAATCTGTGCATCCATTCTATCTCCAGTATTGAACTCCATAAAGACCTACACTGCTCAACATGACATGTTGGGTCACTTTTTCCTGTATACTTTTGCACGATGTCTACTTCCTCAGTACCAAACCTTATTTGCATGAGTCTATTGCATTGTGACCAATCTTTTATCCTCTCTCTATGTGAAGCCCACCATCTGGTTGGAGTCACTTTTAGGACAACATCTAGTGCTAACAACCTTTGTTTTTCAGGTACCTACAACAAAAATGACTTTACAAACATGCTTATATTATTTAATCCGTCATACATGGGTGGATCACACAACTCTCTTCCAATCCAGCGCAAGGATCGGTTTATGCTTGCACATCGTCTAGTTGACACTTCATGCATCCTTTGTTGCCAATGCTCTAGACCTGCTTCTAAATCTGATGTGCATGAACTAATACTTCTCCAACTTAGCACACCATCTATTTTTAGGTTGACATAATCCTCCATCCGCACAACCATGTTGTATAAGTTGTCAATATTGTTCCATCTTGCTAACTCTATGTATTTTTTTCCTTCTGATGGGTCCAAGGGTGTAGTAACTTTCAAATATCCAACCTGAAATATCATTTCCCTCATTTTCAAGTTAATGATTTCCTGGTTATCAAATGCCCATTCTAGTCCCATCAGTATTGGATATGGTTTATTTTCATTTATGATCTCAATAAATTCAAACTCTGCCATACTGCACACCCCATCTGTGTTCACAGGTACTCATGTCAAACAACCAATCAAGATGATTTTTTGTTGATTCATGAACCTTAACTGAACATGAGACCATACTAACCTTTTTTTTCCCATCATCTTCTATGTCTTCTTAAGTAAAACATTTGTGTCAGATGCCAAGTCCAATATGACATTATCCACATCATACTCCCCAATCTATGCATTGAATTTGAATTATCCATTGCTTCTCTTCCTGTGCAGTACTTGATTTACCATCCTTTGTGTGATAGGAGTTTCCCTTCCTCTTATATAATGATCAATCACGTCATATAATGTACTGAGCGCAGTTTCATATTTCATTATCTCTACACAAATCCTCAAGAATTTTGTTAGTGTTCTTATCTTTGCAGTTAGCTTCTCTGGCAGAGAGCAATCTTTTACATTAGGTGCAAATGATGTTGATGCTCCCCAATAATGTACTCCAAGTACTTATTTTCTTACTCTCTTTTATTTCTCCCTTTCTTGTTGAGGATCAAACATTGGCATAGGTCTTGTTGACTTCCTTACCCATTACTCAATCTTATTTCCTCCATTTTTCATATCAGCTCTTGTTCTAGCTCCTTTGTGCGTAACAACTATTATTCTTAGTCCTTCATTATTTTTTTCAGTTGATATCTTCTACACATTCTAATTTTGATTATGGTTCTGGTTACCTTTGGCCTACCATTTTGAAACTAGTTGAAGATAATCTTCTATTGCATGATCCAGTGCTCTACAGTATGTGCATGTTTTACATGGATTTGGACAGTCGTGGACCAATTGTCCCAGTTGATTACAGTTGTAACATATTATTGGTCCTCTTCCTCCTTTACCGAAATTTCCTCTCCTCAATCTATACCAACGTTTCCTTTGTTCCCTTGATTGAAACCTCTTTGATTCTTATATTGTGGACCACCCCCTTCTGCTGCAACATTCTCCTTCTGAATCATGTACATATCTTATGTCTATTCCCTCATCAAGTCGAATGTGCAACAATCCTTCTTTTCATGTCCCACGAACTTGCAAAAATTGCAAAACAAGTTCCTTGGTGTACTCTGATACTTCTTTAGTAAAGGTCACTCAGTGGGATGATGGCCTCATTTCTTACATATATTGCAGTACCCTCCCCCTGGTAATGGATTTGGTTCTCCATTTTCCAAATATTGCATGAATTTTGGGCATTCATCCATATGATGGCCTTCAGTTCTGCACTCAGTACACCAAACTTGTTATTGTTTCTCCTTCCCTTTTGTAAGTTCTACCAGTTGAATCGTTAATGCATCCAACTGCATCTAAACTTGTGTCATTCTTCCACTGTCTCCTATAGGAGACAACTCCAATCTCATTGCAATTTCCAATGCCTCGGGTTGTGACACAACCTTCTGTTGAATCAATGGCCTATGAATGTGTGGTAGAAGCCCTGCAATAAACCACTCTTGATGTTGTTGATTTGGGATCTGGAAAGTCAGTCTACCCATCACATCCTTAAATATCTAATCAAAATCCGATGTCAAATATGTTTGTACATATTTAATCTCCTTTAGTTCTTTGATGTACTGTGACTCTGACTTTGGCTTCTTGAACTCTTTCAGGAGTGCTTGCCTTATCTTTTCCAAAATCCTGGTATATTCTGTAGGCATGATACTCTACAACTTCATATACCATACTAGTGCATGACCTCTAAATGTTTTCACTAATTGTGCAATCTTCACAACCTCATCTTGTACATTCGTGGCCACCCGAATTGTTTCATAAACAAACATATGTTTTTATGGGTCCTCTGACCCCACTCCCTGGAACTCATGCGGCCTAAGAGTATTGTCTACTCCTGCCATGTTTCTTTGTGTACTCCTTCATCTTGGTGATGTTGGTTGACTCAGATTATGACACTGATTCTGTGCATTACTTCCATTGTTCTGACTGCTACTCCTCCGTCCTCCTTGGCTAACTACAATGGATTTTGAAAAGTCTTCAATTGTTATCTCTGATTGTGGAAACACATGCAGGGTCATGGATTCGAAATAGGACTTAGCGTGAATAGGACTTAACAACTCTTCTATTACTAGACCGGACTAGAACTCCTCATCTTCTCCCCCTATATATGGTATCTCCGTGATTTAGACTAATATACAAGGTTCTCTCCACTACAAGGAAAAGACACTCTAGCGAAGGTTATAGCGAAGGCTTTTAGTGTTAAAAAATTGACAAAAAATGTCAAAAAAACCTCCACGAAAACATTTGTTTTTGGTAGAGGATGGTTTTGTGGATATTATAACGGAACTTCATTATAACTAAAAAAATATGGGTGGGAGGAGGTTGTAGTGGATTTTTTTCTATGTGGTGTTATTCACATACCATACACATCGATGTGCTTAAAACATTAACGCATCAGTGCCTACATTGCACAATAGGCACCAGTCGAGTCTTAAAATATTGGAGCCCCAGTCAGTTTATACAAACTACAACCCAGTTCTTTAATAACAATAACACACCGATACAATCTATGATAATGAGCATCGATGCATTCTTGAACTTAAAGCCTCGATGCTCATATGTCAACCAAAGCACCAGGGTTGTCCAAGAAATATGGGGCATTGGTGCTCTTATAAACATAATCGCACAGGTGCCTTAATAGGAATAAAACACCAGGAAAATCAATGATAACATGCATCAGTGCATTAAAAAACAAACAGGACTGGTGCATGATGTCGAGAAGGCCCCGATGCAGACTCATGAAAGAGAAGCACTGGTGCGCTTATAAATGGAACGCACCGATAAGACGTATTATTATTATAATTTTTGGTTAAAATATTATTAATATCGGTGCTTTTTCAATTTATGTCAGCACTAGTGCGTATTATGTTACAGCACCAGGGCATGTTATAATTAAAGGCACCAGTTCTTTTTATCATTAAACGCATCAGTTGTCATTTTCTCTTTTTAGAAGCATTGACCCGTGACAATGCACAATTATTGTTATTTTTTAATTCCATTGTTTATAAAAAAAATTGCATATATCTTATAATAGTATTCATATAAATTAAATTTTGATTAGTGCTCTTCGTTATAATATTTAATCATCCATATATGTATTCAGTGATGTAATATTTCACAGGAACATTTGACAACACAAAATAATAAAACAAAACATATTTATTATATATGAATAGGCTCTTTGTCATACAAAATGGAACCCTTATTGGTAACCCCTTGTATTTCAATTGGGACATTACTATGTCTATTACATTAAACAAAATGTTTGATTTTCACAAACAATTATTTCAAAAAATACAACAACTTGCATTGATATCCAAATATATTGATCATCATTCTTCATTGGAACTGTTGTCAAACGTGCTCGAGCTACTTCCATGACTTGGGTTATTTGGTCGAATGTTTTTTTGATTGGCTCAATTGTTTTCATCTTCTTCAAATGATTCCATCTACAAAAATAAAAAGAAAGTGTAATGAGTGTATCTGCATTGGTGAGAATAATGAAAATTGAAATAAATAATATACATGAATGTAAATTGAAAAGTGACATACCATAGCAAGAATAGAATCATGAATGATACATATTTTTTCAAAATTAAATCTCATGCCTTATGTCAACAACTCTTTTGTTAGCACATTTCCATACTTTGTTTCCTACAATTTTAATATACCCCATAATAAATTATAGATTTAATATAAAAGATTTTGTTTGTTCCATTAAATATAAAATGAGAGAACTAAAGCAACATAGATACTTACAAATTCCACAATTAATTTTTTATATGCCAACATATACTCACAACCCTTACTTAGCCCAATGTCAATCAATTATTGTGATGGCTCTTATTTGTATGTTAGCACCTATTTGAAGACATTAAAGGATAGTTGTTGTAAAACAACTTAAAATATACAAAAATGAAATCTTAAGTTAATGTTATAAGGAAATAACAATTACTCACAAACTTTGCTATCAACCATTTTCTTCCTTGTCGACCTTTTTTATGTGTTGAATGAGTTCCATTTTGTTTTGTTTTCTGCAAGAAAATACTTGAAAAATAATAATTAATGCTAAATTATTTATTTATATGTACCTAATAGAAAAATTCAATGATTTCATACATTTGAAGCACGTTGTTGTTGATATGGCTCCTCCTGCACTGCAATTATGTCCATTTCTTTTATCATATCCTTGTACATTTTTTTTGACATTCCTACTAGCATATTTCGGATATCAGCTTGTCGACCCTTTGGGATTTTCATAATCTTCCTGAAAAAAGTAACATGACAATTACATATTTTTATATTGATATAAAAAGATTGATATTAATAAATTAGGAATGATTTGTAGTAGCATATACATATCCTAGAAAATAATTTTTAGAAATATTATTTTTTGAATGATTTTTTTTTGTTGTTGTATGTTTTTGCTATTGCAAGTCTGACATGTCTCATTGACCATTGCTCTGGAAACACTTCATGTAGTTTAGATGTAACCTGGTTCTTCAGATCATTGGATTGATTTATGTATTGTAAGTGGAAAGTATATCTATACATTCATTCTACTATATCCCTCATAGTTTTGTAAAAAAAATCTCCCTTTCATTAACTTCCAACACCACTTCATATGAGCTAAGGACCAATTCATCATCATTTACATCTTCTATAATTTTTATTTTCTTAGGACGACATTTCGTTCCTTCATTGATGGTCCTAAGTGTAGAACATTAAACATATGTGAATTAATAGATTGTTTTGAACACGTTATCTAATATTTTTAAGTAAACAATTAATGGAAATTTAAAAAAAAAAAAACTCATATTGAATAGAATTTTTCCATCAAGCTTTTACGCTCTTCTTCACTTAGATCACAAAGAATATTATCGATCTTCCTCATTTTATGGCTTTGTAAGACACACTCTAACCAATACATATTAGTTAAACTTACATATAGTTCAAACATATTAATTTTTTATAGAATTTACAAAGAGCTTATCTTTTTAACATATTAATTTTGTGTAGAATTTTCAAAGAACTTGTCTTTTTTTTCCTTTCTGGATGTGCTATCTTTGTATCCATCACAATTTTTATTATTTGAACTATTCTCATACATTTTTTTTATCAATATACAACCTGTACCACTCAATACATAAGATATTAAATATATTTTATAAATAAATCATATAATTTTCACCAAAAAAAGCATCATGTTGTGTTGTATTAACATTAAAGCACTAGTGCATTAAATGTTATCAAACGCACCGCTATAAAAAATATTTAAAAGAAAAAAAAATTAGAGCGGTGTGCAATATATCGTTAACAGCATCGATGCGTTTAATGTTAAAAATGCAATGATAAAAAAGATTTTAAAAAACATTAAATTACAATGGTGTGATAAGTATCGTTAACAACACCGCTCCGATTGAAAAACAAAACGAAAAATAAAATAAAAAATACCATAAACAAATAAATTTACACATCCATGAACAATTTTTTTTAATTATTTGCGGCATAGTCGGTGCATTTGTATCTGTAAGTGCATCGGTGTGTTATATTACATAAGACGCACCGATTACCCGAAATTATTTAAAAAAAAAATGTGACAGGGGCGAGAGGGTTTGGATCCGATACATTACATGTCAAAATCCTTTTATATGGAAACATAAACCCATTAAATATAAAAAACTAAAATGAAAAGCTATAATTATGAAGTGATAGAGGGAGTTAAACCCTAAGTTGAAGTTTTGAAGTCACACAAACAAGAAGAATCAAGGGTTTAAAGTAAGTATGAATTTATTTATTTTTCTGAATCACAAAACGCTTCGATTTCTGATTTTCTGAATAATTTTGTTGCTCCAAAAGGGTCTTAAATGAATTACCATACCTTTCCAACTCCGATCTTCTGAATAACTTTGATTTCAAAAGTATTGATTTGTTTCTCCACAGTGCTCCCCTATATGTCTCTCTTGCAAATCTGTACCCTATAAATTTTGGCAAAATAATAAAATATCGAATAGCTTACTACTGTGAAAGAATTTATGAAAATCGTTTTAAATAAATCACCTAGTTACCTTCAAATTTTGATCTTCTGAATAAATCATGTTGTTCTAAAGTATTTTGTTGCTCCATAGTGCTCTCCGGTATGGCTCTCTTGCAAATATTTCCACTATAATTTTTGGTAAAATAATGAAACAGTGAATAGGTTTTTACTATTTAAATGACTTTAGGAAATTAGATTTTAAATTCCCGCTCTTTTTTCAATTGTAAAAAAACAAAGTCCCTCTTTTTTTTTTCGAAACTTCGGTGCATTTATTACTTTAACGCATCAGTGTTGATATGTATATGACGCATCAGTGCGTTTTAATTTTTTGGAGCACTGATATTGGAAAATTGTTTTTATTATTATTTGAATTCATGGAACTGGTGTGATGCATATATAAATGCTCGGTGCTTTACAATGTTATAGATGCACCGGTGCATGTTTGTTACAGTAATGCACCGTTATGTTTTCAAAGTTATTTGAATTTTTATTTGTACACAAAACAATATATTCATCTTAAATTATTTTTCATGATGCATCCACATGACTTGCAGTACATCATAGTATACATTTTGCGCTTAAAGTTGTCTTATTCTTAAAAATGATTTACTGTTTATTTTTCTCAAATGCAGGGAGAAAAGCTCACAATATGAAATGGCCAATTCTTCAAATTCCATCATGTTCCATATTGCTCAAAGTCCATTGCGGAGTTCTCCCTTTCCATCTTGAGTAAGTTTAGATTTTATTTATATTTCGATTATCTAATTGAATTTATTTTTGTTATCCATGTCAATCTGAATAAAAATGTATGCAAATTTGCAGGATCATGATTCAGAATCAAGTTCAAATGCAAATAATATTCCAGTACCAATTCAAAAACGTCGAAAGATCTTATCAGGAGAAGATACCACAAGTAGTTGGTAGATGAAAATGGAAAACCACTTTACGCTACCAATAGTAACATGCCATCTTCCAACCACAATTATGGGTCAATGAATTGCATTGTGCTTACTAATATCATCGATGTACTAATATTCAATATTTTTGAATTTAGGATTCTAGTGATGATGAACAACCTACCTATCATCTTTTGT
This sequence comes from Picea engelmannii, assembly GCA_009831015.1. Taxonomy (NCBI): domain Eukaryota; kingdom Viridiplantae; phylum Streptophyta; class Pinopsida; order Pinales; family Pinaceae; genus Picea; species Picea engelmannii. The sequence goes on along the minus strand of ML790166.1, from coordinate 138,114 downwards.
GGCACCCCACTACAATGTCAAATCAAGAGAAGACTGCAATAAGAACACAACTCTGAGAGGAAGCATACCAAGAATGGTTGAATAAATCACCTATTCAATTCCCACTACGTCTAGATTCACCAATTAGGAATGACTACAACAATAGTAGTTCTTCACAAGTTGGCAATGGAGTCAATGAAATAGAGATTGGTATGGATGATTATTTATGGGATACAACTATCATGGATACAATTTTGTTAGATGCATTC